>BSBM01000904.1:25680000-26095000 GCA_027924585.1 Larix kaempferi | reverse complement strand
ATGATGATGATGAGGAAGATGATGATGAAGAAGACGATGGATGATGATGAAGATGAGTATGAAGATGAAGATGATGATGTTGATGATGACGAATATGACGATGATGATCATCATCATCATTATCACCCACTTCCTCCTCCTCCTTGTCCTCCTCCTCCTCATCATCTTGGACATCATCTTCATCATCAACATCATCATCATCGTCATCGTCATCATCATCATCTCCATCATCATCATCATCGTCATCACCCTCTTCCTCGTCATCATCATCATCTCCATCATCATCATCATCGTCATCACCCTCTTCCTCGTCATCATCATCATCATCTTGGTCATCATCTTCATCATCAACATCATCAACATCATCATCTTCATCCATTGAATAGGTTTTGTATGGATGCATATGTGCTTGACTATGGTTTGGTCTGATTTTACTAAATAGCTAAAGAGAATAATAATCATTCCTTCAAACCACTTAAACTAAACTTAATTCACTTAAATATTTTTATTTTTTTATAATTTATAAAGTTATATTATTTTCTTAATACTAAAAAACTATATATAAATTTAATTTAATTCAATTTAAAACATCACTAATTATTAAAAAATATATAATTTATAAAATTATATAATCACAATGACAAATTTCAAACTTAATTAAAATCAACATGCACACGCCATTGTCCGCGCATGTGCCATTGTGTGCGTACGTGCCATTGTGCGCGCACGTGCTATTGTGTGCGTACGCGCTATTTAAATCAATGCGCACGCGCCATTTTGATTTTTAAGTTTGGGTGGGTAATTCGTTTCCCACCAACGTGGTGGATAACTTGGCTGCTATGGTTTTAGGTTCGGGTTGCCAAAATACATATAATACTATAAAAAATACATCTTATAACCAAATACATCTTATTCTATAACTTCTTCTGTTTCGAGCATGATTTTGTGTATGATACACTAGTCCACTACTAATGAAATTGCACACACTTGTAGAACTATGTGTGCAGATTCTGAATATGTAATTTTTTATTAAATCTATTATTTGTTCCTATCTTTTAGTTAATTTCAATTGCACTAACATCAATCTTACACAAAAAGTAGGTTATTTCTTTCGTCTATAACTTTTTATTGGCTCACCTATTTTGAAAACGGAAAAGAACCCGCACAAGTACACACAAAAACTTACATCCTAAAAAAAAACAATGTTGATTGATTATGTTAAGACCATGATATCGGGGGCTAACACTCGGCCTAGTCATTTTAGGGATGGGATGACTTCCTTAATTAAAAAAAAATTAAAATTAACATAAATAAATATGGAAAAATAGCACCGCACTAGAACGACATGTTATCTACGACTGTATATAATTTTTTTAACAAAAATCCACCATTTGAATACCGAACCAGGGGGCTAACACAAACATATTCATTATGTGTTCTTAAAAAAATAACATACCAACCTTAGGAGAACCCCATTTTTTGGGAGTTATACTTAATTTCCATAAATAATATTTATATATTCCGGAAGGTAATCCGATTGTCTACGTTTCATCTTCTTGCGCCACCTTCCAAAAAGTTGTGTAGGTAGCTCTAATATTTCTTTTTGACGTTCATATTTTTGTTTTTCCAGAAGTCCATTGCAACTAATGCGTCATGAGTGGCCAGCATTAGCTTGCACCAACCCATACAAGAGTAAAAATGTTGAATACTAATAAAAAGATAATAAGAACCTGAACATAAGAACAGACCGAATCCAATCTGAAGGTCGACGTTCCTCCCAACCAATCTTCTAGAACAACCAAGATTACTTCCTTTGAAATCCCCGAGCCTGTTCTTTGGACCATAAGGACAAAGACTGTTGACACCAGTTCTGAAGCATCATTGAATTCCACTCATTTACTCAACAATGATTATTTCCCTCTTCCATCCAAGCCTCTTGCTTATCTGATGGGAATGCATATTTAACTTTTCCTAGAACTTAGGTCTCTCATGAGCCTCCTACTCTAGAACCTCCATCTGGAGTTCTGACCTGAATTATAGGGAATATGCCTCCTGCACCTGTTGAGGTATTAAATATTTGTTTTCACCACTAAGGGTTTCTTGTCCAACAATTGTCATTTCTCCTTGTGGGCTAGCAAACACTCTTTCAACAACTACTTCATATTGGATTCTCCTGTTTATATTTATTAAATAATAATAAAATTATTCAAAATCCTCACACAAGTGTCTTTGACCACATTTGGTCAAATAATTGTTCAACAATAATTAAACCAATATTACAAAGTATTTAACTTTAATCAAGGTTCTAGGGGTATTACATGTTTGCATGAAGATTAAGTTTCAATGTTATTTTCTTGTTTATGATGTCTTGATGTATTTGTTGAACTATTTCCTCACCCTTGATTGTTGCTCTTGCTTCCCTAATAGAGATCTTTGGAAAAGAAACCAAAATGAGACCTCTTAACAAGACTCGAAACAATTCTTATAACATATTGGAATCTACTTCTATTTCTGTATTTTGTTGACTTTGATGTGCCAATACAACATCTAATAATTTAACAATTTTGGCCTTCTAGAAGTTGAGCTAAGATGAAATTATAATGTTAAAATGAGAGAAAGCCACCCGGATATGATAAATTCATTGGACACTCCTCTAAAATCAATGTAGATTGGTGATTTTGTAGGGGATACATTGGCTTGAGTTCCTATACCCCTCCATGAGACTCATGGACCTAGAGAAGTTCCCAATTTCAAGAGCACCAAAAGTTCTAAGAAAATTCTAGAATGAGAGCATCCAGAGGAGAAGCAAGACATAGAACCAAACACCACTCGTAGAGCCTCAAACCTCTAGAAATGACAAGCTAAAAGCATAACATAGATCCATTCTAGAATAGAAGTGGGAAAAACCAAAGGATGGTTCTAAAACCAATGGGACCTGACCTCCAAATACACCAACAAAAAACACAATCCATCTGCAATAAAAATCCCACCATCATTTCCAAGATCCATCATATCATGCTTAATGATCGATCATCCACCTCACATGAATAATTGTGAGAGAGGTACAAAGATACAAGTTGTGATAAATGTCGATCCCATTGCCCATGTATCTTCATGTCACTTGTCCATTGATTCCAAAGGCATGCTACTTATAATGTTTGGAATATTTATATTTATGGGAGGTAAAATTTAAAAGGGACCCCCATTTAGACTTAGAATTCCTTATTGAATGATGCCTAAACTTAGCATTCCTTCATTCAACAATGCCTTGTTGTTTTCCTTTTTAGGAATGATAGAATTTGGTTTGATTGTTTGGTGTGTCTAAGGCTAAGCTTGTAACCGGCTCATTAATTGCACTTGATCACTCTTTCTTGTGTGCGTGTAATTTATTTTTTTTAATTAAAGATATCATAAATTTCATTTCAAAAATAAATAAATTATATTCCATATATATAATATGCACATTGAAATTATTTAATTTTATCTTAACCAACCTCAAAAATCTAAAAATAGAAAATTGTCATAAACTCAACATCCAAATAATACTCATAATATAATAAAAGATAAAAGATATAGATATGAAACATCACAACTTCATTAAAAATGAAGTCAAAGAACATGCAAGGATTTTATTTATATCTTAAGAATGCTAACCTCTTCTTTCAATATCTTCCATGATATTTTCACTACACCTATTGTTCTTTTAAAAATATCATTAACTTTTATGTTAAACTCTCTCTCTCTATATAAATGCTATTTAGAAAGCAATGTCTTAAAAATGCTAAAGATTGCAATGTCTACTTTAGATGAATACCGAACCTATGGATAGGGATTTGAGCCAAATTAAAAAACTTCAACATTAATTGTATTTACATGTACTATGGATATAAATATATCAATCAATAGAAATTGATATGCATAAATTCATTAAACTTAGAATTTCATATCCATTTCATTTAGAAATAGAATATTTAAGTGTAAATAGTTAAGCTTTAAAAGAGATTTAAAGTAAAAAACTTATATTTTGATCATAATAATCCAAGAAATTGGTTGAGTATGAATAATTTTCCATTCAACTATGGGCATGTAGTGCAATCAAAGAAAATTTAAGAAAATTTTCCATTCAAATATGGACATGTAATGCAATCAAAGAAAATTTAAGAAATTAATTTCATTATTAAACTATTTTTTATTTTAATAATAAGGTAATTTTTTTTTTCCACGAAAAAAGCGTAATTTCATTTCATCCTTAAGAGTACGAAATTACATAGAGAGTCAACACTCAGATTGAGTGTATGAGGTGTCTTTGAAAACCAGTAATGCCTATGACTGATAAAAAGTGTGAGACGTTCTCACCACGTGAGCATTAACATCTATTACATCATATATGGTAATAATCGTTAAAAAGTGCAATATAAATATCAGAGGTATTGCAACCTGTGAGGATCGTTTAGTTACAAAAACATGCTAATATATACATAAGGTTGTGTATATCTGTGTACAGTGAAGTACAGTGGTCTTCCAGAAAAAAGCAAAACATAGATCAGTCGATGAAAGGCCTGTGGTGTATATCTCTGCTGACCCCATCCAAGTGTTCAGTAACTTTCCATAAGCCTGGAGCTAATAGCAGTCCTTCCTTCGAGGCTTTGTCCGCCTCTGAGTTGTTTTCCCGGTAAACATGCCTGCAATTAAAAGTATCAAAGGTGTAAGAAACATTCTGAATATGTTCCAAAACCCCAGCTAATTTCCGATTGTTGCACTGATACAGTCCATTGACCCAGTTAATCACATTCAATGAGTCCCCATAAACAGTAACAGTTCTGACAGCATGTTCCAAAGCAAATGAGAGTAAGAGCTTGAGGCTGAGAATCTCAGCCCAGTTGTTAGTTCCTCTCCCAAATCCAAACGACATCACATAAAAGTGTGTAGGGGACAAAAAAAGGAGCGCTCCTCCCCCACAAAAATTGTTCTGACAGGCCCCATCAAAGAAACCCCAAGGCTGTGTTGGATCGAGGTCCAATGGTTGTATGTTCCTAATGGAGGTGGTATGTTTGCAACGGTGGAGAGCTAAGTGAATGCCGCAGCTGTTGATGGCCACTAAAGCTGGTAAACCCACTTTATCCGAGAACAAGCAGTTGTTTCGGGATAACCATGTGCCCCAGAGAACAATAGAGGGAAGGCCTTTGTAAGGAGCAAACGTTGAGTTTTCAGTCCAACTGCGCCAGGCCTCTACCAAAGAGTGCCCTGCCCATAGTAAATTTACTTTAAGGATCTGAGACACAACCTTCCATACCTCCTTAATGAATCTACAGTGGAGAAAAAGATGTAAAACATTTTCCTCATCTTGAGAGCACAGGTAGCACCTGCTAGGACCGTGAAGTTTCCTTTTTTGCAGGAAGTCCCAAGTAGGAACTCTGTTAGCTAAGATACACCAAAGGAAAATGCGCGCTTTGAGTGGAATCTGCAATTGCCAAATAGATTTCCACCACCACACTGGTTCTCTGTTCCAAAAGTTTGCGCTGATCCATTGATAGCCATATTTTGGTGTGTAAGTACCCGAGGGGTCCCCATCCCAGACCATGATGTCGTCTACATCATTGAGAAAGATATGATCCCTGCAAAGAGCTCACAAATAAGATCTGAGTTCATTCTCCAAATCCAAGGCTAATCCAAAGGATTCAGCTCGCCTCCATACAGCCCTACCCATCCAATAGTTTCCCTCATCCACCAAATGATGGAGAAAAGTAATATACCGCTGCCGCAGTTCCAAGATCAGTCCATCTGACAGGAGATGCTGTGCATCGCAGCCAATCCAAGGATCTCGTCCAACCCTCAGCCTACGTCCATTACCAACATCCCAAACAAGGTTCTGTTCGATAACATGAAAGGAGGAGACAAGCGCTTTCCAAATGACAGACCCCCTTGTATGTGTCTTAATCGGGGACCTAATCCATTCCTCCACAATATCCGGTGCAATATATTTGAGAGTCATAATTCGGGCCCAGTAACCTTCAGAAGTGATTAACCTCCATCCACATTTGGCAACCAAAGCCTGAGAGAAAAAGAAGATTTTTTTGAGTCCCCAACCTCCCAGAGCTTTGGGAGAAGCAATGCGTTCCCATTTCACCCAAGGCGTTACATGTGCATCCTCCTTTCCATTCCACAAGAAATGGAAACAAATTTTACAAGCAGCTTCCAATATCCCCTTCGGTATCCAAGCAAGGGACATCCAGTAGACTGGAATGGCTTCTAGAATCGACTTTATCAGGATCAATCTGCCAGCACGTGAGAGCCACCTGAAGCACCAACATTTAAGTCTTTTTTCCAGCTTTTCCAAGAGCCAAACCCAGTCCTGTTTCAAGTAGTTATTTGGATTTAGGTGAAAACCCAGGTAACGTAGGCCTTCCGACAGATTAAGAAGCTGAAAGGGGAACAGATCAGTGAAGGTGAGAATCTCCTCCTCATCCAGAAGAGAGACCGAAAGAGTAGATTTTTGGTTGTTGATCTCCATTCCGGTAGCTACAGAGAAGAGGTCCAGGATTTCCTTATATTTAACGACCTCCCCTCTAGAGCCAGAGCAGAAGATCAGAATGTCATCCACAAAGAGCAGATGGGTGAGCGCGGTGCCCGGTGCCACCAGGATTCCATCGATATCTCCCGTTCGCTTAGCATCCTTAATGGCCCTGCTCAAGCTTTCTGCCACCAGTAAAAATAACAGAGGGGATAGAGGGCATCCCTGGCGTAAACCACGCCCAGAGTGGAAGAAGGGGGTCGCTGCACCATTCATAAGAATCGAGAAAGAAACAGTGGAAATACAACTCATGATCCAACGGATGAACCCGATCTCGAAACCCAAATGAGTGAGCATAAGACGGATATAAAGCCAACTGACTTTGTCAAAAGCCTTAGAAAGATCAATTTTGAGAATTGCACCTTTCTGCTTACTGGATTTGATACTGTGAAGACCTTCCTGCGCTAAGCCGATGGCTTCATGAATCTGACATCCTTCGAGGAACCCGAACTGCTCCTCAGAGATGTGTGTGGATAATATAGGTTTGAGTCGGCGAGCAATCACCTTCGTGACGATCTTATACACACAATTACAAAGTGAGATGGGTCGAAAATCATTGAGTGTGGAGGGGGTGTCCACTTTGGGGATAAGAGCAATGAAAGTAGAGTTGATGCTGGCGGGGATTTTTCCTTCCCTCCTGGAATCCTCGATCAGCTGTAAGAGGTCATCACCAATAATATCAAGGAGAGCTATAAAGAACTCAATCGTCCACCCATCCGGCCCCGGACTTTTGTCCTTCTGAAAGCTACTAAGCACATCCTTCAGTTCATCCATAGTAATGCTATCCATCAGCATCCTGTTATCTGCCTCTTCAACAAAGCGAGGGAAGAGTTGTGCAACTCTGATAACTTCTTCAATATTCACCCTGTTATTTGCTTTGAAAAGATCCTGGAAGTGGTTGACCCCTATCCCAGCCAAACCCTCAAAGGTGGCCTGTGGGTTACCATCCATGTCTTTAAGACTCCAGATAGTATTGACAGATCTTCTACCCTTAGCATAGGCATGGAAGAATTTTGTGTTTTCGTCACCACTCCCCAGCCAAATGGCCCTGCTTTTGAGCCTCCAAGCCTCTTCTTTGTGTAGAAGAATCCTGTTCCTCAAGTCCATCAACTTAACAAGATGTTCCTTAGTGGCCTGTGAGTCGAACCCACCTCCAGGTCCCCCCGATATGTTGGAGATAGCCTCTTCAATGTCCTTGAGCTCCTTGTCTTCCCGTTTTCTCTTGGTTGCAGCCCAAGTTTTGATGGGTTCCTTGAGAAGTTTAATATTCTCCGCGAAATGAAAGGCTGCAGTAAGATTGGATCCCGGGTGGAAAGGTAGCCAGTGCTGCTGAATCAATTCAAAGAAGGTTGGATCCTCCAGCCAATCCTTGTTGAATTTAATGGGAGCGGGAGGTTTGTAAGGCCCAGCCTTCAGTTCAAGAAAAATCGGATCATGATCTGAGCATCCCCCCGACCCAGTCCATTGCCTAACATAGAAAAAAGTCTCCACAATATGTTCTGATATAAGAAAACGGTCCAACCTTTTAGCCACTCTTTCTGAGCCAGCTCTCATGTTCCGCCAGGATGGCTTCAGAGATACCGGCTCCACATGAATCCAGTTGCCATCAAAGAGCTTGCGAATGAAGAAGTTGGTAAGAGGGTCCACTTGAGAATGTGGCCCCCAAATCTCAGCATGCCCAAGAGAGAAATTAAGATCCCCTCCCAAAATCGTAGAGGTGCCCTTGAGCAGATCTTTGTCCAGGAGAGCATTCCAGAAAGGTTCACGATCACAATAAGGACCATAAATGTTAACAATAGTAAAGAGTTCATCAAAATCCAAAGACTTGCAGGTCATGCCTAACACAGAATGCATTCCCCATATGGTGGAAACACACACCTTAGCTTCATTCCAGCCAATCGCCAAGCCACCAGAGCGTCCCCTGGCATCCAAGCCCTCAAAACCCCAACCAGGGAACCAAACCTTAAGTCTATTAACAGCATCAACCCCATTGCACATACTTTCTTGTAGTAGCAAAATATCAGGATGTTCCAGTTGCAACATCCTACGCAGTACTGGTCTTTTGGAGGGACCAGCAAGACCTCGGCAGTTAAAGGACATGATCTTCATCGGAGCCCATCCTTGTGGGCATTCACCGCTCTAAGTGCCCTTTCAATAGACAGTTGTTTGCCATTTTTAAGGTCCGAACAAGCTCGGGTCTTGGCATGGGAGAGGAAAGATTTCCTTCCTCTGGAGTTGCGAGGCTTAGGTTTCACCTTCCCCAGCCCCCCCGCAGGAAGTCTGGTCAGGGATCGCAGCCAGTAACCTGACTTGGAGGAGTCAGTGGGAGAGTTGGGTTCGGGGGAGGAAGTCTCCGATTCAGGGATAGGTGCAAAGCTGGTATCCGGAGAGCAATCAAGCAGAGGCAGACCCACAGCAAGGTGTGAATCCACAGGGTTATGAGGGGTCTCAAATGAGGGCAGCAACTGAGGGGAAATGTGCAAATTCTTAAAGCCATCCACCCATTCCTGACCAGGAAAAGTAAAGTTTTTAAAAATAAGACAAAAGGAAGGGTTGGAAAAAGTAACAGAAGTAGCACCTGCAGCCATGTCTGGAGACCGAAGAAGTGAAAGCAGAGAACCCTCCTGTGCCAGTTCCCGGGGCTGTGTAGTGTGCAGCTCTTTAGCAGCAACAGTGAAACCTGCATCAAGGACCGAGCCGACCTCATCCTCATTTTCAGCAACCTCCTCTCCGCCCGTAGGGACTACCCCATCCGGTCGACTTACCAGTGGCGTCTCCAAAATTGGAGGTTCATGGCCCTGCTGACCCTCAGAGTCCTCAGCCGATTCCAAACCATCCTCCTTGGCCACCACCCTGCGCTTCAGAGTATTACCAAACCGCATCCGAACAGGAACAGAGCAATCGACGGCCGGGTGCCCATATTCATGACAACGCCTACATCTGAAAGGCACATTTTCATAGTCCAGTGTCTGAACAAAGGTATACGGCCCCCATTTCAGGTCCATAGTGTCGAAAAGTCCATCTCTGACGTTGATGCTCACCAGTATGCGCGCAACCTTCTGCATCGCCGTTGCCACAAAGGAGAAATCAGCGTCCAAGTAAGAACCCAAGATGTTCCCAATCCTTCTGAAATGTTCCTCGTTCCAGTAGTGGAGAGGGAGTCCCGGAAGCCGGACCCAGAGTGGGATAACATCCATTCTTTCACGGCTAGCATCAAATAGGGGGTTCCATGGCTTAAGCATAAGTGGAACTTTAAGGATTGACCAGTTGAGGCTTAATGCCCATTGTGCATGAGCATCCGAAGAGAAATGGAAAGCATACCACCCGCCCGAGAGCCCAACTACACGAGGAACGTAACCACAGTGTCCCAGCCATGCCCCAGAGGCCCACGAGATCACTGTCGTGTGACTAACAGGCTTACCATAGACCCTTCCAACCAAAACCGATTTAACCATCCCAACAATTTGATGCATACCAATATCTTCCCCCAACGCGTAGTTAGGTGCCTTACCAGAGTTCTTAATCCATTTCCTCCGGCTCTTCACATGGTGGTCCTTGGTGAAGAACCCAGCTGAACCCGCTTCGCGTCCACAGACCCGCTGGTCAGAGTCCCCAGATGGACTTGAGTACCCCCTCTGTTCAGCGAAGTCCAGATTGGCTGCGACAAACCCACAGGGGTGTAAAGGAGAGCCTGCCCGTCGCTCCTCAAAACCTTTCGACTCGGCTCTGAGAGTCTGCACAGATGATGCAGGGTTGTCACAGTCCGCAGAGATGATGTAATCCGTCAGATCGCCTATGCCAGTACTCAATGGCTCCAGAGATGGAGAAGTGCAGAAACCCCTAACTCCCCAGATGTTCACAGCATGTGTCTCCAGTGAGAAACGAGCAGAAGTCCCTTCCCAGAACGGCGAGCAGGTTTGAAAATGTTGGGTCGCCGGGGGGGACTGAGGTCCGTCAGGAAGCCGCTTGCCAGCATAACCACTGAGCCCTAAACCGCCTGTCTCCTCCTGATACCGGAAAGCGCTAGGTGGCGAACACCATATATCTTGATGCCGTAAGGTGTCGCTACTGTAGTCGACATCGTCCATTGTAAACCACGAAACGGAACCCTAAACGGAACAGGAGCCGTCGCTAGGGAGGTGAAACAGTAAGGGAAAAACCAGCCCGGTGAATAAAAACCAAACCTTTTTACCATGGTAGAGAACCATCTAGGGAAGCGTGCAGGGGTTCGTACAGGCTGACGACCTGCGGACGGCTGCAAGATGCCGCCCAACGCCCGTCGCTCTCCTCCCTACCTCCGTCGCTCGCCATCCATTTAATAATAAGGTAATATTTTTGTAGACAACCTTATTTGACATAAAAAATTTATAATATGTTAAGACTTATAATAATTTTTTATGAATTAGAACTTATAATCAATATGAGATAACACAAAATGATAACATAGTTTTTAAAGTCATAACAACTATTCCAAAATGCCAAATATGTGATACTTAAATGTTTACATTTTGTTTTATTATTCATTACATTAATTTCAAAAACAATAAGTTTGTTTTATGGATGACTTCTCCTTCAAATTCAATTATATGACCTTTTGAAACACCAGATTTACTATCAAATGAAAACGATGTTGCATGGAGATTTGGTTTATAATACTTATTTTCAAAAACAATAAGTTTGTTTTATTGATGACTTCTCCTTCAAATTCAATTATATGACCTTTTGAAACACCAGATTTACTATCAAATGAAAACGATGTTGCATGGAGATTTGGTAAATAATACTTATAACAAATAAGAATTATAACAAAATAGGTTAGCCAAATTTAAATACCAATTTAAATAAATCTTTATCTATTTATCTATCTTTTTAGATAGAAAGAGACTTAATATATATAATTAATATAAAAATTGCTATATATAAAAAGATAAATATTAAATTTAGATATATAAGAAATATAATATTTATTTTAAAATTAGAAATATTTTAATAATAATCAAAGTTGTTACATCGATATGTGTTAATATCTTAGAATTTGGGGTGGACTACTATCTATGTTTTTCCTAGATTGAAGGAGGATGGGACAAGTGTTAACCGGTAGTTATGCATAGATAACTCGTAACTCATGCATGGATAACATGGAGTGATAGACAAGCCATTTAACTAAATAAGGTAACAGGTAGTTTAACATGGAGTACAAGTATGGAGAACAATTAATAGATAACTTGTTCATGGCACTTAACTTGTGACTTATGGGTGTTTATCGGCCACAAGTTAAGTGGTTGTGCTAATAATTTAACATATTTATATTTGCATAAGTTGAGGTAGTTTAACATGGAGTACAAGAATGGCGAACAAGTAATAGATAACTTGTTCATGGCACTTAACTTGTGACTTATGGGTGTTCATCGGCCACAAGTTAAGTGGTTGTGCTAATAATTTAACATATTTATATTGGCATAAGTTGTGAGTTTTGTGAAGTTGAATTAGACAACAATAAAAGTTTTAAACCAATATAAACCCATCTAACTCAAATTCGGTTTTAAAAAGCACTCACCACTAAATTACAGTACACATCCCTCTTACCACTATGTTATAGCAACTAGTGATGCATGCATTTTTATTTTTTATTTTTTATTTTTATGGGAGAGACCGACACTTCCATCTCACCACTATGTTACAACACACTCATACATGCATTCTTATTTTATTTATTTTTACATAGAGAAGGCACATTTCTAGAGGAATTTGAGAGAGAAAACTTTTTAGAACCGGAGTGAGATGAGTTTATATTAGTTTTTTTTATAGGACAGACAAACACTTCCCCCACTTAGATTGATATATACATTTTTTTTTTTTAATGAAATGGACAACACATTTCCTACTTAAATGTAATAATAAAAAAATATATATGAAACTATAATTATAATAATGTTTGATAAATTTGAAGTTAAAATAAATATATATTATTTTTGGATAAACCATTATATCTTTCTTTATTAATATCACTAAACACTCTACATCTTGAAATTCTATCCGTCACATAAAAAGGAAGTGAATTAATAAATACTAAGTGAATAAACAAGGAGTCCAACTCCCATTATACAATTCATTCAATTTGATGGTTGAATCTTTATTTATAATATCTCTAGACACTCTACATCTTGAAATTCTATCCATCACATAAAAAGGAAGTGAATTAATAAATACTAAGTGAATAAACAAGGAGACCAACTTCCATTATATAATTCATTAAATTTGATGGTTGAATCTTTCTTTATTAATATCTCTAGACAATCTACATCTTGAAATTCTATTTATCACATAAAAAGGAAGTGAATTAATGAATACTAAGTACCACACCGCTTTCCCTCTGCAATTTCTCGATGTAAATATCAAAGTTTAATTATAACGGGACAATACAATTTCTGCTTTGAAGTAAACAAAGAAAGCTCAACAGGTGCCGTTAAATGGAATCTCCGGAATATCCATAGTTTATTCTTTTGATTACATTTAAATGTCGCCTATGGCTGGCATTACATCTCATTGAGAACGTCCATAACTGCATAGGGATCGGCCCTTTGCAGCTTACGGAAGCAATCAAATTTTCCGTTCATCTTTGATTTCCTGGATTTGGAAGACGCAATTCTTGAATCATAAAGAATTCCTGAAACTCTGGCAGTCTACAGTCCAAAGGATCATACCTTCATATTCAGTGAGTATATAGCCCATGTCAGATTTTAATTTTGGTGTTGGTTTCAGTTCTGCTAGTTTATTCAAGATTCTATAATTTTGAGTTCGATTCCCTTTGCCTCGATGTTTCATGGTTTCTAGTTCCTTTCTTGTGCAATTTAATAGGAATTTAATGGGTATCTTGTGAAAGACACGGATTTGGTTTTTGGTTGAACACTGAAAACCCAAACCCGAGTCTTTTTGGTTTGTTTCGTTCAATATGTAACGGGTTTTCTTGAAGAATTTCGTTTGAATGTGTGGTGAATCTGATTTAGGGATCGGAGATTCCAGTTTGAGAATCGATCATGGCGAAACCAGGGGGGCAGCTAGAGGTGCTAAATGGGCTGGACAAGGCCAAAACGCAATGGTATCATTTCACAGCCGTCATAATTTCCGGCATGGGTTTTTTTACAGATGCTTATGATCTGTTCTGTATTCCTACCGTCACGAAGTTGCTGGGGAGACTTTATTACTACGATCCGTCGACGGGCAAACCCGGATCATTGCCACCGAACGTGTCGGCAGCAGTTAATGGCGTGGCTCTATGCGGAACTTTTGCAGGGCAGCTGTTCTTCGGCTGGCTCGGGGACAAACTAGGGCGCAAGAAAGTCTACGGGATGACGCTCATGACCATGGTAGGGGGCGCCCTTGCCAGTGGGCTTTCGTTCGGTCATACGGCCAAATCCGTGGTGACAACGCTCTGCTTTTTCAGGTTCTGGCTGGGCTTCGGCATCGGCGGGGATTATCCATTGTCAGCCACGATAATGTCAGAATACGCGAACAAGAGAACCCGTGGGGCTTTCATCGCCGCGGTGTTCGCGATGCAGGGCTTTGGCATCTTGACTGCAGGCGCGGTGTCCATTATTGTGTCCGCGGCGTTCAACAGGGCATACCATCGCCCCACGTTCGAAGAAAATCCGGGGCTTTCCACGGCCCCGCAGGCGGACTTCGTGTGGAGAATAATCCTCATGTTCGGAGCTATCCCGGCGTTGCTGACTTATTACTGGCGTCTCAAGATGCCGGAGACGGCCAGGTACACGGCACTTGTGGCCAAGAACACGACGCAGGCCGCTGCCGACATGGCCAAGGTTTTGCAAGTCGCCGTCGAGGAAGAGGCGCCCGAAACGACAAAAGCCACCGGCAATGAACAATTCGGGCTGTTTTCCAGAGAATTCGCAAGGCGCCACGGGCTTCATTTGCTGGGAACAACGACCACATGGTTTTTTCTGGACATAGCTTTCTACAGCTCCAACCTGTTCCAGAAAGACATTTACACGGCCGTCGGATGGCTTCCCAGCGCCAAGAAAATGAACGCCTTAGAAGAAGTCTACAAGATAGCCAGAGCCCAAACGCTCATTGCTCTCTGCGCAACCGTGCCCGGTTACTGGTTCACCGTGGCCCTGATAGACCACGTAGGGAGATTCGCCATCCAGCTCGTGGGCTTCTTTTTCATGACAGTTTTCATGTTTGCTCTTGCAATTCCATATAACCATTGGCGAGGGCACACCTGCGACAGCGGCTACTGCGGTGGGCAGCATACGGCCTTCGTAATCATGTACTCGCTTACGTTTTTCTTCGCGAATTTCGGGCCTAACAGTACCACTTTCATAGTGCCAGCCGAGATCTTTCCCGCTAGATTGCGCTCGACGTGCCACGGCATCTCGGCGGCGGCTGGCAAGGCGGGAGCCATCGTGGGAGCCTTCGGGTTCCTCTATGCTGCACAGAGCACGCATGCAGATGAGACAGATGAAGGTTACCCCACGGGAATAGGAATCAAGAATGCTCTGTTGCTTCTCGCTGTTATCTGCGGCCTCGGTTTTTTCTTCACATTTCTAGTGCCCGAGACAAAAGGCAAATCCCTCGAGGAGATCTCTGGCGAAAACGAGGACGATGATCAGCCCGATGAGGAACAACAATCTCGATCCAATGGGTTCCGTAGCAATAGTAGAACTACGCCTGCTTAGATACAAAGATTGTGCGTAGTGCATTAGATCTTAATGCTTTTCTATCGTAGTAATTTGTATTATATCGTATTTGATAGGAATACTATTTCCAGATTTAGCGTTTCATGCTATTTCTGCAACACTTGGGATAGATGAATACTTCAGCTATGAAATCAGTAAGATTACTGTATATTTAGGGTATTGCAGCCTCAGAGATCCATTGCAAGTGCCTCGGTGCCTCGGTGGATGATTTGATTAGCATTGCATATTTTCATTTAATTCCAATGCTGATTCTAAACTATATATATATTGTTTCAAGTAGGAATCGCAGCTTACTCAACACTCTGTATAGATATGAATTGATAAAGAGAGCATTTAAACTATGACGAGCTTACCATGTGGTTTCACTCATTTGAGTGGTATAAGGTTTTTCTAAAGTATGATATTAACATTTTTGGGGGAGATTGCAAATAAGTTTACATCATATTTTTGAAAAACTTTGATTGAATCTGGTCTACCCAAAAACACTTTATACACTTTATAGAAGAATACTTAATATGGTAGGAGAATTTGTTCTTATCTTCCACTACTAAGGCCTCCTTTGTTATCTTCCTCTTTTCACTTCTCTAATTTTCTTCTTTCTCTAATTCCCATATTCTTCTTCTTATGTCTTGGGCCTTTATCTCTCTATTTTTCTTCTTATTCTTTATGAAGGTTCATATATCTTTCCTTATCCTTTCTTTCTCTTCTTAGCTTAGTTGCCCATCTCTCTTTTTCTTGCATAAGCAAACAACACATTTGATTTCTCCATGGATTTATTTTCTCTAATACTTCTGATGCAAAGGAAATAGGGATGGGCCAAAAGATTTATGAAGTCATAAATCTGGAAAAACTCCTACGTACAATGATACAAGCAAGACCCAATCTATAACACTCCAAAAATCTAGAAAACATAACTCTTTCAATGACCAATAAGTCTTACATAGGTATCCAATAATTCCTACACAATAGGTTGAATACCACCTTGCTACATACATAGGCTCCTACCAATGTGTAAAACTAACACATTAACACCAATAATTCTCTATTGTAAACAAAAGAGCTAAACCATTACATTCTCAAGGTGACACAACACTACTACACAAACTCTACTAATGACATGCAAGGCACAAGATTAACACAACTACATAAACTCTCTACTAATGGCATGCAACCCACAAGATTAACGTTCAATGAATTTACCATGCACTTGATTCCTCTATTGTAAACAAAGAGCTTGTACAAACAAGATTGACATTCAAGGTCTTCCTCATTGTATATTGTTTTGGATGAAAATAATTGAAATCATATACTTGTACATTGTTGATGATGCCGTGATTGTTTGTTTGTATTTGAATTTAAAGGGACTCATTTTTATGATATTTGCATTATTGAACATAATTTTATTGTTGTGGTTGTTTGTTTGTATTTGAGTTTAAAGGGACTCATTTTTATGATATTAGAATTATTAAAACATAATTTTATTTGTTAAAGTTGGCTTCTTTATGAGTTAAATTTAAGGAAGCTTGAAAATAATAAACACTTATATTATCATGGTTAGAATGATTTTTTTCAAAGTCCAATCTTTAAATCCTTAGAATCGATCATCATTCCTCAAGGACTCCAAAATTGCAACAATAGAATCACAAACATTGATTGCTAATTTTTATTCGAAAACACAGCAATCTTAAAATAATATCACAAAGTACATTAATAAAGTAAAGATGACCTTGTGCAAATCCCTCAGGCACTTAATATCAACCTCTATGAATGATTCAATCAAATTCCTTGTAATAAATTTAAGTTTAAATGTATATCTTTCTAACCTTGTAAGTCTGCAATATATCTCTTTGAAACATAATTTCATAGTTTGATGGTGGTTGCATGAAATTTATCATCTTTACTTGTTTCCGATTCAATTTCTTCTTCACCAATTTCACCATCAACCAGTTTCCCCCATCTTCAATAGTGTTTCAAGATGGGAATTATGAAACATAGAAACTAAAACTCAATTTTAATAAATGAATTCTAATTTGAGTTTAAAGGCCTCTACATGATGTTTCCACATACAATATATGAAGTGCATAATTTGATGGTGGTTGCATGAAATTTATCATCTTGACTTGATGTTGATTCAATTTCTTCTTCACCAATTTCACCATTAACCAGTTTCCTCCATCTTCAACAATGTTTCAAGAGGGGAACTATAAAACATAGGAACTAAAACTCAATTTTAATAAATGAATTCTAATTTGAGTTTGAAGGCCTCTACATGATGTTTCCACATACAATATATGAAGTGCATGAAATTTTTCTAAGGGTTAATGATTCAACGAGTAAGAGCCATGTTCAGTGGGAAGGGTATATTCGGAAGAAAACATAAGAAATTTAGCCATGTTCAAGTCATCGATGAAATGATGCATGATCAAATAGTTGCAATAATTTCAACAATGATTTAATACAAAACAATACGATGCATTGATTTTACGATGAAAAATGATTTATAAGAAAAGTAGGTGCATTGATTTCAAAACAAAAAAATGATTTATAACAAAAGTATGTGCATTGATTTCACAATGAAAAATGATTTATAACAAAAGTAGGTGCATTGTTTTCAACAAAAACATAAAACACAACAATAGGGTGCATTGATTTCAATGATGATACATAAAAAAAAGATTTAGAGCAATCAAGTAGTTGCATTAGTGCATTGAATCCTACCACTTTGTTTACTTGGGTGTGGTTTCTTTATTAATATGTGCACATTAAAACCATTATAATATTAAGATATATAAAATGCATTACAACAAAAAACATTACAATAAAATGTAAATAGAATTACAATGAACATGTGATTCAAAGGAACATATAATTGAAGTAACCTTCTCCATCATACAACGCCAATTTCATTAAACTTGGACATATTCTAGTCCAAGTCACTTTGAAGACGGGGCTAAAACTGTCTTTCTAAACTCCAAAATCAAGCAAAATCCAGTTCCAAAACTGCCAAATCCAGGTTCCAAAAGTGCCAAAACCGGTTCCAAAAGTGCCAAAACCGATTCCAAAATTGCCAAAACCGATTCCGAAAGTTCCAAATCAAGGTTCCAAAAGTGACAAAAATGGTTCCTAAATAGCCAAAATTGGTTCCAAAAGTGCAAAATCCAGTTCCGAAAGTGACCAAATCGGTTCTGAAACTGACAAATCCGTTTCCAAAAGTGCCAAAATCCAGGTTCCAAAACCATAATTTTTATTTTGATATTTGTGTCTGTATAATATGATGGTCATTTGAAGTTGAATGTCATTAACCAACACCCCATTTTTGAATGAGGCTCGAGCTAAATGAATGAAGGGGTGGTCGACCCTTCTTTAGCCCAGTATTATTTTCATAATAGTTCTAGACTGCAAGAAGGGTGGTTCAATCCTTCCTGTGTTCACCATTCTGGATACAGCTGAATTGTCGAATATTGGTGTTCACAATTATCTACTAAAATAAGGGGCAACCGATCCTTCTTGTCGGCAATCAGGATAAATATTGTTTACATGGTATAACATAGGCAATGTCCCGATCCCTGCCACATAATGCAAACGTCGGTAGTGGGGAAATGTTGTCCCAACCTTTGTAGATTAATTGTTCTTCATTTCTCTTTTAAATGAAGGGTCGGCCGACCCTTCTTGTGCTTAGTATTTTTGTAGTCTTCGACATTCAGGATATACATGAATTGGCAACCTATACTTCTTAGGTTGAATATTTGCACAATTCCTTCATAAATGAAGGGGTGGGTGACCCTTCTTTTGCCCAATATTATTTTCATACTAGTTCTAGACTACCAGAAGGGTCGACCAACCCTTCTTGTGATTTATATTTATCCAATATTGACCTTATGGTTATACATGAATTGATCTCTATTTTGGAAGGCGAAAATCTCACACGTGTGAGCCTCAAAGAGAGAACTGACGCCATAGGAAGTTATGACATGGCATCTATGATGACATGGAATGTGTTATAATGACATGACATGTATGATGACATATAGCATGTATTATGATATGGCATCGAAAGACACATGATGGTGTTCTGGTGTTATCATTAAGTTAGTGTTGCAATGTGATATCATTCTGGAAAAGTATGGCAAGTTTGTGAAACTTTGGAAATTGACAAAGTATGGAAAAAGTAGTCAAAACTGCTATGAGAGAATGCCCGCCATAATTCATGGTTTCAGAAAAATACACACACCATCATATCATGCTATAGCTTGTTGAAGTGGCTATATAGGTATACATGATTGCGGATTGCGGGAATTGTTTGAGTAATGGATATGCAACATGTGTTTCTGCAACCCGCAATTCGGATTGTGGATTGCGGAAACTTTGTCTTGTTTTTATTTCGAGTTGTAGTCCCGCAACCCGCAATTACAGATTGCGGGAACATTGTATATATTTCAAAGCAATTAAATCCCTGCAACTCGTCTTCCGCATTCCCAAGATTAGATCTCAACCGTCGACTTGTCTTAATCTTACAGCCTAGAATTAAGTCGAGGTAATTAATAAATATGTTGATTTTGTTTCTATTTCCTTTTATTATTTTTCATCTTCGAAAATTACCTGCTGTGTGAATTTTACTGCCAAATCCGTTTCAAAAATTACCAAACCCAGGTTCCAAAACCATACTTTTTCTTTTGATATTGCCACTTTTGAAATTGGTTTTTGCGGTGTTCCGATATGATAATTATGACAGTCATTTGAAGTAGTAAAAAATATACAAATGATCAAATGAATTGGTGTCTGCATAATATGATGGTCATTTGAAGTTGAATTTCATTAACCGACACTCCATTTTGAATGAGGCTCGAGTTAAATGAATGAAGGGTCAGCCGACCCTTATTCTGCCCACTATTATTTTCATGATAGTTCTAGACTACAAGAAGGGTGGTTCAATCCTTCCTGTGTTCACCATTCTGGATACAGGTGAATTGTCGGATATTGGTGTTCACAATTATCTACTAAAAGAAGGGGCAGTCGATCCTTCTTGTTGGCAGTCGAAAGTCCCAATAAATATTGTTTAGATGTTATAACTTAGGCAATGTCCCGATCCCTACCAGATACTGCGGAAGTTGGTTGTGGGGAATTGTCATGCCAACCTTCGTAGATTTAATATTTTTTCATTTATCTTTTAAATGAAGGATCGGCCGACCCTTCTTGTGGTTAGTATTTTTGTAGTCTTCACTATTCAGGATATAGATGAATTAACAGCCTATACTTCATAGGTTGAATATTTGGACAATTCCCTATAAATGAAGGGACGGTCGACCCTTCTTCTACCCAATATTATCTTCACACTAATTCTAGACTGCAAGAATGGTCATCTGATCCTTCTTGTGTTCACTAGTCTGGATACAGGTGAATTACTGGATATCTGGATTTGATTCCTGCAACTCACAATTGTGGATTGCGGGAAGAGTATTGTAAATGTTTGCGTTCTGCGTTTCCACAACCCACAATGCGGATTGCGGGAACAGTTTGAATAATGGATTTTCAATTCTCCTCTCAACATAGTTTGTCATTGTAGAGTCTTGATCAAATTCCTTGGTGGTATAGTGAAGAGGATCAATGGAGTTTTACGCATTCCAGGTTTTGCGTGTAACCTAGTATTATTAAGAAAACTTATTCATGTTCATGTCAGGTTCCTTTTATCTAACAAAGGGTGTAAAATGGTCTAGTAATCTATGGTGTTTGCTAAGGGTGATTGTGTGGGAACTCTATTCAATGTTGATGCATGTATTGTTCAATGTAATAGTTATTCAATTTCTATAGTGAACAATCACTAGGATCTATAACCTCACAATTAGAACTTATACATACCTCTAATGGTCATGAATTTTAGGTACCTAAACAATCCCTTGCTTCAGAAATGAAGTTACCTACAAAGGTGAAAAGTCCAATGTCTAAAATATTAACTCATTGTTTGAATAGCCAGTCAATTGGCTAAGTTATAACATATAAAAATGGTTTGTCCTGACTTTTGTTTTTCGATAAGAAGGATCAGCCACCCCTTCTTTTCATAGTTAATTGTGAAAACATTTATCCACTAATTCATATATATCCATAATGGAGAACACAAGAAGGGTTAACCAACCCTTCTTGCAGTGTCAAACTATTATGAAAATAATATTGAGAATACGAAGTGTCGGCCAACCTTTCAATTACGAGGCAATTTTCAAAATAGAACACCTTGGATGTTTAAAATATAAAAAATGTTTCTCCCAACTTCTGTTTTTCGACAAGAAGGATCGGCCGCCCCTTCTTTTCGTAGTAAATTCTGAAAACCTTTATCCAACAATTCATCTATATCCATAATAGAGAACACAAGAAGGATCGAGCGAACCTTCTTGCGGTGTCAAACTATTATGAAAAGAATATTAGGAATAAGAAGGGTCGGCCGACCCTTCATTTACAAGGGAATTGTAACAATAGAAGACCTTGGAGAAAGAGTGACCGCTCTTTCTTTGAGAATATTTCCACTTGCCAACCAAGCCTTTGAAGTAAAACGTCTATAAATTTTGTTGTTTAAATGTTGATATCGAGTATCCCAGGGTGACACGTGGAATGATCATATTGTGACATGTGGCATATTTGATTTGAAAAATTGAGTATTAGAAATATAGTTTAATTATAGTATTGACTCGTATAGAATATTTTCTCCTCTGAGCACCACTGAATCCATGCTACGTTTTATTCTCTATTAAACACTATGTTTTCAATAATTGCTTGGGAGAACTGCAAGAGGAAGTGAATAATTATAGTAGCATTTGTGGTCTCACAGTTTCACTGCCTCTCTAGCTTCCGGTACACCCTATTATCTTGGTCATTCACGTTGAATCATCTAGATACTTGCAATCGTTGAGACCTGTGGATTGGAAATATTGACACCTAATCCTCCAAAAACAAAGGTATCGAAGGAAAAGACCATGTTTTGATGTTCTGTGCCTATGTTTCATGTTCTAATCGGCCATCAAACCCAAATGGTTTCATGCGCCCAGCTTATGAGATATTGAAAAATATAAATACCTGGCAATTGAAAAACTAGATTTATGGTTACAGATTTATGGTTTGAATAATATAAATACCCGGCAATAGAAATGTTCTGTTACAAATTTAGATAGAAATATAAATACCTCGCAATTGAAATGTTATGTTACAGATTTATTATTAAGACATAAAAATCAGTAGAAGTTATTCCTAGCAATTGAATTTACTTCGATCTTTCAACTTTTACAAAGCTTGGGCTCTTAATACATTTCACGACTAGTACGAGCTTGAGCTCACAAACACAGACTCTTCTACTACAGGATTTATATTAAAAAATTTCTTACTAAGAAATAAAAATCAGTAGAAGTTATTCCGGCTTAAAACAGTGCAACTTCGCCAAATTACACAGAGATGAAATTTACTTCGATCTTTCACCTTTAACAGAGCTTGGGCTCTTAATACATTTCAAGACTACAAGATTGAGCTCACAAACAATGACTCTACTACAACAGAGTAATAAGTGTACGGGTAATAGATTGGGCATGTTGGCCGTGGGATTTTCAAGGAATCGATTGGAGTAATAAGTGTACGATTACTCCGACAAAATCTGTACTTGCTACGGATGATATCTATGACCACCATGATCTCGCCATACTGTGATAATTACCATTGATATAAACATTATGTGGACCAAAAGCATGATGAGATTATTCACATGAGTGATACAATCCATCATTTATGACAAATATTATTAAGCCTACTATAGGCCATCTAATGCGCTGGCAACAGGCATGTTGGCCATTGGATTTTGTAACATCTCGAATTTTCATAAAAATTTAAAATTTTTTATAACAACATTAATTATGAAAATAGTAATTGCGGAAATAATAATGGAGATTACAACAGCATTAATTATAAAGTTGTTAGTACTAAACATGCTTTAATTTTTGTTTTAGCAGCAATATGATCATGACAGTTTTAACACATAATTAGTAAACATGATTATGATAACAAATGTACTAACAGATCGAAAATATGATGCGACACTTTTTCTTTTGCAATGACACTGACAGTTTGACTTTTGATGCATAAGGGTGTCCTACGAGGTACCCTGGAGCTCACTTAGCTGCAATGCTAAAGCAAATTGAATGTTCTATTATGTAGACGACAGGTAAGAGTAAAGTACGTGTATAGTTCAGTTTCAACGTCGTAATTAAATCTAATATTAGAAATTCTGTTGCGACTCACCAAGTATGCAGGTATGAATTGCATAGCTATAATTATTGTTTTCAGATGTATGTCTTACATCTCCATAATGTTTAAAATTGAGTCATCTATGTACGTCATCCTGCTGATAGTTTCATCACTGTAATTCTTGTTGTTGTCATAGCTGGCTTTGTCGTCATCTTAAGATAACTCATACCTGTACAGTATTAGTGTTGTGATTTTATTACTAAACGTCATATGCATTACGATAAGAGTCAAGGTATGAAGTTCAAGACCATAGCATGGTTTTATACTTGTTGCAAACATTGGTCTTGTTAACATTTCAAACGTGTAATCCCTACATTATATGACCTTTGTAAAAGGGATAATAGAACTTATGGTTATTCTACTAACCATACAATTTTTATTGTTTGATATCCTATATAGTAATTTATAATGGCAACTATTCATAATATATATTTATATATGAAAGTTTGCAATATTCCAAATGTTATGAAATTGCAATATTATAATTATTATATATAAAAGTTCACCATATCGAAATAATATGAACTTTGATTTTATTTCATGGCTAAACTTAAGCCTTGATTACTCTAATTTGAGATCATAAAGTTAGACCTATATCTACTATGCAAACATAATAATACGTTATGGAATTTATGAATAACCATTGGAACTATATCGTAAATCTCGATGGTACTGACATGAATTAAATATCGATAGGGTGGCGATTTGTTGGTTCATTAATATGACATGAACGTCGAGCTATCGTGAAGATTGTGCCTCGATTCTGCATTAATATCTTGAGTCAACACTCCGGCTGACAAGGATTGCCAACAATCCACGTAATAGAAATTTGATGAAATCATTTCTACAAAGTCCGAAGTGTAATGGTGAAGTGTTTTGAAACGCCTTCGAACAGGTTGTTGAACTGTTCCCCGTGTGCCATAGTGGCAAAGCCAAGCTTCTATTGAGGAGTGGGCATTAAATGTAATTGTTGCTCGTCCCAATGCTATTTCGCTGACACTATTGTGATCATTGATGATAATGGGTTTGGACCATTAGATTGCAACCCTAACTTATGTCGTTGATTTGGTTTATGAGATTGGAATGTTGTTTATTGTTTCTATTGTTTCCGGTCTATATGGCCGACATGCTACCGAAAAATTCTAGGGTTAGCAAGTTGCAGGAGGTTTCGACCTCGAATCCTATAGATAGGTTTTTAAGTTGCAAGTTCTAAACCATTGTAATGACGTTGTCAAAAAGAGACCATTCCTCTGGTTTGAATTGTTAACGCGTTGATGGTTTCAAACTCTTCGTTAGGAATTTGTATGAGATATGCCAAACTATTGAGTGATAGAAGTTCCCTCATCTTATTTATAACAGATACCTCGTCGTCTTTCTGATGATTGCAAAGAACTTAGCCGTTAAAAGAAAAGGTAAGTCTTCTCAGAAAACATAATGACTCTTGAGTTGAAGTTTTCGATTCTCAATTTTAAAAAAAAAGAATAATGTTATAGTCAAAATCTAAGTTTGATCTTCGTCAGTTGCAGGGTTCGAAGAACAAATTTGGACAAGGGTTTGGAAAGGGACGACGTGCTTCCATTCCTGGTAAGCTCCGGGTCTTCCAAAAACCCTCATAGGTGCTCCTTTGGTCTTTGATGATGTGGCTAATTCCAACAGAGAGTAATCTGTCTTACCATGGCGTCATCTGTCAGTTGATCCTTTGAGAAGATTTTTGTCTTGGTGTTAAAACTTCTACGACGAAAGAAATTCGTCTCTATCCTCTGTGTTTGTTTTGATGCTTAAATTTTGTCCATAAGGAAATGTAAAACTTAGGTTTACGAATTCAGTGATGAAGGGAATAAAACCCTGTTCGATTTCGTTTTGAACAAAATGTGAAATTTTGTTGCTGGGAATTGTTGATTCCTCTTTCTTGCGTCTGGAACTTGTAATGGTGAAATAGTTTGAACATTCCACTTGTTGATATGTATTAATGTGGAAAAGTGATGGAGCCGAGGCTCGTCTGACATGTGAATAAAACTCTGCTTCTTGAAAATGATAACATGTCATTTCTATCTAGTTCTAAATGGTTTAGTGTCTACGTTATAATTCGTGCCTGTCGCACTTGCTAAGAAAACTGTAACGGAGGTTTGAGTAATCGTGGCAACGATAAAATAAGTTTTATTTTTTCTATGTAAAGAAAAGTAACGGGCTATGCCCTATTGATGATTTTCGATGTTTGCAAGCAAAGTATCAAACTGAAACTAAAGAGTGTGAAAAACAAGTCGAGTCTATGTTAAACGACTTAATGCTGTAGGTTGATATTATAATTTTTCAAGCTAGGGTTTATGTACTCTATCATAGATGATAACTTTGTATTGTGTAAACCTGAAATGGTTTGTCTCTTCGTTTGTATAATGGAAAAAGATCAGGGCTGTACCCTAGTTTGAGTTTTGTTTGAATAGAAATTAAATGTTTTAAAAATGAATTTTCAAAAGAACTTTGGTTCGATCCAAAGCCTGTGTAGATTGAGTTTGCAAAACGATAATAATGGGAATCGAAACCTAATTAGGTTTGGATATGAGTCTCAGTTTGGAAATCGACACTTTCAGTTTAGAATATCTGTTGAATAAAATGACTAATGGCAATAAAATCTTTATAATATTTTCATTATTTGTTTGAACTATAAAATTATAAGGAATGGTTATAGTAAGAATGAAAACAGCATTTGTATGTGCAATGTGAAAGACTATGTGATGACTGTTATGTACAGCCTTGATATAATGAACACATATTTATTTATTTGCAGCTATGATATTATATTGCAAACATAATATGATAGATAGAAATATAAATTCTATCTATTTCCTATATACATAGTTGTTAGCACTTAATAATTTTTCGTGATTGATTCCCTTCCGGTAACATTGATGGTGCAGAAATAGAAGATTTTTCATGGTGGAGGTTTCAAAATTTAGCTAAAGAAGAGGTATCTCTCCTCGAGTGTAGACACCAAGGTTGCAAAAGGAAAAAGGGGTTCTATATGTTCGAAAACTCAGGCTTCGAATTTTTATGAAAGACCTAGAGGATTTTTAAACCTAAGCCGAAATGGAGAAAGGCTTTCATAATTTGGCCATAGTCAGAAGTTTTATGAAGAAGAGAGGCTTTGATATCTTATTTGCCAAAGTTAAAATTTTGTGAAAGTTTTAAACTTTTTAGCCCAAAATATCAATTTTATAAAAAAAAAGGTATGGCTAAAAGCTTAATTAAGTTTTTATAGCTTAAGGTTAGTTGTATTTTTATAATGGGCCCTAATGCTAAATAAAGTTGCAGCAAAAAGTATTAAGCGCCCAACACCGAGGGCCCCCACATATCCTCTACCATCCAAGCGCCAAGGTTTAGAGTCTACCAATCGTTTGTTGCTTGATATAAGTTGAAGAATATGGGATATATAAACACCAAAAATCCCATTCTCCCATTACATGTGGGATAAATCCCCAAGAGAAAAAACAAAACAAAAAAAAGTAGCACGATTGGGTCATTGAAACGTGCAACGCATCCAAGAGAGATCGACGGTTCATAATCCTAGAGAGAGATGGACGGTTGATAACCCATTCCGCATCCCTCACTAGCTCAAAATTTAATATTATAAAGTGGTTGCGGATTAAAAACCACCACCCACATGTAAGTGTCACAGCCATCCGCAATTCGAAAGGGTGGTATTATAAACCACCTTCCACCAATGCGGAACCATTATTCCCGAAGGTATAAAGCACCCAAGGAAGAGGAGTATAATAGCACGTGCTATGTGTTATTAAGTGTTGTGCGTGGTGTGGTATATAAACACCACGATTATTTCCCGCTCAACCAATGTGGGATATATCCCATAGAGAAAATCAAATGGGACAAGTAGAACGCGTTTTTATGAAAATGACTGTTTTAGTCACCATTTTCTAGCAGTTCTTTCCGCCAAACCGAGAGGAATTTTAGGAAACTGAGAGAGATTTTTCTTCAGAACGGGCCAATATTAAAAAACTCCCTCAATTTTTGTATAGGTATTATGGGTTAAGAGAATCGAAGTCATCTTCACGGGGCAATTTTCCAGAATTTCAGTTTACTGTTTTAGTCATTAACTTCAAAGAGCTGTTTCTGCCAAATGAAGAAGAATTTTCAGAAACTGAAAGAGGCTTTTCTTCTGCACATGCCCAATTACAAAAACCTCTCTCAAAATTTACACTTCTATCTCCATCTGAGAAATACAGCTAGGGATTTGAAGCCTATTTTTCAGCAAATTTACTTCCTGAAATGAAAAAATAAGTTGTAACTGTTTCTATTTTTAGAGTTTCAGTTAGGTTTTGAATTCAAGATTAGGTATAGGTTGTCTTTCTATATATTGATATGTAAAAAACATGTAAAGGGTTCGGATTTCCAATGAGGAAGACCCATTCTGGGTTTTTGAAGCATTTTCCAGAAATTAATAAAGATTTCAGAGTTGAGCAGATTTTATCAAAGATTCATGCGTTGTTAGTATTTATAGTCTGTACCCCTTCTTTCCTCATTTGTGCATGTTTATCTTCTTAGTTATACTATTCATTATGTCTTTTCTTCTATACTTAGATGAACATTTGAAATAAATTGGGATTCATACTTGTTATGCCCCGGTTTATCGCATTTAAGTATCCATTTGCTTCTCCAAAGTTGATAGTGGATTCATCCTATTTTGATGCCCATTGTCGATGGACTGTCTTTATTTATTTCCTTTCACCTGTGAAAAGCTTTGACTGTAATATAACAATTACCTTGCCTTTGTACAAAAGTCTGTTTATCTGCTGATCTATATTTTTTTTTCTGTTTTTCAATCCCATTGCCCAATGGTATCCTTTTCCTGTTGATCTAACCACATTATTTAAAGCCTACAATTTTTTTATTGTTATTTTACAATTTGGCCATTGAATTTATTGTCAAGCTGCTGTCATGGTGACATTGGATAGCAAATTTGCTGAGAGAGCCCTCTCTGGTTGAAAGAGGCCAACTTTTCAGTCTAAAGATTGGTTTGAAATAGGTTACCTTGGGGTTTCTTTGATATAGCCCAAGGAAAATATGAGTGATAACATTCTGGCGCCATTGCCGAGGAGTGAAGGTCTCATTTTCCCTGGGTATGAATGACAAAGTTTCTAGCTCTGATGGTTGATGGTGAACAACGGTCAGATATCAAGCAGGCTGTGCATCTTTCACCTGGCGACTCCATCTTCAAAGAATCCAGTTTTCAGAAATTTCATGGTGACTCCACATTAAAGAAATCCAGTTTTACATTGGTTCACAGGCTAGTCTCCTCAATTTTCAAATGAGAATCTGCAGCTCCAGTATTTCGAGATGGCCTCGTTATTAAGAAGGTATGCTCCTATGAGCAGGTCTCATATTCCCAGTTTTCCGAATCAAATTCCTAAAATAGATTGGCAGTCTTATTTGCCTAAATTCAGAGATGAAAACAATGATAATGCTGCTTTACATTTAATGAGATTTCACATGCATGTGCACAAGCTGAAGATTAGGTTTCATGAGGATTGCCTTATGAAAATGTTCATGGCTTATTTAGAAGGAACAGCAAGGTAATGGTATGAAGGTTTGAAACCTGACAACTTGTTTTCTTTAAAGGATTTTCACATAACATTTTATGAACATTATAAAGTGTATGTCCCATCTTTGTCTTTGATGGAAGATTGCTGTGATCAGTTTGAGGGTTTCATACAGTACCTCGAAAGTATTGATGAAGATTTGGAAGGTATGAATGATGAAGACATGTCTGAAACATTTTATCATTTTTCTTCGCAAGTCCATGGCCATGATGATCAAGAGAAGCTAGCTGTAGATCAAATCAATGAAGAAATGATAGTAGATTCCCATGAGCTCTATTCAGAAACAAATGATGATTCATCTACTCCTTTGTATACAAATGCATGATAAATCTGCAGAAGAGAAGGAAAACGATAGTTGTTTGATTCAGAAAATGCACAAACCACCTCCTCTTTTAACGGAAGAAGAAATAGATCAGCTCTTGCAGAGTCATGTTACAGCCCTTACTTATACAGATTTGCTGTGTTTACATAATGCGGGATATGTAAGTGAAACTTCTTCTATTTTTGGACATGTAAATCTGAATTTGAATGATGACAATCATGATGATATTTTGAAGGAATCCATTTGTGATGACGATCCTCCACAAGGAAATCAGCTATTAGACGCCCTATTCTTTCATCAACAAGATAGAGCTGTCATATTTAATGATCTTGCAAAGTGTTCAATGTTTGAAGATGCCTTAGAGTATGACGTTAATCATTCATTTCTGGAAAAGAATGTTAAGGAAGAAAGAACATTTCAGTTCTCCCGTCAAATTGCAGAAAATCCGAAGGTACTTCAAATAAAATCTATCTTCTTTGATCCTATAACTGAGTATATGGAGAGATTTCTTATTTTAAATTTGCAGTAAAATTTTTACTATGAGAATAAAGAATATCATTGGTTGCTGGTGTTGTCATATTTTCTATTAGTGACTTATTTCAATAGTGAAAGAGTCATATTCTTTGAACATCTAATGGATTGGCTTTATTGGTGTTTCCGAATTACTTGATTGGGAAAAAATCTTTGATGTTGTAGAGTAGGTAGGCAGATTGAATAAGCTTGCCGAGCAAGCATTTTTTCAGTATGTACAGTGTTGTTTTCAGTTCAGTTTCAGTATGGGAGATTTTAGTTTTCTACAGTTAAGTGGTTTTCAGTTACAGTTTTTGGATGAAGGATCAGTTACAGGTTACAGTTGTTAGGGTTGGGAGCCACCCAATGGTCAGGCACATGGTCTACAGCGTTCTTTGCTACCTCGTTGGGAGGACAGCATCCCCAGTAGGAGCCAGTTGTTAGCATTTAATAATTTTTCATGATTGATTCCCTTTCGGTAACATTGAAGATGCAGAAATAGAATATTTTTAATGGTGGAGGTTTCGAAATTTAGCTGAAGAAGAGGTATCTCTCCTCGGGTGTAGACACCAAGGTTGCAAAAGGAAAAAGCAGTTTTATATGTTCGAAAACTCAGCCTTCGAATTTTTATGAAAGACCTAGAGGATTTTTAAACCTAAGCCGAAATGGAGAAAGGATTTCATAATTTGGCCATAGCCAGAAGTTTTATGAAGAATAGAGGCTTTGATATCTTATTTGCCAAAGTTAAAATTTTGTGAAAGTTTTAAACTTTTTAACCCAAAATATCAATTTTATAAAAAAAAAGCTATGGCTAAAAGCTTAATTAAGTTTTTATAGCCTAAGGTTAGTTGTATTTTTATAATGGGCCCTAATGCTAAATAAAGTTGTAGCAAAAAGTATTAAGTGCCCAACACCGAGGGCCCCCACATATCCTCTACCATCCAAGAGCCAAGGTTTAGAGTCTACCAATCGTTTGTTGCTTGATATATGTTGAAGAATATGAGATATATAAACACCAAAAATCCCATTCTCCCATTACATGTGGGATAAATCCCCAAGAGAAAAAAAAAAAAAAAAAAAGTAGCACAATTGGGTCATTGAAACGTGCAACGCATCCAAGAGAGATCGACGGTTCACAATCCTAGAGAGAGATGGACGGTTGATAACCCATTCCACATCCCTCACTAGCTCAAAATTTAATATTATAAAGTGGTTGTGGATTAAAAATCACCATCCACGTGTAAGTGTCACAACCATCCGCAATTCAAAAGGGTGGTATTATAAACCACCTTCCACCAATGCAGAACCACTATTCCTGAAGGTATAAAGCGCCCAAGGAAGAGGAGTATAATAGCACGTGCTATGTGTTATTAAGTGTTGTGCGTGGTGGGGTATATAAACACCACGATTATTTCCCGCTCAACCAATGTGGGATATATCCCATAGAGAAAATCAAATGGGACAAGTAGAACACGTTTTTATGAAAATGACTGTTTTAGTCACCATTTTCTAGCAATTGTTTCCGCCAAACCGAGAGGAATTTTAGGAAACTGAGAGATTATTTTCTTCATAATGGGCCAATATTCAAAAACCTCCCTCAATTTTTTCACAAGTATTATGGGTTAAGAGAATCGAAGTCATCTTCACGGGGCAATTTTCCAAAATTTTAGTTTACTGTTTTAGTCATTAACTTCAAAGAGCTGTTTCTGCCAAATGAAGAAGAATTTTCAGAAACTGAAAGAGGATTTTCTTCAGCACATGCCCAGTTACAAAAACCTCTCTCAAAATTTACATTGCTATCTCCATCTGAGAAATACGGCTAGGGATTTGAAGCCTATTTTTCAGCAAATTTACTTCCATAAATGAAAAAATAAGTTGTAACTGTTTCTATTTTTAGAGTTTCAGATAGGTTTTGAATTCAAGATTAGGTATAGGTTGTCTTTCTATATATTGATATGTAAAAAACATGTAAAAGGTTCGGATTTCCACTGAGGAAGACCCGTTCTGGGTTTTTGAAGCATTTTCCAGAAATTAATAAAGATTTCAGAGTTGAGCAGATTTTATCAAAGATTCATGCGTTGTTAGTATTTACAGTTTGTACCCCTTATTACCTCATTTGTGCATGTTTATCTTCTTAGTTATACTGGTCATTATGTCTTTTCTTCTATACTTAGATGAACGTTTGAAATAAATTGGGATTCATACTTGTTATGCCTCAGTTTATCGCATTTAAGTATCCATTTGCTTCTCCAAAGTTGATAGTGGATTCATCCTAGTTTGATGCCCATTTTCGATGGACCGTCTTTATTTCTTTCCTTTCACCTGCAAAAATCTTTGACTGTAATATAACAATTACCTTGCCTTTGTACAAAAGTCTATTTATTTGCTGATCTATATTTTTTTCTGTTTTTCGACTCCATTGCCCAATGGTATCCTTTTCCTGTTGATCTAACCACATTATTTAAAGCCTACAAAGTTTTTATTGTTATTTTACAATTTGGCCATTGAATTTATTGTCAAGCTACTATCATGGTGACATTGGATAGCAGATTTGCTGAGAGAGCCCTCTCTGGCTGAAAGAGGCCAACTTTTCAATCTAAAGATTGGTTTGAAATAGGTTACCTCGGGGTTTCTTTGATACAACCCAAGGAAAATATGAGTGATAACAATAGTAATGATAAGAATAATGCAATGTAACTGTACAGGAAATAATCGATGTTTGTTTAAACTGGAAATAATGAAATATACTATAATATTTAAGTATTGTACAGAACTTTCTACTATTATTAATTTGTTGTTGCAGCAACACCCCTCCCCAAAATTTTGTACATGTTGGGGCCCCTCCTGTATTTTTTGTAGAAAGTTTGCTTGAGAAGCCATCCCAGCCGTCAGCTCTGTTTTCAACATAAAATTTCACTTCCCTGCTGAACAGCTTGCCGTCAATCCTTCCTTGTTTTCCCCCAGTGAGCCAAAAGATAACTTAGATTTTTCCCCAAACGTTTTGGAATAATTCGGACACTGTCCCGAAACGGCGGGAGTCAAACGTCGAACCTTTCCGAAAGGAGGACTTAGATTTTCTTTGTCAAAATCTGCGGAAGCCATTGGGCAGGACCAGCCAAAACGGCGGAAGCTTTCGATCAAGCCTTCCGCGACCGCGGAAAGGCTCGAGTTGTTCTCCCGAAACGGCGGGGAATTCAACAAACCTTTCCGAAACAGCGGAAGCCGCCGTGTTTTACCCCTCCGAAAAGAGACTCTGATTATGGCCATAAGCGGCGGAAACCGTTGGTGAAACCTTCCCGAAACGGCGGAAGCCATTCGGATAAACTTGCCCAAATAACACAAAGGAATTCATCAACTTCTTCCGAAGAAAAAGACTTGGAAAATTTTCGATCGTTGCTTCTGCGGAACGGTTCAAGCTCCGAAACGGCTTAGCTCCCGAAACGGCGGGGCCTTTCACTCGAGCCTTCCGTAACCGCGGAAAGGTTCCGGCTTTCCTCCCGAAATGGCGCGACACATTCGCCTTAGTCTCCCGAAAAACACTTAGAACGTTTTACAACCGTCCGCGGAGAAATTGGAGTTCCCTTCCCGAAACGGCGGGGACAGTGCAAAAAAAAAAAAAAAAAAACGCTCCGAGACAGCGGAAGAACTTAGGAAGGATGCCCGAGAAGGTCGGATTGATTTGTTAAAATTGCGGAAGGTTTTGATGAAACCCTTCCGAAACAGCGGAAGCCATCCCCATAAGTCCCGCGGAAGAATTCACGATTTCCTTCCGAAACTATAAAAAGGACTTAGAATTTTCTCAAGAAGCTGTCGCGGAGGCCTTCAGCCTTTGGTACCGAAACGCGGAAGCCTTCGGGCTACCCTTCCGAAACGGAGGAAGCCAATCGCTTAAACCGCTCGGCAAAGGACTCCGAAACGACCCCGGGTGAATATGCGGAAAAGTATAAGTTTTGCTTCCGAAACGGCGGAAGCCATTCCCAAAAGTCTTCCGAAACTAGCGGGAGCCTTCGCTAAACCTTCCCGAAAAAATCAACGAGACTTTGAAATTTTGGTTCGCGGAAGCTTTCGCAAAAGTCTTCCGAAAATACCGGGAGCATTCGCTATATCGTTCCGAAAGGGCGGAAGCTTCGGCGTTACCCGTCCGCTACGCCGCGGTCTCTCGCGGAAGGCTTCGAGTTTCCTTTCCGAAATAAGCCCCGAGACGTCGGAAGCTTTCGTTGAACCCTTCCGCAACGGCGGATACGATTCGCAAACTGGCCCCGCGAATGACGGTTGCACGAAAACCGAGATCGATTGACGTGACCGCTACGCGCGGTGAATTTAAACTTCGTTGTAACCGCGCCACCTACCGAATTGAATGCTCACACGTGCCTTTTTTTTTATATAATGCGGTTGGGGCTCGAACCAACGCACCACTGTTTCGAATTCGCCAACGACGTGCGACGCCATGCAAAATCGCTCCAGCTCACCTCGCTCGTCCGTGCTCGCGGCCACCTCGCTCAAGCGATCCCCACGGTGCCAGGTAGGATTCTGACTTGGGATTTCGCCATTGGGTTGTTTTTGGTAGGAAAACATTGGGTTTTAATGGGATTGTGACGGGAAAAACACCCGTCAAGGGCTATGTTTTGCCCGCCATATACAGTGAACGGAGTTTTCGCTATACAAAATCGTCATAGACCTTCGTTAAAACGTTAATATTTTATTTCAATGGTGGTGGGTGCGGGCGGTTAACCATGCCCCATTTTTTAAACCCCGGGCCGCGCCCCTCGTCTTGGAGAATTTGTCGAAGCCCCATGGGCTTTCCATGTCCCCGGCCGTAAACCCGTACTTAAAACCCTGGGCCCTTCCCTAAGCCTCAGCCCCTACACGTGAGCCGAAACCCGTGAACGTTTAAGCCACGCGAGCCGAAACCTGAAGTCATGGCCGTCCTAGCACTCCCCGTCAGCATATCCCCGGCGCCACCATCTTCGCTCGGACTAAAATCTCCCGTAGTGATTCGGCGAGTAGCCGCGCATGACGATAGCATTCATAGCCCTCGCCGAGTCAACCCACGTCTCCCCGCCATCAACCTCTCCAACCGCAGCTATAACGAAAGACATCTCTTTCCGCAAGGCGGAACCGGAAGCCAATTGCTTCCGCGAATCGCCTATCGGTCCGAAAACCAATAGCTTCCGCAACATAGCTTATCCCAGACTCGTCTTTTAAGAGCTTCAAATGTTTTAATTTGTGTCTTATGTTGAAATAATGTTTTGCTTCCTAAATATTTGATTCATTGACTTATCTCATTGATATTAAAACGATGTTGCCCTCTGCTAAAACTTTACAGCCTGTTGCTCAAATAATGACTTTGATATGGATGTTATCAGGGATAAATCAGGATGCCGAAAACCGGTAAGAAGAAGGCGAAGATGACAGAAAAGAAGCCTGCCCCTCCCAAGATTGAAACCTCGCTCCAGGACACTAAGTGCACTACTGGTGTCCCTCCAGAAATCAGATGGGGAGACATCTACAGAATGATCCGGGACCAAGAAATCCCAGATATGCTGCTAGAGGAAGCACCAATCTATCTTAACATCAGAGCCTCAGGCATAACTAGAGCCGCTACCCTCCCTGAGCTGTTCCCCTGTGCTGAAGTGATCGAGTGGATACTCCAACAGGCAGATGCTGAAGGGAGAGTGATAAACAATAGCGGGAAAATGGCTATCGCCTCGTTTCAACCCGCGTATATTGCGGCAGCCTACAGATTCCCCCGTGTCCAACAAGCTCTGACTGACGAATGGTTGGGCCAAATCGATAACGTCGAGATGGCCAAGAAGCTATTGAGGGGAGGGAAGCATTTGAGGAAGAAGGGAAATGATGAATATGACGTGCAGAACCTGAGGGCCCCTTTCAGATTGATCGCTTTAATGCTGTGCAGAATCTTCGGCATGCCCGATGGCACAGTATACAAGATTCAGTGGGTCCCTATCATTCACTATGTGGCATTTCAGGGGACAGTGTTTGACTGGGCCACTATCTTGTCAGATAGTCTGGCCTCAATGATAAGTGCTGCTAAGCCCGGGATGGCCTTGAAGAAGGCTGAATTCTTCATGTCTTCATACCTGATAGATTGTATCTTGGCCAAGATAGAGTTCCCCAAATTGGGGTGTGCATGGGATAGGGCCACCACCCCGGTCTACGTCGCATTCAAGATGTTGTGGGCTCAGAACTACAAGCCCAGCTACAAACTCATCTGTGAGGGGTTCATCATGCCCCTATACGAGAAAATGTTCAAGGAAGAACCAAATTGCCTGTCACAAAATGCTTTGGAAGTCCTTGGGGATTATGGGGACTTTTACTTTTCGGAACAAGGTACCTACCTGAGAATGTTCGGAGGGACTAAGCCCCCATACATATTGCCGCAGTATGCCACAGACTATGTGGTGCTCAAGGAAGCAGTAAGACAACTCTTCTTGGATGGGATTGGAGCATTCCTCCACAAGCTACACAAGGCTTCCTTTCCCCCCTTACCTTTCTGCATAGGTGCTTACAAGTTTTCGGGGGTGGCCTCTGCTGACGAATTTGTTCAAGAGTTGAAGGCCTTCCACTTCGGTGAGGTCATGTTCCACAGGAACGACAGAAAGGGTAAAGTGGTCGAGCATTGCAAGGGGAACTATGCTAACTTCGAATACTCACACTACCCCGATGCCGAGGAGGAAGCATTCAGAGGCATCAGCAACATGACTGAGCTACGGATCTGTCGCCAAAGTACTGGAGCGAGCTCTAGTTCAACCAAATCCCAGAAGACCATCCAGCAAAAGGAGAAAGAAGCCAAGGATGCCCGAGCTCAGGAAGAGCTCAGATTAAGAGAAGAGGCGAGGTTACAAAAGGAGGCCGAGGAAGCAAGAAAGCAACAAGACGCTGAAAATGAGAGACTGCGGAAAGAGGCTGAAGAAGCCCAAAAGCAGAAAGAAGCAGAGACTGAGCGAGCTGAAGCAAGGAAGAAGGCGGAGGAAGAATTGAAGACAAGGGAAGATACCGAGGCAGGTGGATCCGGTGTACAAGACATGGAGATAGACACCTCTCAAACAGGTGGCTCTGGTACCCAAAAGGAAGGAGCAGACCCCGCTCAGGAAGTCCGGACCCCACCTATGGAAGAAGACATAGACATCATAAACCGACCAATTGTCCCGTACACTCCATCTGGGAAGCGCACAGTGTCCAAATGGAATGAGTTTGTCTATGATAAGAAAAGAAAGACAATGGTCCTCCAATCAGAAGAGAGGATTAAAAGTCCCTTCCATGATGACATCGTTACTCACCGAGAGGTCGCTGTCATGCAGAACACAGATGCAGATCCCATCGCCATGGCATCCGCAGTTATAGCAACAACACAGGCATCATTTGCCAATGTAGGGGTTATAGTCAAAGAAAACATATTGACAAAGAAGAGAGCACGCACCCTGCAACAAAATGTGGCTAATGAGCAAGCCCAAAGAGACCTGGTAGTAAACAAGTATAATTGCTTGTACGCGGAGCATAGGGAGCTGTCAAACAAGTACAGCCAGCTGGAAGAGGAAAAGGACCAGTTAGCACTTCAAATGATGATTGTGGAAGCAGAGAAGAATGGAGCAGAAGAAAAGGCATCTCTGCTGGAAGCAGACAAGTAAACGTTAGCTGAGCGTTTAGAGCAAGCAGAGAGCAGAACCATAGACCTATCTCCCTTCCACGAGCTGTCATGCAATATCCTGCAGCAAATGCATGACTCCCAAGAACTAATCACTGATGAGGTATGCAAACTCAAGGCCATGACGGTTAGGCTAAAGGAGGTTAATATGGAAGCCCACAGGCTCAAAGCTAAGAATACCCGTGTCAAGGCAAATGTCATAAGTCAGATGGCATGGAGGGAAGGGAAAGGAGGTTTCCCCCCGCATCTTCCTTTTAAGGACGTGGAAGGTTTTAATGAAGATATAGCCTTGTTGGAGTTTGGCAGGAACTGTGCCAATAAGCTGATGGCCAGTGTGCAGAGGACAACAGATAGAATCAACAACCTATACCAAAAGCTCAAAGGAGTCCATGACAACTGCACATTGAATTTCCCTCAGACCCTAGAAGACTTCCCGGATAAGGAGCAGCGGTTGTCTCAACTGAAAGAGGAGCTAGGCGTCCAGATGGAGTATGTGAAAAGCATTGATGTCCTGGCCATGGATGATCTCCAACATTACATCGGTTCATCAACACTTCACAACAGGTGTGTGGCACAGCTACATAGAAGAGGAGGTCAGGAAAGCTGCAGCAACAGCAGGAGCATCAGTAGATCCGGCAGCCCCTCTCCCAGCAACCTCTTCCCCAGCAATGACAGAAAGTCTGGCCAGCTCCATTCCCCCTTCCCAATTAGGAGCGGCATCAGCAGGGGTTTCGAGGGCCTCTTCCCAGGCAGCATCAGTGACCATCAACTTGGGCGATCCTTTGCCAGTAGAAGCTCACGCACAGGAATGAAGAGGCTGGAATCAGTGAGCCGCTCTCTGCAGCCAAACACGTGCCCAGCAGGGAAAGCTTTGATGATTAACAAATTTTCTGCTCTGTGTATTTTGAATATGTAAGGCGTAAGCCATGGGACAGCTGTCCCTATTTTTTGTCAAAAAATATTTTTGTAAAGGAAGTGGCCATTTTTTTTTGGTAGTCGATTATAGTGAAAATTCCTGTAAATGACAGGTGGAGAATGCTAGGTGTCAGCCCAAACGGCAGATCTGTAGCTATAAATAGAAGCTAGGAAAGATTAGAAAGGACTTTTTGCAGGGAATGAAAATTTTGACAAACGATATGAGCTATCTTGTATCGGGTCTGTAAATTGAATTTTCTAATAGAAGCCACGGGAGATGGACGTTTTGCATGGAATGTTGGATTGCTGTATATTGGACTATTCTAATGACTGCAGTTCTGTATCGTGAGATCATTCTTATCATCCGAACTACTTCTTTGTATTAATGATTTTTGCTCCTTACTGTGCATACGATTTTTTCCCATTTTCATGGACAATGAATGCGTTTCATATTAAATCAGGAGCTACCTGCTGATACTTTTATCATTGCTGTAGATTTCTCCTCTAGATCGAATGGCTAACTGTTCTTTCTTCAGGATAATTCGTATGGCTCATTGTTCATGCTTTTAAATTGCTCCTTGCAGGGATCTTTTAGTTAATTCCAGTTTCGTTGCATCTAGATCTGTTTCTTTATTCTTGTTGTGTAGATTAAATAATTTTGCTTTCTTCTGTTCATGAGCAATAGATGCGTTCTTTAGATCTGTTTCCTTATCCTTTAGCTTTTCTCTGTTTTCTGAGCAATAGATGCGTTCCATTTTGAATGAGAAGCTATCTTCTCAAGATCTTAGTCTTGCTGTAGCTTTGACCGTGAGAAATAATAGCTATCTGTTCTTTGTTCACGATATCTGTTACAGCTGATTGCTCTCCCCTTAAGCGTGTTCCCCTGCAGGGATAGATAGACGTGTTCCCGTTTCTAGATTTAGATCTGTTTCAATCGCATTTAGATTAAGTATAATTTAGGCATGTGCATCTCATATAAAATACATAAAAAACCAAAAGAAAGGTGGATCGGGCCATAACCGGTAGAATCGGATTTAAAGTCCAAAACCACGGTTGCCGGAACCGCTAACCGGACGGATTCCCTACACCAAACGGGAGATAGTCTAATTGGGACCGTCTCTCGGGGAGAATCCCTTTCTGATTGATGCTACGATATCCGAGGCATCAACAGTTTTTTGGCGCTAGAAGGAGGGCCTGAAGTGCATGGCTGATAGAGGAAAATATTCCAAGGTCATAGATAACACTGAAAACCCGCTTGAAGAAAACTTTTCAAACAGCCCAGATCTTGGATTAACAGACCAAGAACGCCTCATTTCTGACCCTGAGCCTCAGGAAGCTTTGTACGCTGTTCCTTTTGCAGAAATAGAGGACTTGAGAAGACATACTAGATCTTACGTTAGACAGCTAGGTGGTTTAAACGCTGTCAACTTCCTCCCTAAGAAAACTACACCCAGAAAGGAGCCGCAATACACCCGTGATTCAATCCTCGTTCAGAGTTTTGAAGAACTGGTAAATCTGACGTTGGAAGAGATCTCCGGCACTCTTAACAAGACAGACCAAGAAAATCTCGAAGAAATTACCACTCCCAAAAGTACTCCACAGGATTCACCCTACAATTCTCCACCAGGGTCTCCACGTCCAAACCCAAACATGGCTGTACCTGCTTGGAGAGCAAGGGGAGCGCTGAACCTAGCTGGACCATTCCATAATCTCCCTAAAAATCCAGAAAAGGTCTTGCCTAAGTACGATCCAGGGAAAGCCATTTCGGCGGAGGATCACCTCAAGAGTTTTTACTTAGCTCTGAACCTTTTGAATGTACAACATGAAGACGTAGTCTGCAGGTTGTTTCCGTACACATTCGAGCCTAAGGTATCATCTTGGTACTTTAGCCTTCAACCCAGCTCAATCTCTAGTTGGGATGATTTCGAAAAGTGTTTCCTTAAGAAATACGGGAACCAAAAGACTGTAGCCACGCTTATGAAAGAACTCTTATCCATGAGAATGGAGAAGAAGGAAAAGGTTCAGGACTTTAATCAAAGATTCACAACGCTGTTAAATAACTTTAGTGAAACTAACAAACCCACAGAAGAGTCTTTGATTGAATACTACACAACAGCTCTTGAAGGTCCAATTGCAATGTTTGTAAAACGATCCAAGAAAACGACCCTGATAGAGAATTTTGAGGAAGCTCGAAAGGTAGAGGAAGAGGCTGATAGCATTGCTAAACATGCCTTAGATGTGGAAACAAAACCAACAGCTAGCAAGAAACCTTTGCTCCTCACGAGAGGCAAAGAAGAGCCATCTACGGACATGGAAAATGTAGTTAAGATGATGCAGAAGTTATCTAACAAAATCATAGATCTTGAGAAAGACAAGGCTGCTAGTACATCTAGGAAACCTTTCAATCCATTCTATAAAAGAAGGGAAGACGGGGAACAGTCTCACCCACCAATGAACACTGCCCCTGTTTTAAACTTGAATGAGATTGGGATGGAAAATTTCTGCACCTTTCACCAAGAACCACACTCGGAGAAGAGCTGCCCTCAATGGATCAATTCCATGAGCTTGGTCATGAACCAAATGTTAGATTATCAGATCCCAGACCAGGATGATCCTCCAGAAGAGTCAAGCCCTGAGGTAGAGGAACCAACCCCGGACACTACTATGGTGTTGTGGGATTGGGTACCTATGACTGAATTAGTAGAAGAAGATCACGTAGATAGCTCTCCCTCTACCATAAATGTTGCCACTCGCAGCAAGGGCCCAATTGCGGATCCTGTACCAGTCATCATTCCCCATAAGCCCAAAGTCTCAAAAGATCCGCCTAGGAGGCATATACCAATCATCCCACCACAGCCCAAAGTAAACCAAACAGCTGCCAAACAGCCAAGCGCTGACAACACAGTTCAGCCACCTAAAGAAACCATGAACAAAACCGATCAGTCCATTCGAATTGGGAATGAGTCCGATATAGGGTATGATATTATCGAAGATATCAAGAAAGTTAAGGCGAACGTATCAATATTTGACATGTGTAGCTTGCCCCATCAACGAGACAAACTGCTGCATGTTTTACAACCAAAACCCAGCGCTACATTAACGGATTCTCAAGACAATCCTGAAATTAACGAGGCTAGAATCGGAGGGAAATCCAAGTCCCAAACATTGCCATTTCTGTTGACATTTGAAATTTTTAATCACAATGTTCACAACTGTCTGGTAGACTCTGGAGCTTCTTCAAACGTTATGCCACTGTCAATTTGTAGGAAAATTAATGGGCAGCCCGTACCATCTCCAGCTCAAATCATTCAATTAGACAGGATTGCTGTCAAGGTTATAGGGGAGATGAAAGATGTTCTAATTAGACTGTCAGCCGACCCTAGAGTCTGTCAATTTATTGACATAATGGTGGTCGATATCCCTGAAGCTTATGGGCTGATTTTGAGTAGGGATTGGTCTACCAAGTTGAGTGGCTACTTTGCTACCGATTGGTCTCATCTATGGCTGCCTTATCAGAACAGGCAGAATCAGATTAAAGTTCTTAGGGAACCTCATATGAAACAAAACGTAACCCAGCTAGAAGAAAAGAATGAGGCTGTAACTTTCTCTTCCTCGGTCCTGGGAAATTACTTCTTAGAAATGGATCCGGGTAACTATCAATCTGAAACCTTTTGCCATGAATCAGATAAACAGTCCGATCTCCTTCATTTCTCTCGGACTGATGATGTTGATTGTAACATAGTCAATTTAGTTACTAACATAGACCACGAACAAACTAACTTAGTTGAATCTAAAGATACCTTTTGGACATTATACTTTGATGGTTCTAAAACTCTGGAAGGATCCGGAGCTGGTTGTGTTCTAATGGATCCAAAGAAGAACAAGTATTTTTTGTCTTGTAGACTAGAATTCGATTGTACTAATAATACCGCTGAATATGAAGCTTTGGTACATGGTTTAAAGAAGGCCATTGGCTTAAATGTTAAGTACCTGAAGGTTTTTGGTGACTCCGAGATAGTCGTCAGACAGGTAAGGGACACCATTCATTGTCTCTCACCGCACTTGAAAGGTTACCAGGCTGAGGTATGGGATTTAATCATGTATTTTGACGCTTTCAATATATAATCAATTCCTAGATTGCAAAATTCTGCTACTGATTTGTTAGCAACATCTGCTTCTAGATTAGTGCCGTCAAATAATAAATGCTCAATTGAGTTGATTTTCAGGCCTTCCATTCCCGATAACATCACAAATTTCAGGGTCTTCGATGATGATGAACAAATCATCAGCTTCTTGACAAACGAAGACAGCTTTCAAGGAGCCGCAATAGATGAAGAAGAACATGATGCTGATTTGATGAAGAAGGAAGAGGAGAAAGGAAATTTCATGCCAAAGGGGGTAAGGTCCCTCGAAATGCTTTTCGATCTTCAAAATAAGTTCAAAAGACCAGCTAATACCAAAACTAACAGCTCATCAATGCAACATGAGTTGGTTAACTTGGGTACCGAGGCAGAACCAAAATTTGTCAACCTTGGCAAATGTTGTTCACCAGGAGAGAGAGACAAGTTCATTAAGTTGTTTAAACAATACAAGGATGTTTTTGCATGGACCTATGAAGATCTGAAAACATATGACGTCCGCATCATTCAGCATGTTATACCAATGAAAGCGGGTGTCAAGCCATTTCAGCAGCAGTTGAGAAGGATGCATCCTACTCTAGAACCGCTGATCCAAAAGGAATTAAAGAAGCTCCTGGACGCCAAGATAATCTTCAAAGTTCGGCATTCTGAATGGGTTGCAAACTTGGTTCCCGTAAGGAAGAAATCAGGAGAGATAAGGCTATGTGTAGATTTCAGAAATTTAAACAAAGCCTCAGATAAAGACAACTACCCCGTGCCTTCAATGGAACAAATCCTCCAAATGGTGTCAGGATCCGAATTTTTTTCCCTCCTCGATGGTTTCTCGGGCTATAATCAAGTGTTAGTAGCTGAAGAAGATCGTCTCAAGACTACGTTCAAGACTAAGTGGGGAACTTTCGCTTACAGGAGAATGCCCTTTGGTCTGATAAATGCTGGAGCCACATTCCAAAGGGCGATGGATATTGCCTTCCGAGGATTGGGTGGGCAATGCGTTGTTGTCTACTTGGATGATGTGACAGTCTTTTCAAAGAAAAGGGAAGATCATGTTGTTCATCTGAGGCATATCTTTGATCGTTGCCGGAAATATGGCATTTCCTTAAACCCCAAGAAGAGCGTGTTTGCTGTACCCGAAGGTAAGCTTTTGGGTCATATCATATCCAAAGGGGGAGTGTCAATCGACCAGGAAAGGGTCCAGGCCATTAATAAGATTCCAATGCCTCACAACAAAAAATCTATGCAGTCTTTCATGGGCACCATCAATTTTGTCCACAGATTTGTTCCGGATTTTGCATGAATTGTTAAGCCATTGCAACAGATGGTTAAACAAAGCATACAGTTCAAGTGGACAGATTTGGAGAAGGACGCATTTAGAGATATCAAGGCAGCTGTAGCTAAAGCTCCTTCCTTAAGAAGCCCAGATTTCGATAAGGATTTCATCTTGTATACCTTTGCCTCGGATGACTCTCTCGCGGCTGTGCTAACACAGAAGGTGGAATTGGGGGATGAATACCCAATTTCGTTTATGAGCACTGGTCTGCAGGGGGCCGAGCTGAACTATCCCGTGGTGGACAAGCATGCCTATGCAGTCTTCAAAGCAGTCAAGCAGTTTAGGCCATACATTTTGAAGAACAGAACCAAATTCATAGTTCCCCATCCAGCTGTCAGATCCCTTTTCGTTCAAAAGGAATTAGGAGAGAGAAGAGGAAACTGGGTCACAGCTCTGCAGGAGTATGATTTGGAATTTAAACCGGCTACAATCATCAAAGGACAAGGCCTATGCAAGTTATTGGCGGGAAACTCGACTGATGAGGAGCACCATTGGAGAAATGAAGTTGAGCTTAATTCGGTTGAGGTATGCCATATCTTTACAGCTCCCCAGTCATGGTATAGGGATCTAGTGCACTATTTGCAGCAAGGATATCTGCCTGAACATTGGAATTCTAAACAAAGAAGGGCACTCCGCTTGAAATCGGAACCCTATCAAATCATCGATGGGATTCTTTTTAGAAAGAATTATGATGGAGTCCTTCTTAGGTGTTTGGAAAAGGAGGATGCAAACAAAGTTGTCAAAGAATTGCATGATGGCCCCGCAGGTGGCCATTATTCAGGAGAGACAACAGCACACAAGATACTGAGAGCTGGTTATTACTGGCCCACTCTGTTTCGAGATGCCCACACATACGCACGAAACTGTGACGTATGTCAAAGAAGCGCTGGGAAGTTACCTAAGGCCGCAAGCCCATTGCAGCCGGTCATCATCTCTGAACCTTTTGAGCAATGGGGCATAGATGTTATCGGAGAAATAAACCCAAATTCTTCATTGCAACACCGATACATTCTGACGGCTACCGATTACTTCACCAGGTGGACGGAGGCCATCCCGTTGCGCAAGATCAATGAAGACGCAGTTATCAGCTTCTTGAAAGAAAACATCATAACCAGGTTTGGGGTTCCAATTTCCCTTATTTTTGATAATGCTACTTATTTTTCATCTTGCAAGATAAATAAATTTGTTTATGAATGGGGAATTAAGTTGCATTATTCAGCCAATTACTACCCTCAGGGAAACGGATTAGCTGAATCCTCAAACAAGAATCTGATTCGAATCCTTAAGAAAACTGTGATAGAAAACCAGAGAAGTTGGCATGTGGCTCTCCCAAACGCCTTATGGGCAGATAGGGTAACCCCGAAGAATGATTTAGGTGTCTCCCCTTTCACTCTCGTCTATGGCAAGGAAGCCATACTTCCCCCAAACATCTTACTGCCATCCTTGCAATTGTCCCAAGCCTCTCGGGGTTCTGGTAATCAAGCCTTGCAATCCAGGATTAACACCCTGCTTCAACTGGAAGAAGCCCGACACAAAGCTAAAGATCGATTCCATCAACACCAGGACATAGTTAAGAGATGGTTCGATAAGAGGAAGTCCGGCAAGAGGGATTTTGAAGTCGGGGACTTAGTCCTGAAATGGGACCATAATCATGAGGGCAAAGGAATGCATACGAAATTTCAACATCTATGGGTAGGCCCGTACCAAATTTCTGCAAAATTAGGCCCATCCACTTATAAATTGACAAATCTCGAGGGAGAGGAAGTGGCCCTTCCTCTCAATGGCCTCGCTCTGAAACAATACTTCGCATAGTCTCCTCGAGACTTCCTGTACATAAATAAAATTGTCTTTTCGCTTTCGCTTTTAGCTGTTTTATTTTTCGGCCATACTGTTTCCTTCTTTGTTATTTGAACTTTTCGATAGGTTTTGTTTTCTGAAGCCCCTTTTGTTGAGTTTCCCGTTGAAGATAGCTCTCTCAAAGAAAACTTGCAACCCATGAGTCTGGAACCCTGCTCAGTAAACCCGGTCTGATGTGCTCTCGCTGAAATGTTCAAAAGGGGGGAAGCCTACCCTGCTAGTCACACTAATCCTGTTCAATAGCAGAGACCCATGGCCATCTTCACTACTATCGTTGGGCTCCACCCACTCTCACACTTTAAAGGCATCTCGAGAAGGTTACCTAAGTTGGACCCATGGAAAGTGGCACCTCTCGAGGACATGGGGTATTGAAATGACTCCATGCTGCTGATTTAAAAGCCAAAATGGCCTACATCCGAGAGTCTGTTTTCCAGGGATTCTCGCCTCAATTAAAGCATGGCTGAGACAAAAGCAAAAGGGACATGTAAAATCAAGAAGGCTGTCCAAAAGGCCCAGCTCAAAATAGGCTCCTCTCCGTCCGTGAAGTTTGATCAAATCAATAAAACCTCTAACTCACACAAAAGGACATTATGGATTGAGGAGCCCAAATCAAAGATCTGTCCAAAAGAAAATACACCTGGAAGGCTCAAACAGCTAAGCTGTCCAAAGTACAAGCATCCCAAAGGGTGCCAGCAGCATGGGAATGAGGAACAAGAACAATAATGTCCATGAGAAAGTGTTGCAAATCTTGTGGAGTCCGGCGGTAGTGACCATTTGAGGGATGACCCTCCTAAAATGAATCTCATATGCTGGCCCTCTGAGAGTGGTGAAGATGCCTCGGTCGAAGCTCCCCTTTCCCCAATGGCTAGCAGGAAAAGTGCTCCTTCCCCTGCATGAGTCTAAAATGCTCAGCTGAGTAGTGCACCCGAGACGGATGTTTTAATTAGGTTCCGGACCATGTAGGATATTTTTTCAGAGATCTGTGTTCGCCAGCGACTTGCCATTGTTGTTGCAGCAACACCCCTCCCCAAAATTTTGTACATGTTGGGGCCCCTCCTGTATTTTTTGTAGAAAGTTTGCTTGAGAAGCCATCCCAGCCGTCAGCTCTGTTTTCAACATAAAATTTCACTTCCCTGCTGAACAGCTTGTCGTCAATCCTTCCTTGTTTTCCCCCAGTGAGCCAAAAGATAACTTAGATTTTTCCCCAAACGTTTTGGAATAATTCGGACACTGTCCCGAAACGGCGGGAGTCAAACGTCGAACCTTTCCGAAAGGAGGACTTAGATTTTCTTTGTCAAAATCTGCGGAAGCCATTGGGCAGGACCAGCCGAAACGGCGGAAGCTTTCGATCAAGCCTTCCGCGACCGCGGAAAGGCTCGAGTTGTTCTCCCGAAACGGCGGGGAATTCAACAAACCTTTCCGAAACAGCGGAAGCCGTCGTGTTTTACCCCTCCGAAAAGAGACTCTGATTATGGCCATAAGCGGCGGAAACCGTTGGTGAAACCTTCCCGAAACGGCGGAAGCCATTCGGATAAACTTGCCCAAATAACACAAAGGAATTCATCAACTTCTTCCGAAGAAAAAGACTTGGAAAATTTTCGATCGTTGCTTCTGCGGAACGGTTCAAGCTCCGAAACGGCTTAGCTCCCAAAACGGCGGGGCCTTTCACTCGAGCCTTCCGCAACCGCGGAAAGGTTCCGGCTTTCCTCCCGAAATGGCGCGACACATTCGCCTTAGTCTCCCGAAAAACACTTAGAACGTTTTACAACCGTCCGCGGAGAAATTGGAGTTCCCTTCCCGAAACGGCGGGGACAGTGCAAAAAAAAAAAAAAAAAAAACGCTCCGAGACAGCGGAAGAACTTAGGAAGGATGCCCGAGAAGGTCGGATTGATTTGTTAAAATTGCGGAAGGTTTTGATGAAACCCTTCCGAAACAGCGGAAGCCATCCCCATAAGTCCCGCGGAAGAATTCACGATTTCCTTCCGAAACTATGAAAAGGACTTAGAATTTTCTCAAGAAGCTGTCGCGGAGGCCTTCAGCCTTTGCTCCCGAAACGCGGAAGCCTTCGGGCTACCCTTCCGAAACGGCGGAAGCCAATCGCTTAAACCGCTCGGCAAAGGACTCCGAAACGACCCCGGGTGAATATGCGGAAAAGTATAAGTTTTGCTTCCGAAACGGCGGAAGCCATTCCCAAAAGTCTTCCGAAACTAGCAGGAGCCTTCGCTAAACCTTCCCGAAAAAATCAACGAGACTTTGAAATTTTGGTTCGCGGAAGCTTTCGCAAAAGTCTTCCGCAAATACCGGGAGCATTCGCTATATCGTTCCGAAAGGGCGGAAGCTTCGGCGTTACTCGTCCGCTACGCCGCGGTCTCTCGCGGAAGGCTTCGAGTTTCCTTTCCGAAATAAGCCCTGAGACGTCGAAAGCTTTCGTTGAACCCTTCCGCAACGGCGGATACGATTCTCAAACTGGCCCCGCGAATGACGGTTGCACGAAAATCGAGATCGGTTGACGTGACCGCTACGCGCGGCGAATTTAAACTTCGTTGTAACCGCGCCACCTACCGAATTGAATGCTCACACGTGCCTTTTTTTTTATATAATGCGGTTGGGGCTCGAACCAACGCACCACTGTTTCGAATTCGCCAACGACGTGCGACGCCGTGCAAAATCGCTCCAGCTCACCTCGCTCGTCCGTGCTCGCGGCCACCTCGCTCAAGCGATCCCCACGGTGCCAGGTAGGATTCTGACTTGGGATTTCGCCATTGGGTTGTTTTTGGTAGGAAAACATTGGGTTTTAATGGGATTGTGACGGGCAAAACACCCGTCAAGGGCTATGTTTTGCCCGCCATATACAGTGAACGGAGTTTTCGCTATACAAAATCGTCATAGACCTTCGTTAAAACGTTAATATTTTATTTCAATGGTGGTGGGTGCGGGCGGTTAACCATGCCCCATTTTTTAAACCCCGGGCCGCGCCCCTCGTCTTGGAGAATTTGTCGAAGCCCCATGGGCTTTCCATGTCCCCGGCCGTAAACCCGGACTTAAAACCCTGGGCCCTTCCCTAAGCCTCAGCCCCTACACGCGAGCCGAAACCCGTGAACGTTTAAGCCACGCGAGCCGAAACCTGAAGTCATGGCCGTCCTAGCACTCCCCGTCAGCATATCCCCGGTGCCGCCATCTTCGCTCGGACTAAAATCTCCCGTAGTGATTCGGCGAGTAGCCGCGCATGACGATAGCATTCATAGCCCTCGCCGAGTCAACCCACGTCTCCCCGCCATCAACCTCTCCAACCGCAGCTATAACGAAAGACATCTCCTTCCGCAAGGCGGAACCGGAAGCCAATTGCTTCCGCGAATCGCCTATCGGTCCGAAAACCAATAGCTTCCGCAACATAGCTTATCCCAGACTCGTCTTTTAAGAGCTTCAAATGTTTTAATTTGTGTCTTATGTTGAAATAATGTTTTGCTTCCTAAATATTTGATTCATTGACTTATCTCATTGATATTAAAACGATGTTGCCCTCTGCTAAAACTTTACATCCTGTTGCTCAAATAATGACTTTGATATGGATGTTATCAGGGATAAATCAGGATGCCGAAAACCGGTAAGAAGAAGGCGAAGATGACAGAAAAGAAGCCTGCCCCTCCCAAGATTGAAACCTCGCTCCAGGACACTAAGTGCACTACTGGTGTCCCTCCAGAAATCAGATGGGGAGACATCTACAGAATGATCCGGGACCAAGAAATCCCAGATATGCTGCTAGAGGAAGCACCAATCTATCTTAACATCAGAGCCTCAGGCATAACTAGAGCCGCTACCCCGCCCTGAGCTGTTCCCCTGTGCTGAAGTGATCGAGTGGATACTCCAACATGCAGATGCTGAAGGGAGAGTGATAAACGATAGCGGGAAAATGGCTATCGCCTCGTTTCAACCCGCGTATATTGCGGCAGCCTACAGATTCCCCCGTGTCCAACAAGCTCTGACTGACGAATGGTTGGGCCAAATGGATAACGTCGAGATGGCCAAGAAGCTATTGAGGGGAGGGAAGCATTTGAGGAAGAAGGGAAATGATGAATATGACGTGCAGAACCTGAGGGCCCCTTTCAGATTGATCGCTTTAATGCTATGCAGAATCTTCGGCATGCCCGATGGCACAGTATACAAGATTCAGTGGGTCCCTATCATTCACTATGTGGCATTTCAGGGGACAGTGTTTGACTGGGCCACTATCTTGTCAGATAGTCTGGCCTCAATGATAAGTGCTGCTAAGCCCGGGCTGGCCTTGAAGAAGGCTGAATTCTTCATGTCTTCATACCTGATAGATTGTATCTTGGCCAAGATAGAGTTCCCCAAATTGGGGTGTGCATGGGATAGGGCCACCACCCCGGTCTACGTCGCATTCAAGATGTTGTGGGCTCAGAACTACAAGCCCAGCTACAAACTCATCTGTGAGGGGTTCATCATGCCCCTATACGAGAAAATGTTCAAGGAAGAACCAAATTGCCTGTCACAAAATTCTTTGGAATTCCTTGGGGATTATGGGGACTTTTACTTTTCGGAACAAGGTACCTACCTGAGAATGTTCGGAGGGACTAAGCCCCCATACATATTGCCGCAGTATGCCACAGACTATGTGGTGCTCAAGGAAGCAGTAAGACAACTCTTCTTGGATGGGATTGGAGCATTCCTCCACAAGCTACACAAGGCTTCCTTTCCCCCCTTACCTTTCTGCATAGGTGCTTACAAGTTTTCGGGGGTGGCCTCTGCCGACGAATTTGTTCAAGAGTCGAAGGCCTTCCACTTCGGTGAGGTCATCTTCCACAGGAACGACAGAAAGGGTAAAGTGGCCGAGCATTGCAAGGGGAACTATGCTAACTTCGAATACTCACACTACCCCGATGCCGAGGAGGAAGCATTCAGAGGCATCAGCAACATGACTGAGCTACGGATCTGTCGCCAAAGTACTGGAGTGAGCTCTAGTTCAACCAAAGCCCAGAAGACCATCCAGCAAAAGGAGAAAGAAGCCAAGGATGCCCGAGCTCAGGAAGAGCTCAGATTAAGAGAAGAGGCGAGGTTACAAAAGGAGGCCGAGGAAGCAAGAAAGCAACAAGACGCTGAAAATGAGAGACTGCGGAAAGAGGCTGAAGAAGCCCAAAAGCAGAAAGAAGCAGAGACTGAGCGAGCTGAAGCAAGGAAGAAGGCGGAGGAAGAATTGAAGACAAGGGAAGATACTGAGGTAGGTGGATCCGGTGTACAAGACATGGAGATAGACACCTCTCAAACAGGTGGCTCTGGTACCCAAAAGGAAGGAGCAGACCCCGCTCAGGAAGTCCGGACCCCACCTATGGAAGAAGACATAGACATCATAAACCGACCAATTGTCCCGTACACTCCATCTGGGAAGCGCACGGTGTCCAAATGGAATGAGTTTGTCTATGATAAGAAAAGAAAGACAATGGTCCTCCAATCAGAAGAGAGGATTAAAAGTCCCTTCCATGATGACATCGTTACTCACCGAGAGGTCGCTGTCATGCAGAACACAGATGCAGATCCCATCGCCATGGCATCCGCAGTTATAGCAACAGCACAGGCATCATTTGCCAATGTAGGGGTTATAGTCAAAGAAAATATATTGACAAAGAAGAGAGCACGCACCCTGCAACAAAATGTGGCTAATGAGCAAGCCCAAAGAGACCTGGTAGTAAACAAGTATAATTGCTTGTACGCGGAGCATAGGGAGCTGTCAAACAAGTACAGCCAGCTGGAAGAGGAAAAGGACCAGTTAGCACTTCAAATGATGATTGTGGAAGCAGAGAAGAATGGAGCAGAAGAAAAGGCATCTCTGCTGGAAGCAGACAAGCAAACGTTAGCTGAGCGTTTAGAGCAAGCAGAGAGCAGAACCATAGACCTATCTCCCTTCCACGAGCTGTCATGCAATATCCTGCAGCAAATGCATGACTCCCAAGAACTAATCACTGATGAGGTATGCAAACTCAAGGCCATGACGGTTAGGCTAAAGGAGGTTAATATGGAAGCCCACAGGCTCAAAGCTAAGAATACCCGTGTCAAGGCAAATGTCATAAGTCAGATGGCATGGAGGGAAGGGAAAGGAGGTTTCCCCCCGCATCTTCCTTTTAAGGACGTGGAAGGTTTTAATGAAGATATAGCCTTGTTGGAGTTTGGCAGGAACTGTGCCAATAAGCTGATGGCCAGTGTGCAGAGGACAACAGATAGAATCAACAACCTATACCAAAAGCTCAAAGGAGTCCATGACAACTGCACATTGAATTTCCCTCAGACCCTAGAAGACTTCCCGGATAAGGAGCAGTGGTTGTCTCAACTGAAAGAGGAGCTAGGCGTCCAGATGGAGTATGTGAAAAGCATTGATGTCCTGGCCATGGATGATCTCCAACATTACATCGATTCATCAACACTTCACAACCATCTGCTGAAGGAAACGTATCAAGTTGCTGAAGCAGAAGTACAAAGCATTAAAACAGAGCTCGGGAAGAATGTGACTTCTCAGAAAATCCTGTTTCCTGCTGCAGCAAACATAATCATAAGGGACACAGGTGTGTGGCACAGCTACATAGAAGAGGAGGTCAGGAAAGCTGCAGCAACAGCAGGAGCATCAGTAGATCCGGCAGCCCCTCTCCCAGCAACCTCTTCCCCAGCAATGTCAGAAAGTCTGGCCAGCTCCATTCCCCCTTCCCAATTAGGAGCAGCATCAGCAGGGGTTTCGAGGGCCTCTTCCCAGGCAGCATCAGTGACCATCAACTTGGGCGATCCTTTGCCAGCAGAAGCTCACGCACAGGAATGAAGAGGCTGGAATCAGTGAGCCGCTCTCTGCAGCCAAACACGTGCCCAGCAGGGAAAGCTTTGATGATTAACAAATTTTCTGCTCTGTGTATTTTGAATATGTAAGGCGTAAGCCATGGGACAGCTGTCCCTATTTTTTGTCAAAAAATATTTTTGTAAAGGAAGTGGCCATTTTTTTTTGGTAGTCGATTATAGTGAAAATTCCTGTAAATGACAGGTGGAGAATGCTAGGTGTCAGCCCAAATGGCAGATCTGTAGCTATAAATAGAAGCTAGGAAAGATTAGAAAGGACTTTTTGCAGGGAATGAAAATTTTGACAAACGATATGAGCTATCTTGTATCGGGTCTGTAAATTGAATTTTCTAATAGAAGCCACGGGAGATGGACGTTTTGCATGGAATGTTGGATTGCTATATATTGGACTATTCTAATGACTGCAGTTCTGTATCGTGAGATCATTCTTATCATCCGAACTACTTCTTTGTATTAATGATTTTTGCTCCTTACTGTGCATACGATTTTTTCCCATTTTCATGGACAATGAATGCGTTTCATATTAAATCAGGAGCTACCTGCTGATACTTTTATCATTGCTGTAGATTTCTCCTCTAGATCGAATGGCTAACTGTTCTTTCTTCAGGATAATTCGTATGGCTCATTGTTCATGCTTTTAAATTGCTCCTTGCAGGGATCTTTTAGTTAATTCCAGTTTCGTTGCATCTAGATCTGTTTCTTTATTCTTGTTGTGTAGATTAAATAATTTTGCTTTCTTCTATTCATGAGCAATAGATGCGTTCTTTAGATCTGTTTCCGTAATCCTTTAGCTTTTCTCTGTTTTCTGAGCAATAGATGCGTTCCATTTTGAATGAGAAGCTATCTTCTCAAGATCTTAGTCTTGCTGTAGCTTTGACCGTGAGAAATAATAGCTATCTGTTCTTTGTTCACGATATCTGTTACAGCTGATTGCTCTCCCCTTAAGCGTGTTCCCCTGCAGGGATAGATAGACGTGTTCCCGTTTCTAGATTTAGATCTGTTTCAATCGCATTTAGATTAAGTATAATTTAGGCATGTGCATCTCATATAAAATACATAAAAAACCAAAAGAAAGGTGGATCGGGCCATAACCGGTAGAATCGGATTTAAAGTCCAAAACCACGGTTGCCGGAACCGCTAACCGGACGGATTCCCTACACCAAACGGGAGATAGTCTAATTGGGACCGTCTCTCGGGGAGAATCCCTTTCTGATTGATGCTACGATATCCGAGGCATCAACATAATTATAGGACAGAAACTGATAAACATATAATTACTATCTTTATCTACCGAATTTAATGGCGAATTGCCTATCCTACAATCTATTCTTAATTTGCGTATCTATACTAGAGTACAATGCATAAAACAGCATGTGGAAAAATATAGATATTGGTTTATCAATTCCAATTCATCATTAAACTTTAACATTCAGACTTTAAACAGATTTAGAATTAGATTATTTTTCGAAACAGAAGACAGAAATTACTAACTATACAGAACATAACTACTAGCTGAGATAAAGTAGAAAATTTGTAAAACCTGGGTAAATCTGTAGGGCAACAAACAGCCCAAGAAGACTGTTCCACCCAACCAATTCCTGAAAATAATCAAGTAATTGCCTTAGGAACCCCAAGCCTGTTCACTGAACCACCAGGAGGAAGAAACTCTAGGAATTAGGATCTCCACTTGCAGTAGCTCTAACTGTTGAATCTTCAAGAACTAGCAATCCAATAACCTGGCACCAGCATCTCTGGTTCTTCTCAGCAATATGCAGACTTAAGATTGCACTCACAACTAGCCTCCCTATTCAAATCTCTCAATGATCACCTGATGCACATGAGGAAATATTTCTGCAAAAAATATTGTGTATGAGCTGCTTGCTGTTAACACCCAAAAAGTGCTCACTAGCTCATTTTCCTATTCACATGACCCATTTGTCCACTTTTTCACCATCTGAGCCTCTGAAACCAACAAAAGGTCACCAAAAGACCTGAGTACACCCCTTTTTCCATTAAAAAAGATTATTTTTCCTAAAAAAGCATAAAAAAAAACCCTCAAAAAGGGTCCAAATTCCCAAAAATATTAAAAAGGGAATAAAAATATTAATTTTATTCAAAAAAGGAAAAAGGAGGGAAAAGTACCTAAACCATGTTGGTCAATACCATTTGGTTTCCACAAAACCACAAATGGTATTCCCCACCACCAAAACCTATAAAAAGGTGGTAGGGGCTCCCCATTTCACATCCATCCATTATCTCATCCTCATGCTGCCGAAATCTTCCTTGAGCATTTTGGCCATTGTAAGCAACCTTGGAGAAGGAGACCTCTTGGAGCTTGGAGCTACTCATCTTGGGAGTTGCTCAACATCAACCTTCACCATTGAAGGTATTATCGCAAGCACTTGCTTGCCCCCCCATTTTTCAATACAAATTCATTCTTTAATATTTTCTTGTTCTTGTTTTTTAAATGTTTACATTATTTGCTTATATTCTTGCATAGATCCATGATTAGTTTTGTTTAGATTAGTTTCTTGTTTAATTCTATTGAAACTGTTGTTACTAATTAGCAGGTGCCCATAGCACTAAGCCTGGTTGCAAAATCGGGCCAACAGTTTTTGGCGACTCCGCTGGGTTTGAACAATAGATCTCAAATTTTGCTTTCAATTTTAGTTTTTATTAGTTTTTATCCTTTAGATCCATAGATTTGCCATCTTAGACAGTAGATCTATTGTTGCTCTAAGTTTTGGGTCCATCTATTGCCATTAACAGGCCGGAATTCTTAATTTTCGGGTTTGTTTTTCAGCTTCCGTGCACGGCTTTCGCCTCGCGGTTTTCAGCCTGACAGTCGCGCGGCTCATCGCGGCTTTTCAGCTTTTTTCCACGCGGTTCACCGCGGCTTCACGGCCGGTTTCCGCGCTGCACATCGTGGCTTCGCGGTCATTTACCGCGCTGCACATCGCGACTGCGCGGCCCTTTTCCGCGCGGTTCACCGCGGCTTCGCGGCCTATTTGCGCGCTGCACATCACGACAGTGCGCCGAAATCCCGCACGGTCCATCACGACTGTACGACAAAAACCCGCGCGGTCCATCGCGGCTTTTCTGTCAAAACCCGCGCTGCTAATTTTTTTCATTCGGCCATTCTGATTTAAAAAATTATTTTTTACTGTATTTTCTGCCGACATAGCACATTTTTACAGTATTAAATTCTGCATATTTTACAACCATAGAAAAAATTGTACTATTTAAATGCACATCTAGAAGTCTTTTTAAAAAAATTTCAAGAAAGTGAAAGAAAGACTTATTTTGCAGTTTATCTAGGTTAAAAAAAAAAATTTCCCTGTTTACTTCTTTAAAATCTTGCCCTTAGCAATTTCCTTGAAAAATAAATCCCTTTGTTTCTTTAAGAAGTCGATTATTTGCTTTCATGATTCAAAAGATCCTTTGTTTTTTGAGTTGATTGTGCAAAAGCGTTTAATTTCCATTTATTGAAAAAAGTCATAAATATTTGCTTTTTTATTTTCGAAAGATCCTTTATCTTTTTTGAAAATTTTCAGTAAAGCATTTACTTTTTTCAAAGTTCAGTTTACAATACCACATGTGCACCCACTCAAACACTTAATTGAACTGAGCCTTAAAACTTACCCTAATTTCAACCCACTTTTAACCCCACTTGGGGAACACTAAAAGAACTTTGTAGCTAGGTAGTATTGGGGGGATAGGTGTTCCAATAACACCCCTCAGTTATTACATCTGAGACATAGAAGTTGTCCATTTAGGGAGTTAAAATCTCTTAGTATTTATTGGCGCGGTCACAACCGGTTTGTGGGAAGGCCTCTCCCCTAGGATGGTTGAAGTCGCGAGGATGGTTCTGGAAGCCTGAGTGGAATACCGAAATCCATTCAGTAACCGAAGGGCTACCATTCGCAGTTCTCGGGATATCCCTGTATTGGGATATTGCGATCAAGGACCAAACGATAGATTTACCTTTTCTCGACGCGTCATGAACGGAGTATCCTAGTAGCCTTTCTTTAGGATTGATTACCCGGTGTCCCTCCCGATAGGGGGATATCTAGCCGTTGTCTCAACACTCATATTGTCTGACTTGGATTTCATCACCTTGCAGAGGATATCGTTTGTTGATTCACAATACTTTTAGTTATGTGTTTGCATGATTCAACCCACCTTTGGTCTAATTACACCTATTTTTTCTAGGAGCTGTTTGCATGTTGGTATTTTGACCATTTGTTGCATCCCTCCACTTATTGTAGCACAGCTGCTAGAATAAGTGCCTTTTTTTAGGTTGATTTTTTGGCCTGAGAGCCTTCATTTTCACTCCCCTTCTTGCACCCTTGGTTGCATTAGGGTTTTGAGTTTTATATATATATATCACCACCTGATACTTAAGCAGATTTTTTACACAAAACTTATTTCTCACTATTGAGAATTTTAGACGCTCTCGTCGTCTCCAGGGCGAACTCCCAGAGTTTAGTCTACTTGGCTCTCCACGTCACCGACGCAGAGCCTTATCCCTTGATTCAACACATCGTCAATCAACCAGACGGTCATCCGATTCTGACACGCCTCAATTCACATCTGATTCTGAGGCAGAATCCGAAAACCACGTTGTATTACCACCAACCACCATTATGGCTGGAACACCATTTGACCCACTATTTACCAGCACCATAGGTGAGACATCCACAGACCCTTCTGCGGCGGTGCCATCCATGGCAACAACCACCACCCTGGGTATGCCCAATATGGGCAACACTCCACATTTAGGAATGCCCAACACAGGACCACCTCCTGTTATAGGAATTCCCAACACAGGGCCACCACCTGTTATGGGTATGCCTGTGAAAATCCTCACAGCAGATCTAAGAGATGATGTATCTCACAAGAGAATAATTATGATTAAGCAAGAAAATAGAAGAAGAGTGATACATGCAGTATAATGAGCAACAGAATAATATGGTACAGTAGAACTCAGATAGAAGCAATAATACTTCGGTCATACTAGATTATTAATCACAAATGGACATATAAATAATACAATGCATGAGGAATTCGAATGCCTAAGGTGGCAATTCGAATTAGCCTTCATGGAGTGATCAAAGGATCACTGGAGTGTCATCGGAGCACAACTAGGTGTCCTCATGATCATCGGAGCGCAACTGGAAGTCTTCATCATCATCAGTGGAGTCATCAATGCTCAAGTAACTGTCAACCATCAGTCAAACTAACTCTGGTAGGTGTAACTCAGTGTAACTAAGTGTAACTCAGTGTAACTAAGTGTAACTGAGTGTAACTGAGTGTAACTCAATGTAACTAAGTGTAACTCAATGTAACTAAGAGTAACTGAATGTAACTGAGTGTAACTCAATGTAACTGAGTGTAACTGACTGTAACTAAATGTAACTAAATGTAACTGAGTGTAACTGAGTGTAACTCAATGTAACTGAGTGTAACTGACTGTAACTGACTGTAACTGAGTGTAACTGAACTGGTAGGTGAAGAAGGGCGAGTTGCTCCCTAAAATCAAGGAAGAAGGGCGCACTAAGCAACTGGAGGGCTAAAACTGAATAGTGAGAAGCTCCTGGGGGCTGGCTAACTGAGGGCTAGGTGCTGGACTGATGACTGGGATGCATGCAAACCCTAGAATGCATGCAAACCCTAAAAGGTGCATGCATGACTGAAAATGTAAATGATCAAAATACTGGTGGGACTAGGATGGAGTATAGGAATATCCTAACACCCCCCCTTAATCCATCCTGGGCCCTGGTAACTAAGACCAAAGGTCACCCAATACAATGAATAATAACAATCAATAAACCAAGGAAGTGGGAAAATTTCATGGGAAACATACCCCCTCCTCAAAAAATAGACTGTAAGGCACACATAAAAAATAAAAGCTCCAAACTCAAGCATGTGTGATGCTTGGTCATATGTCTGGAGGTATCTTCTTCTTGGGAAGAAGTGGATCATGCTCAAAAAGCATGTGCTTGTACTTGCTCTTCAGATCGAATGTGATGAGAACAAATCCAATAGTATGAGAATGATCCTTGAACCTGTGATTCGAATCAGCTGAGGTAGGATCAAATCTGTGAAAGTGCATATAGTCTTTTGTCTTCTCCTTTGAACCACCATGGGTGAGATTGTGCCAAAAATAACTATTACATGTTTGCTTGAAATCAAAATCAGATTTAAGACTTTCAAAACAGTTTCTTGAGATCTCCTTTGAACCAACAAGGGTGAGATCAAAACTATCATATGCATGAGAAATTATCTCAAGCGGATGGCAATGGCCATATTCTTCAATAACCTTCTGAAAGCATGTGATAATGATCATATAGTAGTAAATAAGAGATGTTTGCTGAAGAGGAGCGAATGCATTACCTCCAATAGCTGATGTTACCTCTGAAATAATCATGTGATCATGATGCAAACCAACAAACTCTGGTGCAAGAGAGGATTTAGGACCTTCTGCAATATCTAGAGTGTGAGCTGGAACAGAAAGAGAAGAAAGTTTGAGCATGAGCGGAGAATCTGCAAGTTCTTTGTCAACAACTTCAATATGAGATGATACTGGTTCATGATCTGAGAGATCATCAAGGGGAGCGAATGCAACATGATCTGAGAGACCATCAAGTGGAGCGAATACATCAACTTGCTTGCTTTTGAAGGGATTTGGACCAAATCCATCATTCTTTTTGCCGAATCTTTCATCCAGATGAGCCCATAACTCTTTTGGAGTTTCAATATCAAAGATGGTTGGGTACAATATGTAATCAGTCATAGTAAGCTTCATTCTTCCAATGTGCATGTCACCTTTATTCAACCATTTAATCTTCTTTGTAGAGGATTCGAACTCTCTTTCAAAATAACAATCAAAGAGATCATGGCTCTTTAAATATGCTATTATTTTTGGTTTCCATTCATCATAGTTGAATGGAGAAAGAGGAGTAATTTCTTCTAAATTCATTGAAGTTGTAGAGGACCTGCAAAAACAATATAGAATAACTGCAACTGCTACTACTGCAAAAATGCAGAAACTGTTGCAACTGCTGAACTCGAAATCTTGGTAATAACCTGCAAAAAACTCTCAAGAATGGAGATAAACAATACTCTCAACATGCTCTGATACCATGTGAAAATCCTCACAGCAGATCTAAGAGATGATGTATCTCACAAGAGAATAATTATGATTAAGCAAGAAAATAGAAGAAGAGTGATACATGCAGTATAATGAGCAACAGAATAATATGGTACAGTAGAACTCAGATAGAAGCAATAATACTTCGGTCATACTAGATTATTAATCACAAATGGACATATAAATAATACAATGCATGAGGAATTCGAATGCCTAAGGTGGCAATTCGAATTAGCCTTCATGGAGTGATCAAAGGATCACTGGAGTGTCATCGGAGCACAACTAGGTGTCCTCATGATCATCGGAGCGCAACTGGAAGTCTTCATCATCATCAGTGGAGTCATCAATGCTCAAGTAACTGTCAACCATCAGTCAAACTAACTCTGGTAGGTGTAACTCAGTGTAACTAAGTGTAACTTAGTGTAACTAAGTGTAACTGAGTGTAACTGAGTGTAACTCAATGTAACTAAGTGTAACTCAATGTAACTAAGAGTAACTGAATGTAACTGAGTGTAACTCAATGTAACTGAGTGTAACTGACTGTAACTAAATGTAACTAAATGTAACTGAGTGTAACTGAGTGTAACTCAATGTAACTGAGTGTAACTGACTGTAACTGACTGTAACTGAACTGGTAGGTGAAGAAGGGCGAGTTGCTCCCTAAAATCAAGGAAGAAGGGCGCACTAAGCAACTGGAGGGCTAAAACTGAATAGTGAGAAGCTCCTGGGGGCTGGCTAACTGAGGGCTAGGTGCTGGACTGATGACTGGGATGCATGCAAACCCTAGAATGCATGCAAACCCTAAAAGGTGCATGCATGACTGAAAATGTAAATGATCAAAAGACTGGTGGGACTAGGATGGAGTATAGGAATATCCTAACACCCCCCCTTAATCCATCCTGGGCCCTGGTAACTAAGACCAAAGGTCACCCAATACAATGAATAATAACAATCAATAAACCAAGGAAGTGGGAAAATTTCATGGGAAACATACCCCCTCCTCAAAAAATAGACTGTAAGGCACACATAAAAAATAAAAGCTCCAAACTCAAGCATGTGTGATGCTTGGTCATATGTCTGGAGGTATCTTCTTCTTGGGAAGAAGTGGATCATGCTCAAAAAGCATGTGCTTGTACTTGCTCTTCAGATCGAATGTGATGAGAACAAATCCAATAGTATGAGAATGATCCTTGAACCTGTGATTCGAATCAGCTGAGGTAGGATCAAATCTGTGAAAGTGCATATAGTCTTTTGTCTTCTCCTTTGAACCACCATGGGTGAGATTGTGCCAAAAATAACTATTACATGTTTGCTTGAAATCAAAATCAGATTTAAGACTTTCAAAACAGTTTCTTGAGATCTCCTTTGAACCAACAAGGGTGAGATCAAAACTATCATATGCATGAGAAATTATCTCAAGCGGATGGCAATGGCCATATTCTTCAATAACCTTCTGAAAGCATGTGATAATGATCATATAGTAGTAAATAAGAGATGTTTGCTGAAGAGGAGCGAATGCATTACCTCCAATAGCTGATGTTACCTCTGAAATAATCATGTGATCATGATGCAAACCAACAAACTCTGGTGCAAGAGAGGATTTAGGACCTTCTGCAATATCTAGAGTGTGAGCTGGAACAGAAAGAGAAGAAAGTTTGAGCATGAGCGGAGAATCTGCAAGTTCTTTGTCAACAACTTCAATATGAGATGATACTGGTTCATGATCTGAGAGATCATCAAGGGGAGCGAATGCAACATGATCTGAGAGACCATCAAGTGGAGCGAATACATCAACTTGCTTGCTTTTGAAGGGATTTGGACCAAATCCATCATTCTTTTTGCCGAATCTTTCATCCAGATGAGCCCATAACTCTTTTGGAGTTTCAATATCAAAGATGGTTGGGTACAATATGTAATCAGTCATAGTAAGCTTCATTCTTCCAATGTGCATGTCACCTTTATTCAACCATTTAATCTTCTTTGTAGAGGATTCGAACTCTCTTTCAAAATAACAATCAAAGAGATCATGGCTCTTTAAATATGCTATTATTTTTGGTTTCCATTCATCATAGTTGAATGGAGAAAGAGGAGTAATTTCTTCTAAATTCATTGAAGTTGTAGAGGACCTGCAAAAACAATATAGAATAACTGCAACTGCTACTACTGCAAAAATGCAGAAACTGCTGCAACTGCTGAACTCGAAATCTTGGTAATAACCTGCAAAAAACTCTCAAGAATGGAGATAAACAATACTCTCAACATGCTCTGATACCATGTGAAAATCCTCACAGCAGATCTATAATTATGATTAAGCAAGAAAATAGAAGAAGAGTGATACATGCAGTATAATGAGCAACAGAATAATATGGTACAGTAGAACTCAGATAGAAGCAATAATACTTCGGTCATACTAGATTATTAATCACAAATGGACATATAAATAATACAATGCATGAGGAATTCGAATGCCTAAGGTGGCAATTCGAATTAGCCTTCATGGAGTGATCAAAGGATCACTGGAGTGTCATCGGAGCACAACTAGGTGTCCTCATGATCATCGGAGCGCAACTGGAAGTCTTCATCATCATCAGTGGAGTCATCAATGCTCAAGTAACTGTCAACCATCAGTCAAACTAACTCTGGTAGGTGTAACTCAGTGTAACTAAGTGTAACTCAGTGTAACTAAGTGTAACTGAGTGTAACTGAGTGTAACTCAATGTAACTAAGTGTAACTCAATGTAACTAAGAGTAACTGAATGTAACTGAGTGTAACTCAATGTAACTGAGTGTAACTGACTGTAACTAAATGTAACTAAATGTAACTGAGTGTAACTGAGTGTAACTCAATGTAACTGAGTGTAACTGACTGTAACTGACTGTAACTGAGTGTAACTGAACTGGTAGGTGAAGAAGGGCGAGTTGCTCCCTAAAATCAAGGAAGAAGGGCGCACTAAGCAACTGGAGGGCTAAAACTGAATAGTGAGAAGCTCCTGGGGGCTGGCTAACTGAGGGCTAGGTGCTGGACTGATGACTGGGATGCATGCAAACCCTAGAATGCATGCAAACCCTAAAAGGTGCATGCATGACTGAAAATGTAAATGATCAAAATACTGGTGGGACTAGGATGGAGTATAGGAATATCCTAACACCCCCCCTTAATCCATCCTGGGCCCTGGTAACTAAGACCAAAGGTCACCCAATACAATGAATAATAACAATCAATAAACCAAGGAAGTGGGAAAATTTCATGGGAAACATACCCCCTCCTCAAAAAATAGACTGTAAGGCACACATAAAAAATAAAAGCTCCAAACTCAAGCATGTGTGATGCTTGGTCATATGTCTGGAGGTATCTTCTTCTTGGGAAGAAGTGGATCATGCTCAAAAAGCATGTGCTTGTACTTGCTCTTCAGATCGAATGTGATGAGAACAAATCCAATAGTATGAGAATGATCCTTGAACCTGTGATTCGAATCAGCTGAGGTAGGATCAAATCTGTGAAAGTGCATATAGTCTTTTGTCTTCTCCTTTGAACCACCATGGGTGAGATTGTGCCAAAAATAACTATTACATGTTTGCTTGAAATCAAAATCAGATTTAAGACTTTCAAAACAGTTTCTTGAGATCTCCTTTGAACCAACAAGGGTGAGATCAAAACTATCATATGCATGAGAAATTATCTCAAGCGGATGGCAATGGCCATATTCTTCAATAACCTTCTGAAAGCATGTGATAATGATCATATAGTAGTAAATAAGAGATGTTTGCTGAAGAGGAGCGAATGCATTACCTCCAATAGCTGATGTTACCTCTGAAATAATCATGTGATCATGATGCAAACCAACAAACTCTGGTGCAAGAGAGGATTTAGGACCTTCTGCAATATCTAGAGTGTGAGCTGGAACAGAAAGAGAAGAAAGTTTGAGCATGAGCGGAGAATCTGCAAGTTCTTTGTCAACAACTTCAATATGAGATGATACTGGTTCATGATCTGAGAGATCATCAAGGGGAGCGAATGCAACATGATCTGAGAGACCATCAAGTGGAGCGAATACATCAACTTGCTTGCTTTTGAAGGGATTTGGACCAAATCCATCATTCTTTTTGCCGAATCTTTCATCCAGATGAGCCCATAACTCTTTTGGAGTTTCAATATCAAAGATGGTTGGGTACAATATGTAATCAGTCATAGTAAGCTTCATTCTTCCAATGTGCATGTCACCTTTATTCAACCATTTAATCTTCTTTGTAGAGGATTCGAACTCTCTTTCAAAATAACAATCAAAGAGATCATGGCTCTTTAAATATGCTATTATTTTTGGTTTCCATTCATCATAGTTGAATGGAGAAAGAGGAGTAATTTCTTCTAATGCAAAAACAATATAGAATAACTGCAACTGCTACTACTGCAAAAATGCAGAAACTGCTGCAACTGCTGAACTCGAAATCTTGGTAATAACCTGCAAAAAACTCTCAAGAATGGAGATAAACAATACTCTCAACATGCTCTGATACCATGTGAAAATCCTCACAGCAGATCTAAGAGATGATGTATCTCACAAGAGAATAATTATGATTAAGCAAGAAAATAGAAGAAGAGTGATACATGCAGTATAATGAGCAACAGAATAATATGGTACAGTAGAACTCAGATAGAAGCAATAATACTTCGGTCATACTAGATTATTAATCACAAATGGACATATAAATAATACAATGCATGAGGAATTCGAATGCCTAAGGTGGCAATTCGAATTAGCCTTCATGGAGTGATCAAAGGATCACTGGAGTGTCATCGGAGCACAACTAGGTGTCCTCATGATCATCGGAGCGCAACTGGAAGTCTTCATCATCATCAGTGGAGTCATCAATGCTCAAGTAACTGTCAACCATCAGTCAAACTAACTCTGGTAGGTGTAACTCAGTGTAACTAAGTGTAACTCAGTGTAACTAAGTGTAACTGAGTGTAACTGAGTGTAACTCAATGTAACTAAGTGTAACTCAATGTAACTAAGAGTAACTGAATGTAACTGAGTGTAACTGACTGTAACTAAATGTAACTAAATGTAACTGAGTGTAACTGAGTGTAACTCAATGTAACTGAGTGTAACTGACTGTAACTGACTGTAACTGAGTGTAACTGAACTGGTAGGTGAAGAAGGGCGAGTTGCTCCCTAAAATCAAGGAAGAAGGGCGCACTAAGCAACTGGAGGGCTAAAACTGAATAGTGAGAAGCTCCTGGGGGCTGGCTAACTGAGGGCTAGGTGCTGGACTGATGACTGGGATGCATGCAAACCCTAGAATGCATGCAAACCCTAAAAGGTGCATGCATGACTGAAAATGTAAATGATCAAAATACTGGTGGGACTAGGATGGAGTATAGGAATATCCTAACAATGCCCAATATAGGGGTCACACCCCCTCTGGTTTCCACAAACCCTATCCCAGGAATCCCTACTGCTATTCCTAACCCAAGTGTAACCCATGTTGCACTTGGAGGCGCTGGCCCATACCAGACCACACCTATTGGACGGCACATACCCTCCATACCTAGCATACCTTTAGGCACTACTGGACCCCTACATCATACCTCAATGACTAGGCATGTCGCAGTTCCAGTCACTACATCTGCTAGCTTACCGTACATGGCAAGTCTGAACCTGCCAGACTTAGCTAGGCTCACTAATGACCCCATCAGACACGATCCTACGTGGCCTCACATGCCCACCAAACTCCCCTCTGACATCCCTAAGTTTGAGGGTAAGGCAGGTGAAGACCACCAGAACCATATCATGTCCTTCCATTTATGGTGTTCCTCCAACTCCATAGTGGACGACTCTGTCCGCCTTCGGCTTTTACAGCCCACCTTCACTGGCTCTACAGCTAAGTGGTATATCGAGCAGCCCCATGGGATGCATGCCACCTTTACTTCCCTTGCCTCGACCTTCCTGCAGTTTTTCCAGTTACCTGTCCGCTATGATGCGGGAGTCGAGATCCTACTGTCTTGCAGACAGAACACGGCCACCCACATCACTGACCACATTCATGAATGGCATCGACGCCGAAGCCTCTGCAAAATCAAGTTAGACGACTGTATCTTCTTAGATTGGTTTCTAAAATCCCTCCTCCCTCTCATTGCGAAGGATGTGGCATCCGAAAGACCCCAGTCTGAAGAAGAGGCCATCCTCAAAGCCCAATAGTTTGATCTCATTTACGCCCAATCGGGTTATCTATACACAATCATACCGGATGCCCCACGATGCGACTCTTCACGCGGTGATGCGCCAAGGGCATCTCATGCCGCCGATGGCATTATTGGCCAAATCACACCCCAAGATAAACCTTTCAGCATGGTGAGTACCATGCCTTCCCTAGACCTTTCTAGGGCTACATCCAGTTCCGGAGCGACAACTTCTTACGCTCCAACAAACCAGACACATCACATTCATGGACCCTCTTGTCCACAACATTGCTATGGACAAGCGCCATCAGCATATGTACCTCCTACATACTATAACCAACCTGCTACACAGAACCCCATTCAGTTCTCGCCACAACAGATGCAGTACCCACAGCAAGCTGCACCAGCTAATCCAACACATCCAATAGCTCAGGGGTACCAACAACCCCAACAGGCAACTGGACCACCGCTAGCTCCACCTACATATTACCCACCGCAACCTGCTCCCGCACCTACGGCTCCCCAGAATCCCCCCAATGCTCAAGGGCATGTGTACGCACAACAACATCAGCCCCAATACCAAAATAACCAACGCAACCAGGGTGGGCAACCAAACCGTGGAAGAGGACGTAACCGCGGTAACAACCAACACAATAACCAAGGTCCACAACCTCCCCATCCTCCGCAAAATAATAACGTGGCGCCTGCTCATCAGAATCCTGATCGGCCACCTAAGCAAGCCAAAAAATGCTAATTTACGAACAAACCATCCTTGTTCTATTTGCGGGGTCTATGGCCACTATACCCACGCTTGCCCACATCTGGAGCGAGCTCGGCAACTATGGACAGATGATGCCCACCGTCAAGGGCAGGCGGCTCCTCAGCTGCCACCCAACCCTCCACCACCTCAACAACAACCTTTGGTGCTACAAAACCCTTTTCCAACACAAGGAGTGGTGAACACTCAGTCGTTAGCTCCCCCACAGGGCAACGTACCACCCCAACAAATCACTTACGCCGCTCCAGATCAACCAATGTTTGATTCAAGCACTCACCACTTATTGATGATGTCCACTGCCGATGTCAACATCTAGACACATCGGAACCAGTATGGCCCTACCTCCGAAGCCCCCCCCGCTGATAAGGATACTAACGCTCATCCCACTGATCAGACGTTACGTATACCACTGCTTCCACTCGATGGCGCCTCTAAAGCACCTCATTTCCCACTCCACCGTATCAACAACAACCCCAATGCACGGGCTGCATCAAATTACAACATCGTAGATGACTTAGCTCAACCTCCCGCAGCCATGTCTGCGTTAGAAGTCTTGAAAAACTGTCCTACGCAGTGCAAGACTTTACTTTCCGCCATTGGAGCGATTGACCCAAATGATTCGAAATTGATGACCTTTGATTTGGACCAGTCCGAACCACGTCTGCCTTCCACCATAGCAGTCCAAGTTTCTGTTTCTATTCGAAATCTTGTCATCCATCGATGTATCATCGATGAGGGTGCCTCTACATGCGTCATGTCCACATTCGTTTAGCAAAAGTTGGGATCCCCCACTCTCCAGCAATCCACCACTGCATTGCAGGCCTACGATGGCCGGTCAGCTCAACCTCAAGGTCTACTACCCAAAGTCCCCGTCCAATTGGGTGGGAAAACTGTGCTCATCGACATAGAGGTCATTAATACCCAACTCGATTATAACCTTTTACTTGGCCGCAGTTACATGTACGCCATGAAAGCGGTTGCCTCATCCGTTTTTCGTACCATGATGTTCCCCCACGAGGGATGCGTGGTCAAAATCGACCAACTCACCTACTATGATCCCAATGCCCCTGCAGCACCCGAAAATGTTCTCCCCATGGTTGAACAACCTGCTTCTAGTGCAACTACCTCCTTTGTTTCTTCTGTGGGACCCGGACTTTACTCAGATACACCAATGACCTCTACATTCCAGGCCATTCCACCACCGTCACCGGAGACCCACGTCGCAAACCTCTGTACTCTTTCACAGAATACACCAACACCCGGTAGTCAACCACCATTGGTCCCTAGTCACATCGGTGTTACACCCATCCACACCATCCCCTTTCTATTTCCTCCTTCGGGTGTAGTAAGCGCCCCAGTTATGGCTACCCTTAGTCTACCCGGGTTAACATTGAGATTACCCGTGTGGTATATTTCGCCTCCCGTTCCACCGCCGACACCAAATGTCATCCTCCAATCGGTACAACCTATTGTTACCAGAAATCAACCTCCTCCTGGTGTCACAATCCCTTCGTCGTCAGCGAAACCTCCTCCTAGTCTCAATATCCCTTCGTCGTCAATGAATCCTCCTCCTCTTATCAAACCCACTGGGGGCAGAGGTCCACAACCATACACTGCTATACCACCTCCTAAGGCAGTTAAACCCCCACCCGTATTTCGAGCTCCCCCTAAATGCTCGTTGTGCGATGAGATAGGCCATCCCACTCATCAATGCCCACAGTTACCGGCACTCTAGGAACATATGAATATGTTGGATGACGACACCAGCATCCCAGTAGTTAGACTAGAGCCACCTCCTCAGCCTCGCGACAGATCACTGCGCACCAACCACCCTTGTGCCATATGCAGTGTTTATGGCCACTACTCTCACCATTGTCCTGATCTCCCTGACTATAGAGCAGCATTGTACGAGTTAAACAACGTCGATTTGGAGATATCTCCTCCCCTCATCGAGGAGATCTACCCCCCGCCATCATCCTCGTCGGAAGAAGTCAATACAATCTATATGATTTCAACAACTTTCAAACCAAAACCCCTTGATTTATGGTCTGACTACTTCAATACTGATGAGCAAATTTTGGAGACACTCACTGCACCCTACTACCCTTGGGATGATATGCATCATCACTCGTATTTCCTCCCGGAAACATCTACATCCACCGCATCCAACCAGTTATCGGTCGAATCGAAGGATTTCATACCCACTAAGGTCGATTGGTTAAAGGACCCCATCCCAGCACCAGATGCCTTTGAAGAAGGGAACATGTCCAACATTTCCCCCATTATACAAATAGATATTTCCACAACACCTGGGAAACCTGAGCTAATCTCGCTAGGCGCCTCTTGCACACAAGCGGAAACTTAGGCGTACAAAAAGCTTTTTCAAGAATTTCGTGATGTTTTCGCTTGGTCCTATACCGAAATGCCTGGTCTTGACCCAGCAATTATAGAGCACCACATTGATACATGGCCTGAGGTACCCCCTGTTCGTTAGAAACAGTGACCCATTCATCCTTCCAAACTCCCTGCTGTTAAAGCTGAGGTCGAGAAACTTCGCAAAGCAGGATTCATTTATCCTATTCCGTACACCACCTGGATGTCGAACCCCGTTCCTTTTAACAAAAAGAAAGGCACCCTTAGAGTATGCACTAACTTCCGTGATTTAAACCACGCTTGTCCAAAAGACAATTTCCCCACGCCATTCATTGACCAACTCATTGATGAGTGTGCATGCCATGAAGTCCTATCTTTCATGGATGAGTTTTTCGGATACAACCAGATTCACATCCGCAAGGAGGATCAGTACAAGACTGCCTTCACCACCCCATGGGGCACCTTTGCCTATCGCGTCATGCCATTTGGCCTTAAAAATGTTGGTGCCACTTTCCAGCGAGCCATGACCTATTGCTTTCACAACTTGGTCCATATCCTGCGAGTCTATCTTGATGACCTTACAGCTCATTCCCGAAAATGATCAGACCACATTAACGACCTCCGGCAAGTTTTCCTGCGTTGTCGCAACTATAAAATCCGCTTGAACCCACACAAGTGTGTGTTTTGCATTCCGGCAGGCCGGTTGTTGAGTTTCATTGTTTCCCAAGACGGAATTACTGTTGATCCCTTGAAAGTCAAAGCCATCTTAGAACTCCCCCCTCCTCGCACGCTTCGGCAACTCCAGAGTCTACAAGGGCGGTCCAATTTCCTTAGGCAATTCGTTCCTGATTACGCCACCAAAGTCCATGGATTCTTACGCTTACTTCGTACCCACATACCCTTTGTTTGGGATGAGCAAGCAGACACGGCATTCGAAGCCCTCAAGAAAGCCCTCACACAAGCCCCCTTGATATCCCCACCGGATTTCTCTAAAGACTTCACCCTTTATGTCTCGGCATCTGAATATGCTGTGCCCGTAGTTTTGGTCCAAGAAGATGCCTCTCACCAGGAACATGTAATTTATTACGTCAGCCAGACCTTGTCTGGCCCACCTCTACGTTACCCATACGAGGAAATATTAGCCCTAGCTGTAGTCTTTTCCATACAAAAATTGCGACACTACATTCTACTCAGTCATACCACGGTTGTGGCCGACTCCAACCCTATGGTCTATCTCCTAACCCGGCGGCTCCTACAAGGTCGTGTTGCTAAATGGGTCATTATTCTCCAGGAATATGACCTTACTTTCAGAACTCCTAAAAGCACCAAAGCCCTCGCGCTTGCTCACCTCATCACCGACCTCCCATCCTCTTCGTCATCGCCCGCTATCCAAACGGATCTGGTTGACGAACAAATCTTCATCATCTCGTCTGACGAGCCATGGTACGGAGACATTTTGATTTACCTCCGCACGCAAAAATTTCGACCACACATCGATCGTGACGGACGCCGTCGGATACGACACCATGGCCCCCGATACCTCTTGATAGGGGATGTACTTTATCGACGCGGCATTGATACCATCCTACGCCGATGGCTATCCCATAGTGAGGCAGAACAAGTCCTCAATGATTGTCATAGTGGTGCTTGCGGAGGCCATTTCTCCGGCATGGCCACCACCCAGAAGATTATTCGGGCAGGTTACTTTTGGCCATCATTGTTTATTGATTGCATCACCGCAGTCAAGCATTGCCAGAACTGCCAACTCTTTGCCCCCAAAGCAAGAACCCCCCCCGCCCCCCTTCATCCAGTCATCACTGTTGGACCATTCTACAAATGGGCCATCGACTTCCTCGACTGCAACCCCACGTCAGCCGGCGGTCACAAACACATCGTTGTGGTCGTATATTATTTCACCAAGTGGGCAGAAGCCATGTCGACTTACAATTGCAAGGCCGACACTGCAGCACGATTTTTCTTCAACCATGTTATCACTCGTTTCGGAGTGCCGAAGCAACTAGTCTCTGACCACGGCTCTCACTTCGAAGATGCCGTCTGGAAAGAATTATCAACCATGTTGAAATTTGAACACCATTTCTCTTCCGCCTACTATCCCCAAGGAAACGGCCAAGTCGAAGCGATCAATAAAATTTTGAAGACCTTTCTCAAACACACTGTAGACAAACACAAGTCCAATTGGCACCACATGCTTTTCCCGGCACTATGGGCCTACCACACCTCAACCAAAACCGCCACCAGTTTTACCCCTTTCCATTTAGTTCACGGTGTCGAATCCGTTCTCCCTATCGAGTGCCAGATTCCAGCTCTACATATCGCTATTGAACTCCTACCGGACACTTCCCCCATTGAACAACGTTTACTACTCCTAGAGCAAGCCGATGAAGATCGGCGCACAGCCATTCAAAACATGGAAGCAGCCAAACAACTATCCAAACTAAGTTACGACAAACGCGTCCACCCAAGAACCTTTTCTGAGGGAGACCTTGTCCTCGCTTACGATCAAGCTCATGATAAAACCGGAAAGGGAAAGTTTGTATCTATGTGGCAAGGCCCCTACATCGTACACACTTGCCTTGGGCAGGGGGCATACATTCTGACTGATTCAGAAGGCAATCCCCTACGCAACCCACGCAACGGGTTGTACCTTAAATGATTTTACCCATAGAAAATCTTATGGACACCACCGTCCATTCTAGTATAGGCTTACTTTCTTTTTTCACAAAAAATTCAAAAAACCTAAATATTTGTTTTTCTCTGCATGACCACAGATGGATCCTCTTCCACTCTGCTATGTTGGTTTCACTGATGGTGCAAGCCATTGGTCTCCCAATCTCGCCTCCGCAGCTTGGGTAATATACTCCCCTTCGCACGAGTTAATTCACATTGATGGAGTATGTTTAGGTGCCGCCACCAATAACCAAGCTGAATACGATGCCGTGACCGGTCTCCTGGCCGCAGCTCTCCAAATGAGCATCCGTCACCTCAACGTTTTCTTGGACTCACAGCTCCTGGTTTCCCAGCTCAACAATGATTACCAGGTACGTGATCCCTGTCTTTTCCGAAAATTCTTGCGCACTAAACAAATGGTTAGACAATTTGAATCCATTTCGTTCACACATGTCCCAAGACACCTCAATAGTGTAGCAGACTATATGGCCAACAATGTCCTCGACTGGCACACCAATCACATCATGTCATAACCAAAACGTGCATCTACGTGCATAACATGTGCCTCCACGGGCATATCCATAAACAAAATGCATCCACGTGCATAACATGTGCCTCCACGGGCATAAACAAATAACAAAATAATGCATCCACGTGCATAACATGTGCCTCCACGGGCATACATAAATAACAACATACTACATCCACGTGCATAACATGTGCCTCCACGGGCATATACAAAAGACAAATGTGCATCCATGTGCATACACGACAATATATCCAAATATATATACACATATATATATAAACCATAATAGTCAACATGTCATAGGTGCCCTCAGCACCCGATATACAAAAATACATCAGTCGTACAAAAATGCTTCCCCATATGCTCATCAGCATTTTGGGGCAGATACAATATCATCTACTCATCTGGATCCCTAGGCTCCTCCAGCTCGTCCTCCGCTGGTCCCGCCGGGTCACGACGAGCCCGAACTCTCCGCTCTACCGGCCCCGCTAGATCGTCCCGCAGACATATCCTCCTCTTAGCCGGCCCTACCGGATCATCTCGTCCACCGCCCCTGTGCTCCGCCACAAACACCGCTGTCCTCAACAAGAGCGACCACCACTCAGGCGGTGCACCGAAGCAACCCTCCAAAATATCCCGATCCAGGTCTCTCCAACCATCCTCGGGGAGTCCATCTAGGATCCTGGCAAAGGTCTGTCTGACACCCTCTATGGCGTCATCTCGAGGACCAACCCCTCGCCCACGAGCCGCAAATCCTCCACCACGTGGAGGTGGTACCGCTGCAGGTGGTCGTGCAACTACCATCGCCCGCCCCTAACGAGCCACGTGGTCGGCCGGTGGCACTGGCCCAACATCTGCACAATGCAAATAAGCCATCATATACCATCCAACTATAATCATAAATGATAAATCAAACAACACATGATATAATATCAAATAAAACACAAAACATACCGTCTAAACTCCAGGCCTGTCCTAGGGCACGAGGCATCTCTGGGTCACCTCGATAGTCCATGCCAGCGTAGGGGTAGTCCTCAATCACCAGGGGCATCTGCTCCCACTGCTCATAAAAATCCTCCGTGAAGAAACCGCGGACACCACCGCCGCCACGAGGCATCATCTGCCCCCACCGCATCATGCGAGGCTCACTCACCAGACCAGCACGAATGGGTACCCATGGCCGCAAGGTCGGCACCCGCTCGAAGAAAAAATAGCATAGAAAGGAGGCATAACAGAACTCACCTCCCTCTCGAATGGCCTTGTCCAGATCTCTCCGGACACCAGCCAGAAACATCTACCCCCAGGCATAATAAGTCCCCCGAAGAACAGAGTCCACCATCATCGTTTGTCCCCCAGACATACGATGTGGCACAGTAGCACCCAATATACGCAGAACACATGCCCCAACAACCCGCATATCCCACTCACGTAGGGATCGCAGACTAATAGAGTTGTTCTGCAAAACAGCATCATCAACACAGAAGGTCTGTAACAAATCCTCCATATCTACACTCGGCGGGATCCTCGGCAGGAGATCGCCCACCTCCCCCAAACGAGGCAACCCGGTCAGAAAATAGACATCCGTGAGAGTGATCTCTAACCTCTCACCCCCAATAATAAATGCACCCTCCGTCGGCACCCACCAAGTCACTAGCTTGTTCAAGAGCCGTCTCACTAAACGAATAGGTGGGATCTGAGCGAACTTCAAAAGTCCGCTCACAGCCAGAGTCTGTCGCACCCCCGGATCAGTCTGAATCCTCTCCATAAGATCATCATCGATCTCCCGCTCTCGCCACGAGGACAATGGTCTCCTCAACATCCTGCCAGAAAATAGAAGAAATTTTTAGCCCCAGCACAAAAAATTTTGAAAAAATCCCATCGTGGCTTTTCCACCAAAAGCTGCGATGACCATCGCGGCATTTCCACCAAAAGCCACGATGACCATCGCGGCCTCCATGCAAAAACCCGCGATGAACATCGCGGATTTTGGCCAGACAGTCGCGATGAACATCGCGACTATCTCCTATGAACTCACGATGAACATCGCGGGTTCCAACCTCACAGTCGCGATGAACATCGCGACTGTCAGCCTGAAACCCGCGCGGTTCATCGCGGGAAAAGACCCAAAACCCGCGATATTCCACGTTGGAGAGTCAACATGGAATTTCGCGGCCTTCGAGGGCCCGCCGCCAAACAAAAAAGACATAATTGAAAAGGCTAAGGCAAATAGAGTTACCTGAAACTCACAGAATCGAAAACCAACGATGAAACCTCCCAGAAATCAAGAAATAGCTCTGACAGCTCTATCAAACTCGCACATAACAATGACAAGTCATTTGGACCCCACGCCCTATTTATAGAAATTCCACCAATTTTCAAACAACCATTGCGGTATCATACGATGTTAATTTTTCAAACCGTTGGTACCGTTGGAATCAGCACAGCGAAAACTTCATGCAGGTTCCTTCCTTTTCCCGTTTTCATGGGGTCTATTTTTTGACCATTTTTAGGCCTCTCTCATGGCCTCGGTTTGCGTGCCACATCGGCCGTTCTCCGTTTTGGACATGTCATATATCACCGGATTCAGTTTTTCACGCTCGTGATGATGCTTGAGATCATTTCTCACTGTCACGTCCCGATTTTCAGGGCATTTTTTCCATGCCCCCTCGTCACCTCGGTTTGCGTGCCACATCTGCCGTTCTCTGTTTTCGACATGCCTTATATCGCCGGATTCAGTTTTCCGCACTCATGATGATGCTTGAGATCATTTCTCGCTCTCACTTTTAGATTTTTGGGCATTTTTTCCATGCCCCCTCGTCACCTCGGTTTGCGTGCCACACCGACCGTTCTCTGTTTTCGACATGTCATATATCATCGGATTCAGTTTTCCGCGCCCTTGATGATGCTTGAGATCATTTCTCACTCTCACGCCCATCTTTTTTGGGCATTTCTTCAAAATGCCACTCATCACCTCAGTTTGCGTGCCATATTGGTCGTGGCCTCTTTTCGACAATCTTTCTGTCACCGGATCCAGTTTTCCGCACTGATGATGATGCTTGAGACCTCTTCTCGCCCTCATCAATCCCTTTTTGTTCGGTATAATTTTATCCCTTTTTCGGGCCGAGCAACCCCTTTTACGAAAAAGGCACTTAGGGAGTTTATGTTAAGCTCTTTTCTGACTCCTGAAAATACTGAAAAGATTGCCGAGCAACCTTGGTTCCTTTCATGCTCGTTAAATGTATCTGAAAGGGCGTCTACCCGGGATAAGTTTACCCATTTTTCAGACCTTGTAGACTAATTACGAAAAAGGAATACTCTAGTCACATCGGCTAGAAGAGTTCTCCATCTGCATCATTTTATGCTTTTTCGGGCCTTGGAGACTAAAATACGAAAAAGAACACCGATAGAGTTCACTTACCACTTTCAGACTCTCTAAACATGAAAGCAACCATGAGCACGAGCCGTCCTGGGCTCACAAAATCCACAGGAACGTACCATTTCAGAGCACACTTTTATCCCTTCTTGGAGCTCATTAAAACTACGAAGAAGGAACCAATGGTGCCTCTTGGCGCCACGACAAATCACATCTACTCATATGGCAGCTTCCCCATTTTGGTCGCCTTTGTTCAGAGTATTCTGCAGTATGTCACCTTGAAAATCCCCCGACAGCACCTATCAGCTCGTCCTCCCCCCCCAGAGTCAATATGAACCATTCAGTCAATAAAAGCAATGCTCCCCACACCGACAAGTCAGTTCCCTACGCTGCCAGGTCAACCATGTCATCATGCTCTGAACAAAGGAATGTTGAGTCTACCCACTTTATGACCCAGTTATTTCCCATCCCCACAAGTATGTTAGTCCTACCATCAGCACTACAGCACTTCAGTTCTACACCTCGTGCTCCTATCAAGGAAACATCATTGCCTTGTTAGTTGCTGGTCTCCCTCTGTCGACGACAACCACATTTATTCCAGAGGATAGACCTAGAGGTCCCTGTGTCTTGGACTCATCACCATTCATGATGAGTGCCTACAAATCATTTCGAGAAGACTCCTCAGTACTTCTCTAAATGGTTGTTTCTCACATGCTCGACTTCAACACCTTGATCGCATCGTTGAGACTCGCACAGGGCATTGATCCTTTCAAGTTTTTTCGTCGAAGACCCCGGGTACCTCCTGACTCTTCCACATTTGAGAGTCTACCTATGGAAACAACCAGTTACACTTTTTCTATAGATATCCGAGTTGCGCATGGCGACAGTATTCAGATGTACCCCAGTTTCATACTCCCTTGAGTACACAGTTACATTACTTCTCAGAGATGACTCAAAGTCTTTGAGTCCCTATAGATGTTGGACACCTTCAGTTTCAGCAGTTCATCAGTTATTCCAGTGTATCAGTTATTGAGATCAGTTATGATCAGGAGTATATCCCAAAATAATGTCCCCTCTGGACCATTATGATGTACCAATAGATTCTTTATGTATTAGATCCCCCTTCTTGGGACTAATTGTTATGTATATGTCTTGATACGAGCATGGGAATGCCCGCCTCATCCATTATCAAAGATTATACCTCATTCATATTGAGGCCATGTAATATTTTTTGTTTTTGCAGCTTCCAAGGGCCATGGCTCCAGTCTCCAACCGGTCTCTTCTCTCCCCTAAAACCCCAGAAAAAGACAAATGAACTATGATGTCTATCGGCCATACGATGAGATCCTGCCCTCACACATCAGGGGGCAATCTGTTAACACCCAAAAAGTGCTCACTAGTTCATTTTCCTATTCACATGACCCATTTGTCCACTTTTTCACCATCTGAGCCTCTGAAACCAACAAAAGGTCACCAAAAGACCTGAGTACACCCCTTTTTCCATTAAAAAATATTATTTTTCCTAAAAAAACATAAAAAAAAACCCTCAAAAAGGGTCCAAATTCCCAAAAATATTAAAAAGGGAATAAAAATATTAATTTTATTCAAAAAAGGAAAAAGGAGGGAAAAGTACCTAAACCATGTTGGTCAATACCATTTGGTTTCCACAAAACCACAAATGGTATTCCCCACCACCAAAACCTATAAAAAGGTGGTAGGGGCTCCCCATTTCACATCCATCCATTATCTCATCCTCATGCTGCCGAAATCTTCCTTGAGCATTTTGGCCATTGTAAGAAACCTTGGAGAAGGAGACCTCTTGGAGCTTGGAGCTACTCATCTTGGGAGTTGCTCAACATCAACCTTCACCATTGAAGGTATTATCGCAAGCACTTGCTTGCCCCCCATTTTTCAATACAAATTCATTCTTTAATATTTTCTTGTTCTTGTTTTTTAAATGTTTACATTATTTGCTTATATTCTTGCATAGATCCATGATTAGTTTTGTTTAGATTAGTTTCTTGTTTAATTCTATTGAAACTGCTGCTACTAGTTAGCAGGTGCCCATAGCACTAAGCCTGGTTGCAAAACCGGGCCAACACTTGCTCAATTCAAATTTGCCTTTTGTAGGATGCCTAGGCCTTTGCAGATGTTACTGGGTCATTAAATGAGCTGCCTGCTCACTCCCTCCACCTAGGGGATAATGCCACATTTTTAGGGGTAGTTGTTCCATAACCAACAACTAGTGGTGTGATGCAACTGCTGCCATCTGTCCCATACCTTCCAACAGCTTCCATTCCTCCTAGTGGGTCAATGAACACTCATTTAACAATCCCCTTGGGTGTTTATCTCCTAATTAATTTATTTAAATAATAATATTCAATAATTACATTCATCTTTGATCAAAACTGATCATAATTACAAAACTTTGTAATTAAATTTAACATAAAGTATTTTGCAAATAAAATAATAATTGTCAGAAATTTGGGTAGGTGACATACACCCCCCCTTAAGTTTCAACATCGTCCTCCATGTTGGTTAATCACTCCTTGAGTGTTCCTAAAACAGAGTTGGGTATGCTGCCTGCATACTACTCTCCAACTCCCAGGTTGCCTCCTCTGGGCTAAGGTGCTTCCATTGTACCTTCACTTCACCAATGCTGCGATTCCGGAGAATAGTTTCCCTCCTTCCGAGGATACAGTCCGGTTCCACTGGAAAATATCCGTCTTGTCCCACCTGTACATCATTCCAGTTTACAACATGAGTAGTATCGTGCAAATATTTCTTTAAAAATGATATATGAAAAACATTATGTATTTTTAAGTTAGTTGGCAAAGCCAGTTGGTATGCCACTGATCCAAACTTAGATAATATTTCAAAAGGACCGCAATACCTGGGTGCCAACTTGGCACATCTCCCCAATTTGAGTGAACTCTTTTTCGGTCTTACCTTGAGGAATATATGTTCACCAACCTGGAACTCTTTATGAGTTCTTTTTGAATCTGCTTGACTCTTTTGTCTATCTTGGGTAGCTTTTAAATGTCCTTGCACCTGTTTCACAATTAGTTCTAACTCCTGCAATAATTCAGGTCCTAAAACAACTCTATTTACTGGATCATTCCACGAAACAGGTGTATTACTTTTCCTACCATAAAGAATTTCAAAAGGACTAAGTCTGGCCGATGCATGATAATGATTATTATAAGCAAATTCTGCTAAGTACAAGTAGTATTCCCACTTACCAGGCTGATCCTTAACATACATTCTTAATAAATCTTCTAAAACTTGATTTACCCTTTATGTCTGTCCATCTATCTGTGGATGAAATGCTGTATTGAAATTTAAAGTTGTATTCAACCCCTTAAACAGTGACCTCCAAAAGTTTCTTGCAAACTTCTAGTCACGATCTGAAATTATTACTTTTAGTATTCCATGTAGTCTAAAAATCTGTTTCATAAAGATCTCTGCAATATCTGGAGCTTTATGAGTAGTCTTTGCGGGTATGAAATGTGTTGCCTTGCTGAGTTTTTCCACTACCACCATGATAGAATCATGTTGTTTCTGTTTTTTAGGTAATCCAGTAATAAAGTCTATGCTGATCACTTCCCATTTCCAACTTGGTATTGGTAATGGTTGCAACAATCCAGCAGGATGTTGGTGTTCAACCTTCACTTTTTGACAATCCAAACATTTAGCTATGTACTCTGCTACTTCATCCTTCATTCTGGGCCAAAAGTATTCTTTTCTCAACATAATAATGGTCTTTTGATAACCTGGATGACTAGAATAGTGACTTTTATGCATCTCATTTAATATCAGAAATTTTATTTCTGGTATGTCTGGTACATACAATCTATTTTTATACAGTAATAAACTGTTTTCCTTCATGCTGTAATCTGCCATACAATTTTTAGAACTGTTGTTTGCTGTCTTTTCCTTCATTTTTTTGTATTCTTCATCTGTTTCACTCTTTTCCAGAATCTGATTTTCCAAATCAGTTGAATAAGTACTGATTGCTGAAATAAAATTTAGTTTTAACTTACGACTCAAGGCATCTGCAACCTTGTTCTCCTTCCCTTTAATATGCTGAATTTCAAAATCATACTCACTTAAGAACATCAACCATCTAGCTTGTCTAGCATTCAGGTTTGTTTGATCTAATAAATATTTCAGACCCATGTTATCTGTCAATAATGTAAATTTTCTGCCAATAAGGTGGTGACGCCACATTTTTAAGGCATGAATAACTGCCAATAACTCTAAATCATAGGTAGAGTAACTCTTTTCATGTACTTTCAGCTTTCTAGATTCATATGCCACCGCATTCCCTTCCTGTGTCAGGACTCCACCAAGTCCGTCATTGCATGCGTCTATACAAACTACAAAATCCTTGTTGGGGTCTGCTATCCTCAAGATAGGTGTTGTCGTCGATAGTTCCTTTAATTTCTTAAAACTGTCAGAACATTTATGATCCCAAACAAATTTCTTCCCTTTCTTCTGCAAGGAAGTTATGGGGTTGGCAATTTTTGAAAAATTCTCTATAAACTTTCTGTAATACCCAGTAATGCCCATAAATGATCTTACATCCGACACATCCTTAGGAACCGGCCAGTCATTAATGGCTCTTATCTTGTCGAGGTCAACCGAGATTCCTTCTGCCGAAATTATGTGTCCTAGGTACTGAATCTTGTCTTTGTGAAAGTCGCACTTACTAAACTTAGCGTAGAGTTGATGATCTCTCAGAACTTGTAAGATAATCCGTAAATGTTCATCATGCTCTTCTTTACTTTTTGAATACACTAAAATGTCGGCTATGAACACAACAGCAAACTTCTCTAAGTATTTATGCAGAATATTATTCATCAAACACATAAATACAACCGAGGCATTAGTCAAGCCAAATGGCATGACTATGAACTCATAATGTCCATACCGAGTTCGGAAAGCTGTCTTGAAAATATCTTCATCCTTAACTCGTACTTGATGATATCCTGATCTTAGATCAATTTTTGAAAATATAGTTGCTCCACGCAGCTGATCGAATAGATCATTTATGCGGGGCAATGGATACCTATTTTTTATTGTCATCTTATTAAGCTGGCGATAATCTATGCACAGTCTTAAGGTTCCATCCTTCTTCTTGACAAAGATGACAAGTGCTCCCCATGGAGACATGCTAGGTCTTATATAATTCTTATCAATCAGTTCCTTCAACTGTGATTTTAATTCGTTTAATTCTAGTATGTTCATTCTATATGGAGCTTTCGAATTTGGTATTGCTCCTGGCATTAATTCGATGGTAAAATCTAAATCTCTTTTGGGAGGTAATCCTGGAATCTCCTCAGAAAATACATCCTTAAAATCCTTTTAGACAGGTATGTCCTCTAATTTCAGTTTGTCCTCTCTACCCAAAAAATCATCATTTACTACGTTTACTGCAAACAACTGGCATCCTTTCCTAGCTGCCCTCTTAACTTGCATGGATGAAATCTGTCTAAGGGTTACCTTCCTTGGGATGCCTTTTATTTCTACAGTTTTCCCTTCGTCATTTAAACATGTAAAATTTTTTCCATAACAGTCCAGGATGACATGATAGGCTTCTAACCAGTCCATCCCAACTATAATATCATAAGATCCTAAAGGTAGATTATTCAACTTGATTTGTGTTTGTAAATGATTCATGGACAAAACACAGTTTTCTATAAAATCTGATACTTTTCTCTTTGTTCTAGTTGCTAGTCTAACTAGCCAAGATTTACTAAACTTTTCAGTTTTCAATTTAAGACTTTCCACAATGTCTGGTGATATATAACTTAAGCTAGCACCTGGATCAATTAAAACAGTAACAGGATGATCATGTAGCATACCTTCAATCTCTACCATGGAGATTTGATGATCTGCTTACCTGTTGTCAAGTGCTACATTGATTTTGGGCATTTCCCTCGCCACATCTCCAACCGTAGGTTCAGTCTATATAGAGATGATGTTGTTTGTTTTCTGCTTCCTCAAGGGACATTCTGATGCGTAATGGGGGCCTTGACATTCAAAAATTTGATAGGTGCCTTTGGCTCATTGATTCTGGTATTATTAGGTGTATTTCTGGGTGTTGTAGAATTCTGCTGTGAATTGTTTCTGGAGTTGTTCCCTTGATAATTCCGATTCTGAAAATTTTTCTTTTGAAACCCGAAATTTCCGCTGAACCTGAAATTTTTCCGTTTCTGCTCAAAGTTGCTAGGCTTATGACTCTTCTATTTTGACATTCCCTCTCTTTTCCAATTTGTGTCATAACAAAAAACTGCCTTTCTCATTGCCTCTTCCAAGGTCTTAGGACTATCATACTCAATTCTGTCCTTAATATTGAAAGGTAAACAGCTTAAGTACCTTTGAATTTTCGGTTTCTCTTCTATGAGGTACGGTACATATCTTAGTAAGTTCAGAAACTTACTGTTCATTTCCTTCATATTCATACCTCCTAGCTTCAAATCGTAGAACTCTTTAGATTTTTCTTCATAGTACTGTTCAGACAAGTACTTCTTTTTAAAGTATCATTTAAAAGTACTCCAGCTTACATCTTTATATTTGATGCCCTTTACTCTTTTGATGTCCTGCCACCAAATGTCCGCTTTTCCGGTCAAGTTATATATAGCCATTTTTGCCTTTAAAGACTCTGAATACTTATAAATCTGGAAGTATTTCTTCATACTGGACAGCCAGGCTTCAATTGTCTTGCCCTTCTCAGTTTCTCCATTGAAAGTTGGAGGTCTAATCTTTTTGAACTCCCCAGAAATCTACTCATATTCCTTATGATTTTTCCTTCTGGGTTTGAAATCTCCTTCACTGCTATCACTAGTGTAGTTACGTTTCTTTCTGCGTGTTTCAATAGCATCTCTCGATGAGGTTGAACTGTTGTTCACCTTACTGGTATTCATTCTCTTGTTTTTATCAGCATGAGGCAGATCCTCAACTTTGGAAATATCTTCATTATCCTTCTCTTGCTCCTCAGTTGGGCACTGTTCAAATAGTACTTGGTTTAATTGTTCCTGTGCTTGTAGAATCCTTTCATTGTCTTGTTTCACAGATCTGATTTCTGTTTTTAATTCATGAAAAGCACATAATAGTTATGATGAACTGTTATTTAGTTCACCGTGCACTTTTTCTTCATAGTGTTGTCCCGAGCTGTGATTGTTTGGCTAAAATCTGTTGTCTAATTGTTCAGCTAAGTTCTCCATACTTGTAACTAAAAATAATTTTTGGATAACATAATAATTAAAATTTCAAGTTAGTACAATTTTCTGTTGTATAAAATTTTTCTGTTGTGTGTGTTTGGACCTTTTTTAGGCATAGAGTTCGAATCTGAGCTCTGATACCACATGTAACATCCCAAATTTTCATAAAAATTTAAAATTTTTGATAACAACATTAATTATGAAAATAATAATTGCGGAAATAATAATTGATATTATGACAACATTAATTATAAAGTTGTTAGTATTAAACATGTTTTAATTTCTGTTTTAGCAGCAATATGATAATGACAGTTTTAACACATAATTAGTAAACATGATTATGATAACAAATGTACTAACAGATCGGAAATATGATGCGACACTTTTTCTTTTACAATTACACTGACAGTTTGACTTTTGATGCATAAGGGTGTCCTACGAGGTGCCCTGGAGCTCACTTAGCTGCAATGCTAAAGCAAATTGAATGTTCTATTGTGCAGATGACAGGTAAGAGCAAAGTACGTGTATAGTTCAGTTTCAACGTCGTAATTAAATATAATATTAGAAATTCTGTTGCGACTCACCAAGTACGCAGGTATGAATTGCATAGCTATAATTATTGTTTTCAAATGTATGTCTTACATCTCCATAATGTTTAAAACTGAGTCGTCTATGTACGTCATCCTGCTGATAGTTTCGTCACTGTAATTCTTGTTGATGTCATAGCTGGATTTGTCGCCATCTTAAGATAACTCATACCTGTACAGTATTAGTGTTGTGATTTTATTACTAAACATCATATGCATTGTGATAAGAGTCAAGGTATGAAGTTCAAGACCATAGCATACATTATATGACCTTTGTAAAAGGGATAATAGAACTTATGGTTATTCTACTAACCATACAATTTTTATTGTTTGATATCCTATATAGTAATTTTTAATGGCAACTATTCATTATATATATTTATATATGAAAGTTTGCAATATTCCAAATGTTATGAAATTGCAATATTATAATTATTATATATAAAAGTTCACCATATCGAAATAATATGAACTTTGATTTTATTTCATGGCTAAACTTAAGCCTTGATTACTCTAATTCGAGATCATAAAGTTAGACCTATATCTACTATGCAAACATAACAATACATTGTGGAATTTATGACTAACCATTGGAACTATTGTGATGTACCTGCAATAATTAATTAATGCAAATACACAAGATATCAGAAATAATAGAACAGAATCGCTTTTATATTGATCACGGGCCACTTCGCCACCAATGTTGTCTGACGGCTTGTGTATTGGGGCAGTACCCCTCACTCCACGGCTCAGGTAAAACTGATAACCGCTTTGCCACAAACGACAGCTCTTGGTTTACCTCACGGGTGGGAACTAGTCAATCAGGTAGGGGTCGTTGCCCTTTTCGCTGGCAGGTCCTCTCAATGGGCCAGCTACTTCGGGGTTCCTGTGGTACTCCTCACAATGAGTTTTAGGGCTTATTCCCAAGTACTTCCCACAGTTAAGCGGATAGGGATGATTCCCAAATCCGAACCTGCAACAGAAAAAATTTGGGCAGAAATTCCACCCAATGTTCAAAAACTGGATCTATATTGCTCAGAATCGCTATTATAGCATGTTTCCGGAACTGGAACAACCACTCTGCTTCTACCCATGAAAGCGGAATAGAAATCTGGGCACTCGATCAAAAGATTTTCTCGCCGCAATTTCCGCGGCCGTCACCGAAATTCTGAAAAATTGCTGATTTTAAATCCGCGATATCTCCACTTTTAGAACTCCAAATGAGATGATTTTTTTTTTGAAACTGCGTATTTTTGAAAGAGGAATTCAGATATGCAATTGGTTTCTTCTGATTTTGTGCAGAAAGTTTCAGAAATTGATCTGAAAGTCGCCGCCCAAAAAAAGAAAAAAAAATTTCCACTTGTGCCAAGGAAAGTGCTCTGATACCAGATGTGATGTACCTGCAATAATTAATTAATGCAAATACACAAGATATCAGAAATAATAGAACAGAATCGCTTTTATATTGATCACGGGCCACTTCGAGGGGGCAACCTCCTTTGAGCAAGCTCAATACAATTAACTTCACGGTGCCTTCAATGACCTCAACACACACTTATATACTAAGTCTATGCCCAATACTATGAGTCAAAACCATGGGACATATAATACTATGGGACGACTTACAAAGCATATGCGTCCAATACTATGGGTCAATACTATGGGCTAATATAAACTACGGATCAACAAATACTACGGGACGACTTACAAAGCATATGCGTCTAACAACAATATACTAACATGGTAAAGAGAAGGGTTGACATAGGTTCCTAACAACTATATCGTAAATCTCGATGGTACTGACATGAATTAAATGTCGACAGGGTGGCAATTTGCCGGTTCATTAATATGACATGAACGTCGAGCTATCATGAAGATTGTACCTCGATTCTGCATTAATAGCTGAGTCGACACTCTGGCTGACAAGGATTGCCAATGATCCACGTAATAGAAATTTGATGAAATCATTTCTGCAAAGTCTGAAGTGTAATGGTTAAGTGTTTTGAAATGCCTTCGAACTGGTTGTTGAACTGTTCCCCGCGTGCCATAGTGGCAAAGCCAAACTTGTACTAAGGAGTGGGCATTAAATGTAATTGTTGCTCGTCCCAATGCTATTTCGCTGACACTATTGTGATCGCTGATGATAATGGGTTTGGACTGTTAGATTGCAACCCTAACTTCTGTCATTGATTTGGTTTATGAGATTGGAATGTTGTTTATTGTTTCTATTTTTTCTGGTCTGTATGGCCGACAGGCTGCCGAAAAATTCTAGGGTTAGCAAGTTGCAGGAGGTTTCGAACTCGAATCCTGTAGATAGGTTTTTAAGTTGCAGGTTCTAAACCATTGTAATGATGTTGTCAAAAAGAGACCGTTCCTCTGGTTTGAATTGTTAATGCGTTGATGGTTTCAAACTCTTCGTTAGGAATTTGTATGAGATATGCCAAACTATTCAGTGATAGAAGTTCCCTCGTCTTATTTATAACAGAGACCTCGTCATCTTTCTGATGATTGCAAAGAACTTAGCCGTTAAAAGAAAAGGTAAGTTTTCTCAGAAAACATAATGACTCTTGAGTTGAAGTTTTCGATTCTCAGTTTTAAAAAAATAATAATAATGTTATAGTCAAAATCTAAGTTTGATCTTCGTCAGTTGCAGGGTTTGAAGAACAAATTTGGACAAGGGTTTGGAAAGGGACGACGTGCTTCCATTCCTGGCAAGCTCCAGGTCTTCCAAAAACCCTTGTAGGTGCTCCTTTGGTCTTTGATGATGTGGTTGATTCCAACAGAGAGTAATCGGTCTTGCCATGGCATCATCTGTCAGTTGATCCTTTGAGAAGTTTTTTGTGTTGGTGTTAAAACTTCTACGATGAAAGACATTCGTCTCTATCCTCTATGTTTGTTTTGATGCTTAAATTTTGTCCATAAGGAAATGTAAAAATCAGGTTTACGAATTCAGTGATGAAGGGAATAAAACCCTGTTCGATTTCGTTTTGAACAAAATGTGAAATTTTGTTGCTGGGAATTGTTGATTCCTCTTTCTTGCATCTGGAACTTGTAATGGTGAAATCGTTTGAACATTCCACCTGTTGATATGTATTAATCTAGAAAAGTGATGGAGCCGAGGCTCGTCTGACCTATGAATAAAACTCTGCTTCTTGAAAATGATAACATGTCATTTCTATCTGGTTCTAAATGGTTTAGTTTCTACGTTATAATTCGTGCCTATCGGAGTTGCTAAGAAAAATGTAAAGGAGGTCTGAGTAATCGTGGCAACAATAAAATAGGTTTTATTTTTTTTTATGTAAAGAAAAGTAACAGGCTATGCCCTATTGATGATTTTCGATGTTTGCAAGCAAAGTATCAAACTGAAACTAAAGAGTATGAAAAACAAGTCGAGTCTGTGTTAAACAACTTAATTTTGTAGGTTGATATTATAATTTTTCGAGCTAGGGTTTATGTACTATGTCGTAGATGATAACTTTATATTGTGTAAACCTGAAATGGTTTGTCTCTTCGTTTGTATAATGGAAAAAGATCAGGGCTGTACCCTAGTTTGAGTTTTGTTTGAATAGAAATTAAATGTTTGAAAAATGAATTTTCAAAAGAACTTTGGTTCGATCCAAAGCCTGTGTAGATTGAGTTTGCAAAACGATAATAATGGGAATCGAAACCTAACTAGGTTTGGATATGAGTCTCCGTTTGGAAATCGACACTTTCAGTTTAGAATATCTATTGAATAAAATGACTAATAGCAATAAAATGTTTATAATATTTTCATTATCTGTTTGAACTATAAAATTATAAGCAATGGTTATAGTAAGAATGAAAACATCGTGTGTATGTGCAATGTGAAAGACTATGTGATGACTGTTATGTACAGCCTTGATATAATGAACACATATTTATTTATTTGTAGCTATGATATTATATTGCAAACATAATATGATAGATAGAAATATAAATTCTATCTATTTCCTATATACATAGTAATTATAAGAATAATGCAATGTAACTGTACACGAAGTAATCGATGTTTGTTTAAACTGGAAATAATGAAATATACTATAATATTTAAGTATTGTACAAAACTTTCTACTATTATTAATTATAGGACAGAAACTGATAAACATATAATTATGGTTTGGCTCGTAGCAGCCAAACCATGGCTCGATTCGAGAATCCTTCAATTCTGGTGGGTCCGGGATGCTGGGTTTCAGCTAGGGGACCCCTCACAGTGTGCCTTGAAGACCCGGAAGTGGTGCCAATGGGCCATATCCGGAGCTAGGGTTTTGCTCAGTGATGGCCATTCCAAATTCGCTAAAGGGGTGCATTTCTCATCCGGAGGCCCCCACGCATGCATGGCCACCATGGATAGGTCCACAATGGCCATGTGGACCTGTGGGAGCCGACGAAATCCAATTATGCTCGTCGATTTGGGTTCTTTGGCCCCGGAGCAAATCCCCAAAGTGTCCCTGAATGGCCATCACTGAGAAAAACCCTAGCTCCGGAGATGGCCCATTGGAACCACTTTCGGGTCTTCAAGGCACACTGTGGGGGGTCCCCTAGCTAAAACCGGATGTCCTGGACCCATCGGAATCAATGGATTCGTAAACCGAGCAATGGTTCAGGTGCTTCAGCCATTCTAGTCAGGCACGCCGAGGCCATTCAGGGACACTTTGGGGATTTTCTCCAGTGCCACGGAACCCAAACCGGCGAGCGAAATTGGATTCCTTCAGCTCCCATGGGTCCACATGGCCATTATGGACCTGTCCACGGTGGCCATGCACGCCCAAGGGCCTCCGGACGAGAAATGCACTCCTTTAGCGAATTTGGAATGGCCATCACTAAGAAAAACCCTAGATCCGAAGATGGCCCATTGGCACCGCTTCCAGGTATTCAAGGCATGCTATGGGGGTTCCCCTAGCTAAAACCCGATGTCTTGGACCCACTAGAATTGACAGATTCTCGAACTAAGCCACGGTTTGGCTGCTACGGGCATTCTAGTTGGACACCCCAAGACCATTCAGGGACACTTTGGGGATTTGCTCCAGGGCCACGGAACCCAAACCGGTGAGCAGACTTGGATTTCGTCAGCTCCCACAGGTCCACGTGGCCATTGTGGACCTTTCCATGGTGGCCATGCATGCCCGGGGGCCTCCGGACGAGAAATGGCCCCCTTGAGCAAATTTGGAATGGCCATCATTAAGAAAAACCCTAGCTCCGGAGATGGCCCATTGGCATCGCTCCCGGGTCTTCAAGGGACGCTGTAGGGGGCCACCTAGCTAAAACCTAGCATCCCGAACCCACCAGAATCGATGGATTCGCGAACCAAGCCACGGTTTTGGTGCTACGGGCATTCTAGACAAGCACCCTGGGGCCATTCAGGGACACTTTAGGGATTTGCTCCAGGGCCATTCAGGGACACTTTAGGGATTTGCTGCGGGGCCATTTAGGGACACTTTAGGGATTTTCTCCGGGGCCACAGAACCCAAACCGGCGAGTGGAATTGGATTCCATCGGCTCCCACAAGTCCACGTGGCCATTGTGGACCTGTCCACAGTGACCATGCATGCTCGGGGGCCTCTAGACGAGAAATGCACCCCTTTAGCGAATTTGGAATGGCCATCACTGAGAAAAACCCTAGCTCCGGAGATGGCCCATTGGAACTACTTTCGGGTCTTCAAGGGACATTGTGGGGGGTCCCCTAGTTGAAACCTGACATCCTGGACCTACCGGAATCGACGGATTCATGAACCGAGCCACAGTTCAGGCGCTACGGGAATTCTATTTGGGCACCCTTGGGCCATTCTAGTGGTGATAACAAGTTTACTGTATGTTGAGTCTGATACTACATCCAAGAGCCGCTCATCAAACTTTGAGATAGAAATCTCTGTAATTTTAGGATACTGATTGAACCACTCATACAGTTTCTCACCTTCTCGAGGATCTAAATTTATAATTGCCTTCTGAGTAGATTCAGGTATTCTCGAGGATCTAAATTTATAATTGCCTTTTGGGTAGATTCAGGCCTGGAATAATATTTTGCGGTACTTCTAAGCTCCTGAGACCATTTGGTTAGCCACAATATGTGCTACTCCTTTGAAGAAAGATAAATTCTAGTGTGGACAGCAGCATTTGATACACTAGCCAAATCTATGTTGTTGGAAGAACTTACATATTTCAACAAAGGAGCGTTTTGCAGGTGACTTGAAAATCCCTTCCAATTTTCAGCAATAAAACAAAGAAGTTCAACGTACAGATTTTTCAGGCAAGCTTGTCAACCAATCAAACAATCGAATACAGGGAGATAACCATGCCCAGAAAAATTCAAGCTATTATAAAACTCTTGTTTATCAAGATAAGGATGGACTATGTGTACATTATGAGAATATAGATGAATGAAGTCGCTTTGATGAACCTGTCCTCTTGCTTTCTCCAGAATGCATTTAAAAGCAGGGAGTATTGTCCGAGCTTCTGTTGGTTTACATAAGCATTTATTCCCAAAGCTGACGTCACATAAAACCAATTCCTCGGCTTTCAATTGGGTCTAAATGGCATCTCTAACTTGTGTTAGCTGTGGATAACGAGGAATATGAAAGGGAAGGTACGTATAGACCCAAGTTTTCGATGATAGAGGTGAGTTACCACTTATCAAAGCACAAAATGCTGAACAAAAGGCTAATGGAACACAACAAAGGATTCCCTGGTTCCACTTTTTATTGAAAATGATACTTTCTCTTGATGAAACTAGTAAAAAATATACCTGTATTATAAATGGAAATCCTGTTACAATTTTCATCGGAAGAAAATCATAGATACCTACAACCGCCATATTTCCTTCTGTAAATTGCTCGCCCATCGTAAAAGCTAATGTAATATCCCATTTCCTAACATCTTTCCTCTGCTCAACCCTACACTCATTTTCCACGGGAAACTGCTGCCTCCACATGTAATAACTACATTGTTTTGTCGAAAATTGATCTTCTTCTGCTAACAAATGCAAAATGAAGGATTCATTGTCATTGCTACAAGAAGTTCTAAGGTCAGTTTCTCATAAAACATAGATTGTATAAATCCTGTTAAGATCAATATGTTCTAGCCAGAACCTCCCTAAACACACTTGTAGGACTCCCCAAAACCAGGTTTTGCTGCACGATTGGAGTTCTATTCCCCCGGTAGGTATCCAGCAGGTGTCCCTGAAGGCCTTTTGGATGTGAGACGAAACGAGCCATAGAATGAAGATTGTGGCTCCGATAGACGAACTGTCGACTTTGTTAGATTCTGGATGTCGAAATAGTGCTAGGGGTGCCCCTCTCCTCCAGTCTTGTGGCCTCGGTGTCACCTTGTAGGTCCATCTTGGAAACTAGGGTTTTGCTCAGTGAGGGAGTGTGCAATTTTTGCACAATGGAGTCAAATTTGCAAAATCGTTGACTAGGAACTTATGGCTAGTGTTCCCAGTCAAAACCTACCTAGACACACTTGCATGACTCCCCGAAACCCAGTTTTGTTGCACGGTTGGAGTTCTATGTCCCCGGCAGGTATCCAGCAGGTGTCCCTGAAGGCCTTTTGGATGCGAGACAGAACAAGCCATAGAATGATGACCGTGGCTCCGATCGACAAACTGTCGACTCCATTGGATTCAGGATGTCTGGATAGTGCTATGGGTGCCCCTCTCCTCTAGTCCCGTGGCCCCAGTGTCGCCTTGTAGGTCCATCTTGGAAACTAGGGTTTTGCTCAGTCAGGGAGTGTGTAATTTTTGCACACGGGGGTCAACTTTGGAAAATCATCCACCGGGAACTTATGGCAAGCGTTCCCAGCCGGAACCTCCCTAGACACACTTGCAGGACTCCCCAGAACCAGGTTTTGTGTGAAGAACCTACAACAATTAATTAATGAGAATATGCGAGATTGCATAAATAATAGAAATCAGAATCACTTTTATTGATCACAGGCCACTTCGAGGGGGCAACCTCCTTTGAGCAAGCTCAATACAAATAACTTCACGGTACCTTCATTGGTCTCAACACAAACTTATATACTAATTCTAGGCGCCAATACCATGGGTCAATACCATGTGTCAATACAAACCATGGGCCAATACAAACTATGGATCAACAATTACTACGGGACGACTTACAAATCATATGCGTCCAACAACAATATACTAACAAAGTAAATAGAAGGGTTGACATGGGTTCCTAACATCCCCTCTCCCTTAGAAAAAGCTTTGTCCTCAAAGCTTTAGATGTGGAAATTGATGCAGAATCTGAAGGAGTGGTTCCCCTGTAGCATCCTCGGGTTACATTTCGGGCCACTGTCGCCTTTTGAATTTCAGGGAGGGTTTCTTGGAAGGTTGTAGATGAAGAAGAACCATATCATCTACGTGAAAAGTGTGCTCAGAACAGTGATGATCGCCTTGTTGTTTCAGTCGAATTCTTTCCATGTGAAGATTGTCCTGTAGAATGAAAAGAATATGATCACGGTTTCGAACAACCGAGTCAATTTCTTGAACTGGGGAGCTGCTAAGGGTGTATGGAAGAAGAACTGGCGGTGCCTATCCATAAACTACTTCATATGGTGTCCTTTTAGATGTGGTATTGTACCACTGGAGCGCTTCTAGGAAATCCATAGAAATAGTTGTCCAAATCTGTGTAGGGATGAGAAAGGGTTCAAGCAGTCCCGAAAGGAGTGTCGTTTCACCCTTGTTGACCTGGAAAGTATCACAGTCAGCCACCAGCTATTGAATTGTCATTTTCAGTCACTTCCAAAAGAAGTTACATTGTTCCTGGTTATACATTTTGAGGAACCCAGAGTGCCCTGCTGATGAAGAAGCATGGAGTTCATAAAAGAGATAGCCCTGTTGAATAGATTGCAACCAATTTGGACCAAGCAAAGAAATAGCTATAAGAGAAATTGGGTCATCAAATGTGTGAGAAGGAGCATCTGCCACCATATTGTCCTTACCCTTCTTGTAAGTGATCGCATAGGCATAACCCATGAGTTCGATAACCCATTTCAGGTGTGCTAGGGAGGAGACCCATTGTTCCAGGAAATTTTCCAGACTCTGGAGATCAGTCTTGATGCAGAAATAATTCCCTAATAGGTATGGCTGCCACTTCTGTACTGCATGCAAAATAGCCAGCATTTTCTGTTGAGATGTAGATGTGGCTAAATTCTTACCGGAAAGGTCTCTTGAAGGCGACAAGCCCACTGGTTCAGCAAAGACACCTGCATATCTATCCAAGGAAGTAGGGGAGACCGTTGATCGGTGCATCTGAATGGATTAATGGAGTTGAGCGATGACACCATGTGAATTTTTCTTAAGGATCTTTTCCAGGCGATGTGAACTGATGATGCAGAGAGACACTTATTGTAAGCCCTTAAATTTGTGTTGTTTCCCATTGACTGAAAACTGCATCCAAAGTTCAGCAAAATCCCATAACATGGGGCCAAGTGTACGTAACCATTGAACGCCCAAAACCACATCACATCCTCCTAGGGACAAAGCAAACATGTCAGAGCACAGGTTATAATCTTCCAGAGAGAAATGCACATTGTGACACTTCCCCTTGCAAGGTAAGGTGCCCCCATTGGCAACCATGACTTAAAAGTTGGAGCAAGGAGGGACAAAACAATCAACTTGTTTGGTGATCCGAGGGTCAATGAAGTTATGAGTGCTACCAAAATCAATGACTATTGTAAGAGGAAGCTTCTTGAAGCAACCCCTGACCCGCATTGTATGGGGGGTGGTGACGCCGGATAAAACATGGAGAGATATCTCTGGGTGTTCATCCTGAGATGGGGGGTCAATAGGCGGCTCCTGAATGTCGACCTGATCATCCATTGTATCTAGAGCTTCTTCACCAATTTTAGAGGCAGGCGGAGAATCCATATCCAAGAGATAGAACTTTTGTTGAACACATCTATGTCCCCGAGTGAATTTCTCATCACAATTGTAACAAAGCCCTTTTTCTCTGCGTGCCTGCATCTCTGTTTCAGACAAATGCTTGATAGGTGTTGGTCGAGGAGTTGGCGGGATGGGAGGTCGTTGAGAACCCATATTTTGGAAGAGAACAAAAGTGGGTTTGGAGCGCTGTTGGGCTGCAATCTTGTCTTCTTCCAACTTAGCCAACCCTAGGACTTCCATCATTGTGTTGGGACAAAACATTTTAACCTTTGAATGGATTTCATCCTTAAGACCATTCATAAAACAACTCCTGTAGAATTCATCAGACAATCCTTTTGTGTGATTGGATATATTCTCAAATTCTGTCTGATACTCTCTAACAGTGCCAATTTGACGAAGTTTAGTGAGTGCTCCAGTGAAGTCATCAAAATCACTAGGACCAAATCGTTGCAAAAGGAGTTGGCAAAAATCTATCCATTTTGGCTCGTCATGAGCTTTGATGTACCAACGGTACCATTGAAGGGCTTCCTATTCCAAATGAAAGGATGCTAGTGGAAATTTTTGGACATCAAAAGTATTATGCAAACTGAAATACTGTTCTACATGATAGATCCATCCAGTCCGATCAGTACCATTGAAGTGAGGAAATTCAAGCTTCGGACCATGAAAATTAAGGGAAGAAGAGAACCCATTAGCTGCAAAAGATTCTTATTGTCGGTTATTGTTCATGGTTGAATGCTGAAGATGGAGGCTAAGAAATTTTTCATCCAAATCTTGGAGTTTGGTTTGGATGGCTGCAAGTGCTTCCTCCATGGTTTTTGCTCCTATGCGGGTGACAACCATAACCAAGAGTTTTTTTTTTTAATGGATAGAAAAACACAAACAAAAGCTTATTTAGTAAAGGGAAATTTGGATTTGGGAAAAAATCGGATGGGTAATTGGGGTTTGACTACGTTTTGGACACTTTCTGATGGACATGGAAGAGAAAAATGAGGATTTTAGAAGCGAGGTGAAAGAATGAGAAAATTTTTCAAAGAGGGACAAAGATGCCGAAATAGGGAATGAACACGATGGCAAAATTTGGAGGCGAGTGGGTGAAAATTGAAGAAGTTATGGCAAACCCTAAAAATAGACAAATGTGAGATTTCTAGCTTTGGGAACTAGAATTTGGGATAGTGTCCTCAGGAATGAAATATGCAGAATGGGATTGCAGGGGTGTCTGGGAAGTTTCAAGGGAAACGGAGTTAAAACAAGGGAGATATGGCAAAAAAATGAGAATTTTTTTTTTCAGAAATGGATCTGCAACGATGCAGAAGGGATCAGAACAATTGGATCTGAAACAATGCGGAAGGGATTGGCAATAGATGGATCTGAAACGGCGCGGAAGTGATCGGCAAAAGTTCAGCTAAAAATAGATATGGACACCAGGTATGTTCGACTTCCTAATAGTTCAGGGGTTTCACTCAGCCACCAATGTTGTCTGACGGCTTGCATATTGGGTAAGTGCCCCTCACTCCACGGCTGAGGTAAAACTGATAACCGCTTTTCCACAAACGACAGCTCTTGGTTTACCTCACGGGTGGGAACTAGTCAATCAGGTAGGGGTCGTTGTACCCTCCATCGATAATACAACATCTTTAGATAAGTTCTTCCTAGACAAATATGCAATGTTGGAAATGAAATTTCTGAGACAAATAAAATGCAGAAAAAAATGCTATTTTATTTTTTATTTTTTGGATGGTGAAAAAGGTCTACCATTGCCTAATTGTTACCTTGTTGAAGAAGTCAATCATTTTTTATGAAAGAGAGAAAAATTTATCAATATACTAGGATTAATGGGCTGCCTAAGTGGATGCTACAACAATCCTATTTGGCTGAAAATTAAAACCAAAAAATGTGCAAGGAACTAACTCATAGAGGATGTCTTTCAGAATTATGAATCCCTAACATGTTATTTGGAGAACCAAGTAGTGTAATGAATCTATTGTCTACATTAACTATTCATATCTTACACCATGAACACCAACTGGAACTCATTTGAATCACACAGTAACTTTCTTAAACAACATAAGCAAACTAACACAAGCAATTAAACATTACATAGTGCTGAAAACAAGTTGAACATGGCTAGAATAACCCATATAAGATTTATGTAGAGATGCACAAAAACAAAAACAAAAACAAAAACAAAAATGTTGAATATCCAATAGATTGAAAAATGAAGGATAAATTCCATACAAAGTTTATTACAACCATTTTGCTAGCTAATCCCAATGGCCAAAACAATAAAATCCATTTGCATAGTGAAAATTTATTCCATAAAATTAAGGTGACAAATCATCATCGTGATCATTTGCATCGCCATCATGATCGCAATCCTGATCACTCGTGTATGTATCTGCTTGATTTTCTTCATCATCCTCATTCAATAGATTTTCATGACCATGCATTACATTCTCTATCTCAGTCTCTTCATTGAGAAGATAAGTTCCCTCTTCAAACATTCTATGGCCATCTTCAGCTTCTTCTTCCAATGCTTCTCGTAAACTATTACACTGCCCATCGACCATTATATCAACATATTGCATGATTTTTCTTTTTGAACGAGGCTCCATTTGAATGACATATGACCATCCTGGGCTTGTTACATCATCAATTAGAAATGCCTAGTTAATTTGAAGAGGGGTAAAATATGGCTCATCGGTCTTTGATAAGATTTGACATGTATTTGCACATAAAAATCCATATTCATCATGTTGTATTGCAGATGGTTTGATCCATTTACAATTTAATAATATAGGACTAGTTTCACCATGATCAACTTGAATAATTTCTTGGATGAATCCAATGTAGAAGTTCTTTTCAGTGTCATGATGAAATTCAGCACTAACAATACAATCACAATTTGCCTTTCTTGTGTCCCTTTCTTCCACTCTTAAATGACTACCATAAGCCCACATGCCATTGAAACGAGAAGCCCATATATGTGGAGGTCGTGAAAGCTCAATTTCCTCGATCGTTATATCTCGACCTTGTTGTTGTGCATCATTTATTGCATCAGTAATCCAATCATAAAATTTTGGGAAAGAACCACCACCAATATTCAAATCCTGGAGTCTTCTCTTTCGAGATGGACGCGTCCCTGTTTGAATCTCTTCTTTGTATTTTCTACACAAAATATGAACATACAAGATAGTAAGAGTGGTAATAATTTATCTATTAGATGAAATCAAATAAATAAATTATCATGTAAAAAATATTTCACCTGTGCCACTTATCAAATGAGGATGTGTTTTTAAGAACATAGACATGTATCGCAGTTCTTTCTTCATTTGATAGCTTGAAGCGATGTCCATTTCCTTCCAATACTTCACCTGCAACTCTCTCGTCTTCATCATCATCCCATACACGTTGATTGACAATGCTAAAATCCTTCATATATTCTGTGTAAAATCCTATGGCCTCTTGCATTAAATATCCCTCACACATGCTACCTTCTGGTTTTGCCTTATTACGAACAAACTTTTTCAGAACCTTCATATATCGTTCTATAGGATACATCCATCTCGTTCTTATTGGACCACAATGCTCTAGTTTATGTTCTATATGTATAAAAAGATGCATAGAAATATTGAATATTGTTGGTGGAAATTCTCGTTCCAATAAGCAAAGGACTTCAACAACCTCTCCCCTCAAATTATCAAAGTTTGAAGGATCTAGCACATGCAAACTCATTCTCTTCAATATTAGGCCCAACTTTATAATTGCTAATCTTGGCCCCTTTTCCAAACTTGATATGACCACAGTAGGTAAAATATCCTCGATTATGACATGATACTCATGGGGCTTGAGGCCTCTTAAACTATTATTATCAGTTTAGCTTCGCCGTCTCTAATATTACTACTTACATATCCAGTAGGAAAGCGAGTCTGAGACATCAACTTTAAGAATTGTGCACGTTGTTCCTTTGTCCACACATAAGAAGCAATTGGCTTTCTATATTTTCCATCACCAATTTTTTCAACCCAAAGATTTCGATGAATCTTTAGTTCTTGAAGGTCTAGGCGTGATGACACTGTATCATATGCACCAAAAAGAGTTTTTATAATAGCAAAAGCTATGTTTTTCTCGGTATGCATAAAGTCAACATTATGTCTAATGGCTATATGCTTAAAGTATAGCAACTTATAGAATATGCACAATCGTTTTACACCACTATCATTAAGTGGATCATTTTTAGCACCACAAATTCCACCATCCTTAATAAATTGCATTCTTTTTTCTCCATTCTCAATAATGTAATAACTTGTTATTGCCAATGGTGCTTCACGATTCTCTTCCTAACCATTGAAATGTGACTTTTGTCGACGATATGGATGCTCCATTTTAAGATAAGCATGATGTCCACAATAAATGCACTTATGCAAACTACTTGAGTGCCTCACAAAACCCTTAAAGATGCAAGCCGGACATCCATGGTATCCATGAACATTGAGACTAGTCAATGTGCCATATGCATGAAGATTGTGTATTGTAAACAATAAAGAAGCTCTTAAAGTGAATTGGATTGAATCACCATCCCTTAAAACTTGAATTTCTTCAATTCCTTTCCACAATTCTGCTAGCTCGTCAAATAGAGGCTCTAAATAAAGATCAATTGTATCTGAAGTCACACTTTTCTTTCCTGGTATAATTAATGACAACATCAAGAAAAATGGTTTGGTTGCTAACCATGGAGGCAAGTTATAATTTATTAAAACACTAATATCCAAGTTGACCATTTAGTACTCTGATCCGAGAATGGGTTCACACCATCTAGAGCTAAACCCAACCTTATATTATGAGGATCTTGGGTGAAATCATGCCATCTTTAGTCAAATTCCATCCACATATTAGAATCAGCCACAAATGGTTGTTTTCCATCGGTGCTCTTATTTTGGGCATGCCATTGCATAAGCTTAGCAATGTCTCAAAATTTGTACATTCGAAGCAACCGTGGGATTAGTGGAAAGTGCCGAAGAACCTTTATAGGAGCTGACTTTGATTTCAACTTTGGTTTATACCTCCCTTCTTTACATTTCGGGCATTCAGTCTCACTTGCAAGAATTTTGCGAAATAATACACAACCATTCACACATGTGTGGATGTTTTCATACCCTAAGCCTAGCTTAGTGATTTGTGCTTTACATGCTCTACGTTTTGTTGGCACTGTGGAGTTAGGTGGTAACAACTCATGTAAAAATTCTAATAACTCATCAACACTCTCATTTGTCCAACCATGCACTGTTTGCAAGTTAATAAGTACAAGGATTGTTGTTAAATGACTCAACTTGCAAGTATCATACACAGGTTTTGAAGCATCCTCCATCAACTTTTGCCAATTATCCTTGAAACCCTCATTCAACATTCTGTCAACTTAAATCCCTTCATCTAAGGTTCCTACCTCTCGATCTGTGTTTGTTGCCTCTTCATTTATGTTAGGCAACTCTATATCTCTCATGCTATGCAATTGTATCCTATTTGCATAATAATTTTGAGGGAAAGGGCTTATGCCGCTATGACCAAATTTTAGCATGTGTTCATAAATCACTTGTATTTTTCTCATCCTCCCACCACAACAAGCATTACATGGACATGCATCTTTAAGCAAGCTCTTCACATTGGCTATTCTCTCATCGTATGCATGGTATTCAACGGTTGTCAAAATTGGGTGTTGACTCATCTTCAATTTTCTACATTCAATTATGAAAACGATATGTTAACTCTTACTTTTCACTCTTTTCATCCATATCATCTTGAATTGAAATGTATCAAAACCAATTCATATAGAAAAAAAGCAATGGATCAACATTAATCATAAATCATTTTCAAATTTTATCCATTAAATTTGATGAACATGGTGCCAATAAAAAATATAGTATTCTAGCATACTAATAAACTGATATCTGTTTTTCAGGGCTATTCTCACCTTTTAGATCAAATGATAGGTCTGAGCGAGAGGTTAGAGGAACTCTTGTCTCATATTTTAGAGCTAGAAAATAAGTTATCTGAGTCTGGTAGTCAAGAATTCATCCAAGGCTGTCAGAATGCCCAATTATTTTAAGTTTCAATGATGATTTACAATTAATTATTTTTTAATTTTGTCCTACTTATATATTTGTACCCTTTGCAGTCAATTTGCCACCATTCTATTTATATCCACAACCAAATGCTAAAAAGGGTATACTTTCATGGTGAGTTGCTACCATTATCTGCAGTTGCTACTCAGGCAGAGATGGACAATTTTGAGGAAGCAGAGGCTGACAAATTTCTAGAACCCTCAAAAATTGTCAGGAAAAATGTTCGTGAAACAGACAACAGATACCCTAAAAATGTCAAACACACAGAGGAAAAACTGGAGATATTTTTTATTCTAGGAAGATCTCACAGAGGCAAACCTGGAGGTATTTGTTATTTTCTGAAGAATATTCTTCCTGATTTTTCTCTCTAACACAAACAGCATCTGAAATATTATAGAAAAGGCATCTAAGCTCCATTCACACACAATTTTACACAAATTTAACATATTAGAAAGGAGGCAAATTCTAAGTTCCATTCAGGCACCTAAGCTCCATTCAGGAATCTAGGCATCTAAGGCAAATTCTACACAATTTTAACATATTAAAAAACAGTAAAATACATAATGACTCATGCTCCATTCACTATAGGATCATTTGAAAGCTCATCTCCAGTTGGGTTGAATTTTCCTACTTAAGAGGAGATAGGAAGCATCCAAACAAATAAGAAGTATGAAGACTTGAAATAATTGAAGAAAGAAAGGATGTTTTTATGTTCAGGTATGTAACTTCAGTGCTATATTTTCTTGCTTGGGAGGATTGATAATTTTTCAGCTCTGTCCACCTGTCCCAGGCATATAAGAGGGTATTTCATTTGGGACAATTCTGGACCTTTTCAAGACATAGAAGCAGTGGTTTGAGCATTTTTAAGATCTGTATTTGAAACTCAAGGAGTATCCTTTAGAAGGAATAAAGTGGTGGCTAATACAGGATTGACAAACGAAACTCCAAACTTTGAATATTGACACCATTTCATGACCTAAGCTAGGTAGCTACACAAGTATACAATAGGCAGTGTAGATTGGTATCAATGTGTATGATCAACACTTGCATCACATGAGGTATTATGGTGTAAATACAACTTGTCTTAAAACAAGCGAAGTATGCCAACCCTTCAAGAGATTATAATCAGTATTGAATGTGGATTTTCTGAGCAGCATCGAGTGCCATTCTCTAGGAGAATGGAGGCACCTAGTCAATTACGAGGATATTGATCCAATCTGGGATTGGAAGCTCAGCTTGGGGCTGAGAGCCATTCTTTGGGAGAATGGAGGCACCTGGTCAGTTACCAGGATATTGATCTAGTCTGGGACTGGAAGCTCAGCATGGGGCTGAGAGCCATTCTCTGGGAGAATGTAGGCACCTGGTTAGTTACCAGGATTTCACTATAAGCCCTAGACCACGTCTAAGAAAGTGGTGTACTCCTACCCTTGATCTATGGGCTATGGGACCTTCTCAAGGGATTGATCAACCCTTGTGGAAATACCTAGCACTTGATCTCGGTGGCAACAAGGAGGGTGAATTAAAAGCAATTAATAATTCTCCTTATGATGATGCACTTGGAGTGGACATGAATGGATCATTGAAGGCCTTGAAGAACACCTAGATGACTTATTGTGAATCACTTGAAGAACCATGAAACCCAAGCATAACTTGACTTGGTCCATGTACCCACCATTTGAAGGAAAATAAAAAATAAATTATATGATCATAGGTCAGCCTCAAATGAAGAACTCAGGTCAGCTCGAAAATAAAAGATACAAAGTCTCAGGTCGGCCCCAATTGGTGAAATTATTTTTGCCACTTGTTTCACTGTAAATAAGAAAGAAAAATTCTCATTTTATCCATCGATTTAGTGAGTATCTTCTCTGCTCCTTAGATCAGCTTGTGGGTGATTTCTTTCTGCCAGTTTCTATTCTTTGAAGAAGTAAAAGCTCCAACTCTTTTACTACTGGTCTAAAAGCTGCCACCCCGAATTCTTTTGGGATACATAAGCTCTGCTAGGGCTCTACCCGAGTTCTATTCTGTGCATTCGGCAACCCTATTAGGGCACCCACAACCTACAACAAGTCATGACATCCCTGGAAAGGGATTGAAAAGGTATCGATAGCCCTAGAAAAGGTTTGAACAAGTCACGACACCCTCAATAGGGTATACACCAGCAACCAATGATGAACATGCATATGGTGTTGGATTAAGGCAGTTTGATGACAGACCAGACTTGTACAAGAAACTTGTTTTCAGTAGGGTTCTTCTTGATCAATGAAACAAATTCTGATTTGTTGAAAAGGCTTGTTCTTAGCCTGCTATTGTACAAACTCAGTCATCTCATTTAGGAGATTATTATTATTAATTGCTTTGGGGTTTTTGTCCTTAAAAGGTTTCCCCATGAAAAATATTGTGTTCAATTTTTGTGGATGTGTGTTTACTACTAGCTATCTCTATTTACAGTTTGTAACTGCTATCAAATTTTAAATTTTAACATTGAAGTAATATATCAACATAAGAAAAGGTCAATTATGTATGATGATATCACTCTAAACAACATTGTGTGATACAAAAAGAAAATCATTGGCAAATTGGTAAGGGTACAAATATATAAGTAGGACAAAATTCAAAATTGTCAAATCGCTTGAATGCTAATTTGCTCCTTTAGCTCCTTGACAAAATACAGAATGCCAAGATGCTCCTTTCCTAAACTATTATAGGGGAAGGGCCAAGATGCCAGCCACAGATACCATAACATTTTGCGAAATAGACTATCATTGACCACCATTTGTAGGACTATTTGAAACTCTCTTTCTTAATTAAGTGTCATGTTAATCATTTAATCACGACACAACGAACCAAGAATCCATCCATGGTGTCGAGGGGTGGGAATTGGCAAGGGAATAGGTGAGACAATTTAGAGGGAAAACGTTGAGACATGGTAAAAAAATTGCAAATGGAAGAATTTGGATTTCTAGAAAGCCAAGAAGAAAAGGACACACATTCTTAGGGTTAGGTGCCATATCTAAAGGGTAATTATTCCATTCTTCCGGGGAAATTCATGGCATCCATGTCATTTAATCTTAATCTGCACATCCTTACCCTTGATGTTCCCTTGATAATGCTTGGACTCATTTTCTTCACTTCTTAAACTAACTAGTCTTCATTTGTGTCTCACTCTAGGGTGATTGGAATGGTGATGGCACTCAAACTAACTACAGGTAAGTCAACATAGCTGCATAAAATAATATATGGTCCCTACAAATCTTTTAAGTTTGATTCTAGTGCTTACTATCTTATTTTTCTTGATCTTGACAATACCAAATCAATGAGGGAAGAAGGGGGAATTGAAGTAATAAGTTGAATTTTTGTAGCTGATGGCATTGACTTTAAGACAATGCTGCATGCATTTGACCCTCATATGTCAATATGAGGGTTTGTGCATTATGGTTTTGAACAGTTGTTCTCTTCAGTTGTGAATATAGAAGAAACATTTCCTCTCTCAATTCTCTTTGTGTTCTTGGTTTCTTTGTGTGTTCGGTTTTCATAATACAACTACCAAGGAAAATCACCAGTCATTCGCTACCTCTGAGATATAAGTCTACCAATTTCTCAGCGTTGTTTTGAAGCACATCACTGCTATTTTGAGTAACACCAGTGCTGTTGTTTGTGCATGATAGCGTAGCTTAATCTTTAAGCTAAGTTTCATAGCATGAAAATTGCAAAATGTGTAAAATTAACAGCCAAAGGTTACTTGCTTGTCAAGCAATGACCAGTGCTTGCTTTAGGGGTCCAAGTTTGACTTTTCTTGGAAGACAAAAAAACACATATTTTTAGCTCTTTTCAAGGATATAAACTCATCTAGGGAGTAGCACTGGCACAAGGATAAATTTGGTGGTTTCAAAGGTCAAAACCAATGCATGCATGGTGCCAAACTCAGTAGAACCAATCAATATACTTGGTTCCAATTCAGCCTAATGCTTTTGTGAAAGACAAACTAGAGACATGAAAAATGCTTTTGAGAGGTGCAAATCAGCTTAGGAAACTGTGCTGGTGTTTGGAAAAAAATGGAAGTTCTAAACATATAAAAAAGCAGTGTTGCATTTGGGATATTCCTGTGATATTTAAGTCTACAAAATCAGCAATTTTTTGAGGGCAGATATATCAAATTGATCATCAGTCTTTGCATGAATAAGGCACAGATATGATCTCTGATTTAGATGCTATCTTCATGCCAAAAAACATCCATGTTCATGCATGATAACAACAATGTCATCCTGTGCCTAAACACAACATGAAACAAGAGATGAGGGCACAGACCTTGAGACCTTTTTGAACTAATTTTAGGGATGATTTCATGCTTAAGGAGAGCGCTGCCTTTTAAACTATTTTCGACAAGGTAGGGTGCTGATTTTATGAGGTCATAGTAAGACTCCATCCTAATATGGAGCATTTATAAGATTATATATGATAAAAAGAGATGGAGACTCAAATTCCAATGAATAAGGTGTCCTACACATGGAGGTTTCATCAGGAGGCATTCACAGTGAACAATTAGATTGCCAATTGGGGAGATTTTTTTAGGTTCCATACCCCACTGGCCAAGGAATGACAAACGTGTACATCATAATCTTTGAATCCTAATTGTATGGCAACTTGGTTGGCTGGTAATGCAAGGGTGGTGATGTTCCCCACCACTGAGGTTGAAATTCCCCCAAAGACATATTCACCCCTCGTAAGCCAGTGTGCCCATGCAAACAAGTCACTTATTAGGGTTGGGACTAGGTGAAAGTCCTTAGGAGACATGGATGCCCCCAACTCGTGGCATCTTAGCCAAAGGAAGTTGAATAGCTTAATGTTGTAACTCGTAAGCCATCTTTGCTTCATTAGATATATTTTCATATCTGAAAGGTGCATGCTTGCCACATTGGGATATGAGAAGCATCTTTCATGAAAAAAGAGAAAGAGAAAGAGTGATCATGTATTTAATTTCAATGGAGAACAATGGACTCTCGGTTAAGACGAATTGATTTGTCACAAATGCACATCATGCTATGGTCTACAATTTTCCTTGGCAACATAAGATGAGAATCCTCCATTAGATCTCTATGCATAAAAATCTGGTTTCTCAAGGAAACCATGTTAGTTTTCCTAAAACTCCCTTATGAAAAAATTCATTACTCCTTAAGATCTTTGATTTGACAATTCGGTTGTAAAACAACACTTGAAAGAGAGAGCTATTCGTTCTCCGACTTGGCTAAAAATTTCCTAGAAATTTTTAATGGACTCTCGGTCAAGACGAATTGATTTGTCACAAATGCACATCATGCTATGGTTTACAATTTTCCTTGGCAACATAAGATGAGAATACTCCATTAGATCTCTATGCATAAAACTCTGGTTTCTCAAGGAAACCATGTTAGTTTTCCTAAAACTCTCTTATGAAAAAATTCAGTACTCCTTAAGAGCTTTGATTTGACAAGTCAGTTGTAAAACAACACTTGAAAGAGAGAGTTATTCCTTCTCTGACTTGGCTAAAAAATTCCTAGAAATTTCTTCCATGATTATCAAATGAAAATGTTTAGGCCATGGAGTGAAATTTTTCCTCCACCTCTCATGTGTGATAATCCATTAGTTGAAGCCAAGTAGTTGAACTCTTAAACTGAAATATCTAATCATATCAAAAGCTCCTGGCCTATTATAAATCCTTGTGTTTTCTCGTTGATAGATCTCAACTCCAGACTGAGGTGCTCAATATTATAATTATTGAAGCCATTGTAGGTATATATGCCTATATTTGAACCTTTTAAGTTTTGAGTCTGAGAGTGTAGGTATATATGCCTATATTTCAACCTTTTGAGTTTGAGGGTGAATCAGTGATATAGACAAAAAGGAAGCAACAAGAATCCATGTTGTTATAAATAAGTTCTTCAGTTATATTCTTCTAAATTAAAACACATACTTTATTTCAATCCAATTGCAATCAACTATGGTAAACCCAACTTGTGCCATCATTAAAGAAGATTAAAAGCCAGTCCAAATCAACAAAATTCATGACAAAGCAATCTCCTCTTTGAAGACGTGTTGCTCTTGGAAAATGGATGAGACCAAGGGTGTGGGACATTGTTCCTTATTGTGCACGATTGCACAAAAAATATATTGCTTAACAGACTTATTCTTGGACCACCTAGCATTGTGTATCAAAGAATGAATGATAAATACCCTATTTCATTGAACATTGTCTATCTAATTGTTTGTAATAAATTCCACACTAAATAGAGCAACATCATCTCCAAAAATGATTGCCCTGGTTAATAACACCCAACATCAATGTTTGACCTTGTAGACGAGGATTGTTAAAGGCAAGAGAAATTTTTTAGACTTCTTGATCATTTTATTTAATGTATGGCAAACAGGATCAGAGGCATTCGATCTAGGGCGATATATGTTGAACAATTTGCCTTTCTTGAGGGCTGGCATATACATGATGCCATAAGCATTACACAAGAAGTTGTACACTCAGCGAAATTGAAGCTTCTACCTGTTGTTGTTTTTAAAGTGGACCTTTCTAAAGCTTATGATCAAGTCAATTGGACCTTCCTGAGACTAGTCCAGTTTCAGGTGGGATTTGATTTACCTATGGTGAACTGGATTCTCTCTTTGTGTACAATCTGTCCCTTTTGCGGTGCTCATCAATGGCTCTACATCCCCTTTTTTCCAGCCTAAGAGACGCTTGAGACAACGATGTCCTCTAGCTCCCTTACTCTTTATTTTGATCATAGAGGGATTAAGTAGAGTTCTTATCAATGTTGGAGCAAATGGTTCGTTGAAAGGTATCAAGATTGATGGAAACCTATCTATCGCCCATCTACTCTTTGTAGATGACATCCTTCTTTTCTCTAATGGCACTCGAAGGGATATTCTGAATATTAAAGACATATTGCAATTATTCTCAGATGTTATAGGTATGGTCTGCAATGTGTTCAAGTCATCTGTAGATTTTTTGAATTTGGAGGCAGCTACTACTGATTATATTATATCACATTTTGAATTTGTTTTATATGATATTAACAATGGTCTTAAGTATATATAGGTTGCTGAAGGAAACGACCTCTTGCAATTTGGAGTGGAGCTAGGGTTTTAGGAGATCTCTGAAGGTGGAAGAACTAACGGTGACCATGGCTGCAGCTATGGGGGGAGGCATTCTACCCTCCCCTATCAATCCCCAAGATGTTTTCCAGGTTGGTGGGATTCCGATCATGATCGAAGGCCTAGGTGGTGTGGGAAATGGATCTCAAGGTGCGAGGGTTGCAAACTCTGCGATGGGAAGGAAGCTTGGACAATGCATCCCTAAGGCAGCTTCCATCCCTTCAATGTAGATCAAATCCAGTAAGTTAAGGGAACGAATTCAACTTATGCAAGATCATGCGCTCATTGGTAAATTTGTAGGGTTGTTGCCTTCAGAAAAGCCCTAATCTGGTGGATCAATTCCACGTAGAAACTGAAAGGACATTATGACCTCTAGCTGGGGTCCAAGGGTTTTTTTACGATTTCCTTCCTAATCCTAGAAGATAGAAATGGAGTTTTAGATGGGGGTCCTAATTTTTCCTACTCGGCGGGCCTCTTCTTGAGACCCTGGAAGGAAAAGTTCTACCCCGATAAGGAGGATATGCGGGTTGCTCCTGTATGGATCCGGCTTTATTCTCTCCCAAGTGAATATTGGGATACTAAAATCTTAGAAGATATTGGGAACAATCTTGGATCTTTTTTCAAAATCTCGGAGCAAACTGAAGCTCAACGATACACAATGTATGCCCGGATATGTGTGTACATGGATCTCTCAAAAGAGCTACCTGAAGCTATCAATATGACATGGGAAGATGAGGAGCGGGTTCAACCCTTGGATTATGAGCAAGTCCCTTTCAGATGTCGTCGATGCCATGAACATGGACACTTATTCAGAGACTGTCCCATGAATAACCCTAAACCCTCTCCTAGGGTTGATGAGGAGAACAAAGATCAAGGGTTCTCCAAGGTTTCAACCCGCAAGTGAGGAGGGAGACAACAGGAAATTATGGATGGATCTAAGAAGATTATGACTTCCAATCCATTTGCTGCTCTCTGAGACCAATCTGAGGACATTGTTGATATCACAAACCAAGACCAGCATGATACTAGTAACCCCGAGAAAGACCCTGAGCCTTCCTAGGTGCCCTGATCCAAGGAATTTGGAACCCCATCTAAGGATATGGGAGGTGATACTGGTGAAGACATGGAGGATATGGACATTGGAGATCTATATCTGTAGGGAATAGAATAGGCATGTGAGGATGTTGAGAAAGGGTATGTCCCACAGGAACAAGTTGTTATTCTAAAAGAGGCTATCATAAAGGCTCGCGAATCTAATCGCCTTGGCATTAGCCCAGGTTCTCTTAAAGATTACAAGAGGAAGCATGAGGAGATCATGAAGAAACCAAGACACAAATCTAACCGGCAACAAATAGCGGCTGCAAGTATGAAGCTGGTTGAATCAGTTCAGTACCCTATGATTAGGGATGCTTTAGGATTATAATTATAGTGTTTGTAATGAAGATTGTTTTTTGGAATAATAGGGACCTTGATGGCCTGTCGAAAGTTAAAGTCCTTCGGAATAATATTAAGATGACAAATCCATCCATTGTGTTTCTTGAAGAAGCAAAATGCTCAGCGATATAACTTCAAGAGCGATGTAGGAAAATATGGAAAAACTGTGAGGCAATGGGCATTGATGTTAGAGGCATGGCAAGTGGGTTGGGCATCCTTTGGAACCCTTGTAAGGTTGATCTGACAGGATTCCATGGGAATCACTGGTACATCTCTACTAACTTTAGGGTTATTAGACTCCAAGTCTCTGGTCTTTTGACCAATGTTTATGGTCCCCATACCCCCTTGGAGAAAATTGCCTTCGTGTACTCCCTGGGGCGCATCGAGGTGGGATTGGAGAATCGACACTGGATTCTTGGAGGGGATTTCAACTTTATCACCTCCTTAGAGGAGAATAAGGGAGGATGACAATGCCTCGATGCTGAATGTGGTCGTTTTAGGGATACCATTGAAGCCCTCAAACTTGTGGATATTATCCCTAGAGAAGGGGGATTTACCTGGAATAATAAACAAAAAGGGGACCGCCACATCGCCTCTCGTTTGGACCATTTCTTGGTTTCTGAATCAGTTATGGTTTATGGAAGTGAAGTTGCTTCATCCATTCTCCCAGAGTCCGGGTCGGATCACTGGCTTGTTGAACTCTGGTGGAGTGGATTAGGTTCTCAATTTAAAAAACCTTTCTGTTTTGAAAATTTTTGGCTTGGCCATCCCGACTTCAAGGAGAAGGTCACGCAATGGTGGGCTGAGCTCAATTCTGATGAGGGCCATAGCATGTATAGGTTTCAGCATAAATTGAAGGCGCTCAAGGAAAAAAATAAAGAAATGGAATAAGGAAGACTTTGGAAATATTATTGTAGATGGGAAGGCTATGGAATCAAGACTAGAGGAAATCCAGAAGAGAGGTATGGACTCGGGATATACCTCGGATTTGTAGAATGAGGAAACCAGGGTTTACAACAATTTGTTGGAAAGAGAGCGTCAGGAGGAAATTCTATGGAAACAAAAGGATTGAGTTAATTGGCTTCAGGATGGGGAAAGGAATACTAAATTCTTTCACCGATCAGTCATCCAGTACCAAATGCAGAACAAGATTCTAAAAATTAAAAATAGGGGAGGAGAAAGACTAAAAACTAGAGAGGATATAGAAGATGAGCTCAACAATTTCTTTCAGGATATAATGAATGAATCGGATCTTGATAGAATGAGATATATTGAGACAATAACCCAGAACATTTCTGATCTAGTCACCCAAGAGAAAAATGATATCCTGATGAGACCTATATCTATGACTAAAGTTGAAGAAGCGGTGCAACAAATGGCGGATGGGAAAGCCCCTGGTCCTGATGGTTTCACCACTAATTTCTTTCACTTTTTATGGGATCTCATCAAGGTGGAAGTCTGTCAAATTGTGGAATCATCCAGGTGTTCTCGGAAAATCCTTCGTGCGTTCAATGCCACCTTCCTAGCCCTCATTCCTAACGATGAAGGGGCAGATTCCCCTAACAAGTTTCGCCCCATAGCTCTCTGTAATGTGATTTATAAAATTGTTACCAAAGTGATTTCCAATTGTCTTAAACCCATCCTCCCCTCTCTTATTTCCCCTTAACAGTCTAGGTTTGTGGAAGGAAGGCAAATCATGGATGGTATCATCATGGTTCATGAGGTGCTTCATTCTCTTAAAAGAGACAAAATTCCTAGAATGATGTTGAAACTTGATATAGCCAAGGCTTATGAAAAGTTGAATTGGCCCTTTACGAAGGCCATGCTGCAAGCTTTTTTTTTCTTGGATGTTTGGATTACTTGGATCATGAACTTAATTCCATCTTCCTTCTCTTCCATTTTTCTCAATGGAGTCCCTACAGGATTACTCAAACCTTCCATAGGAATCCGTCAAGGGGACCCTCTTTTTCCTTTCCTCTTCATTATTATCGCAGACAAGTTAGGACGAACTATTAAGGCTATGCAAGGTAATCATGATCTGCAAAGTCTTATCATTAACCCTAGATTGGACTATCAAACTCATCAACAGTTTGTGGATGATACTATGTTAATGGGGCACCCTTCTGTCCAAGAAGCTCGGAAAGTTCGGCTCTACCTCACTCACTTTGGTTATGCCTCTGGTCTTGAGGTCAACCATCAGAAATATCAGATCTTTTTTTCAATACTCCTAAGATTACAAGGAGAAATATTTGTCATATTTCGGGCTTTCAAGAGAGATCCCTTCCGTCCAAATACTTGAGTGCCCCCTGATTGATTCAATGGCCCATCAAGGATCATGGAAGGAAATGCTGGACAAAATGAGGAAAAAATTATCCAATTTTGCTAGTCGCTTGACCCTGGTTAAGGCTGTTCTGCAAGCCATGCCTATCTATTTGTTTTTAGCTATGATGGCTCCCAAATCGGTTTTGAAGGAGATAAGAAACCTCCAACGTAAATTCCTTTGGATCGGGCAGGGGGGTCACAGAAAATGGGCCTTAGTTAAATGGGAGGAGATTTGCTCTCCTAAAGAGCAAGGGGGTCTTAATCTCTAGGACCCTGAACATGTTAATTGTGTCTCTGGCGCTAAAATTTGGTGGCGGTGGGTGTCTCATAATCAATAACCATGGGCTAAACTTTGGCATTCTAAGTATGCAGTTGACTGGGAGAAGGGTGACCTTATCTGGTTCTTTGAATCTTCTCTTAGCTCTCATATTTGGAAATCGGCTAACCAAGGAAAGAACTTGGTTTAGGATAATTACTTCTGGGAAATTCGAAATGGTCGACGAGCAAAGGCCTGGGATGATTCTTGGCAACAATTACCTCCCATTGTTAGTAGTGTTGATGCCCCCTAGGTCATTCAGGAGTGCATTAATAATAATAAAGTTTTGGTCCAGGACATTTGGGCTGCAACAACCCCAGATCAGGAATTTAGGGTATGGGCAGCTCGAGATTGGTGGGAACCTCTTAGGTCAGACGAGGAACTAAGCTAGTTGCAAGAAGCTCTGGATAAACGCAAAATCAAAGTCCACATAAGGGAAGACAATCTTCGATGGGGCTTTGAACCTAAAGGTAACTTCTCCGTTAAAGAATCCTACAACATAAAACTAGGATTCAAGAATATAGCATCGATGCCGAAATGGAAAAAATTATGGGATGCAAACCTATGGCCTAAAATTTCAAATTTCATCTGGCTAGTTTTAAAAAGATGCATCTTAACTGGTGATAATTTGTAGAAGAGAGGTTTGAGAGGACCTTACCAGTGCGTTATGTGCGGTATGGCGGAGGAAACTATGCACCACCTTTTAGGCTCATGCCCGTTTGCATCTATCCTTTAGGATCGTGGGGCAATGGCTTTCAAAAGGTTTGCTCGAATTCGTGACAACCCGGTCCAAACCATTTGCGAATGGACTGAGAACCCATTCCAAAACCCTGTGGTTAACCGTTTGTGGCAAATATTTCCATACTTTCTAATATGGGAAGTCTGGAAGGAACGTAACTCCAGAATCTTCAGAGAACTTGTAAATTCCGAAGAGCGTGTGTGGAGTTCTCTCCACTACAAGATGATGGAAACTATAAAGTTACAGGCTTGGAATAACAAATATTGGGAGGCTAATGAAGCTGAGACTGTAATCTTACGTGCATGGGGCATATCTGGTGTGCTCCTGTGTTTTGGTAAATCCAAAGGACCGTCTCGGGTTTCTGTGAGTCCGGATACCTGGTCTCCTCCCCAACCTGGATTCTTCAAACTAAATTTCGACGGTGCCTCTAAGGGTAATCCAGGTCTGGCCGGTTATGGGTGTGTTATCAGAGATGAAGAAGGCGTTATGGTGAGTTTCAAAACAGGATACCTTGGGATTGAGTCTAATAACGCAGCTGAGCTGGAAGGCCTTTTGCAAGGTATCCAGTTGGCAAGTGCCCAAATTTGGACCCCCCTCATTGTTGAAAGTGACTCCACAATGATCCTCCATATGGCTTCTGAATTGCACAATGGCAAGCATAGTGCTAAGAGCATACGCTGCATGAATTTTTCGGATGCTCTGGTGCTATGTGTGAAAGATGATTGTAAGCAGGTGGGTAGAATGGGGGATCACTGCAACTGGGAGAGGCGGAGAGCCACTGCTGGTCGTAGCAAGTGTCCTATTAGCCTGGATTCCTCGGGGGTTTCGGGTGATATTTTTTCTCGTGCTCAGTAGAAGGCCCGTTGGGAATCCATAATCTTTGAGCTGGATTTCCCTACGCCCATCCAACATGAAATTTAAGGCGTGGAGCGGCATTTGTGGCAACAGCTTAACCAGGAGACTCTACGCGAGGAACGTAAAACGATTGAGAACTAGGTAATGGACCCAGGGAATACAGCGAGTCAATTCAGCCTGTATGAACGAACCGTTGCACTCTACTGGAGGGTGAAGAACCTAGTTGGTTATGCTCTCTGGGATAGGTTGGAGCTCAATCATGGGAATTCGACAGTTAACTTTGAACGGAATATTCTTGAAGAAATGAAAGAGGTGCATTGCAAGCTAGATTTCCTCCTACAGGCCATGGATCTTCAACCTCCTCCTGTTGCGGCGTCTTCTCCTGTCGTTCCTCCTCCAGGCCGCTTCTCGGATTCTCCTTATATTTTGCTTTAGTTAGTCACTGGGATGTCTCGTGTTTTAGTTTTTGAAGGATGGGTTGTTGTCTATGTTATCGTATTTTAGTCTCTGTATGCCTTCGGCGAAGATGTTCAGATCTTGTTTCATTTTTCCTCCAAGGGTTTTTTAGATGGTCTTCTGATATGTATGGCAAGGATAGTCCTGGAAATAGGCATGCGTGCCTGATTTTGAAGGAAGGTGTCAGTCGCTGTCTAGATATTTTGTGTTGGGTAGTTTGGTCTGGTAGAATCTCCTGGGGTTTAGTCCTGAAAATATGGTTATGCAGTGTAATTGCAGGGCTTCAGCCTGCTCTTTCTTGTATGTAATCTCCTTTTAATATAATACAAAATCTTCTTACTTAAAAAAAAATGGTCTTAAGTATATGGGATTCATCATTAAACATAATGGTTATCAGAGAAAGGATTGGACCAAGATGGTCAGTAGAATTGAAGGTAGACTAAATCTCTAGTATAATAAATGGTTATCTAGAGGAGACCGCTTCGTGATGATAAAATATGTTCTTGAAGCTATCCTAATATACTAGGCCTCTATTGCATATGTCCCTTTGGGGATTCTAGAAAACATCAAGAAGTTATGCTTCAATTTTCTCTAGTGTGGGAATGAGGATAAGAAGCCTTATCACTGGATTTCTTGGCGAAAGCTCACTATCCCCAAAGAATCTGGGGGCTAGGGGTTAGTGTACTACCCGTGTTTTGCTAGGGAACTGGATACTAAAGGCATATGGAGACTAGTTAAAGGTGATGGATTATGGGTAAAGGTCATCCAACATAAATATATACATCCATTATCTATTGAAGATTGGTTCAGAACCAAGGAAAAATCTGTCATGAATATTTCAAATATGTGGAGAGCTATGATTAAGCCCTTTGACCTCATTGGGTACTGGATTTCTTGAGATATTGGAAATGGAAGGGAAGTCAGAATTGGTGAAGATCCTTGGATAGGTTGTACTATGGAACATTCCCTTCTAGAACATATGATAGGATCGTTGAGGGAAAGATGCATCATTTATCTTTATCGGATCCAAGATCATTTAAACTCTACTACTCTTAGGAAAAGGTGTTTACTGTTGATGATTTAGGTTTTGAAGGTGAACATGGGAATAGCTGGGAAAAATACACAAAAGACCCTTCTAGACAGCCATATTCTTTTATCTGATAGGGAGGACCAAATGCTTTGGACTATAAATGTTTGTGGCACAGGAAGAGGAATACCTTCTTGAGCCTTATTGGTGGACTCAAATTATATGGAAGCTTTAGTGTCCCTTAAAGTCAAAATTATTCTTTTGGTTAGCCCTGGCTAGCAAGTTTCCTGTTTGGGACAGAATGAACAATTTTCCGGGTTGTGGCCCTAACAGATGTCCTTTATGTCATATGAATTATGAGACTATTAATCGTCTATTTGTTCATTGTCCATATTTGTCCAGTATGCGGGCTTATGCATCACATTCTTGTGGTATTCACTTTGTTTGGCAAGGTGAAGGCCTTGTTGATGCTTTTCAGGAATGGATGGACAATGTATTTTTTTCAAATAATAGGGCTTTACCTATTCTGTTGATTTGGGAATGTGGTGAGCCAGGAACAAGGCCACTTTTCAGGACATTATTATTCCTCCCATGGTATATGCCTCAAAAAGTGTGGCCATACTAGATCACTTTCCTCAATCTTCCGATAGACCTAAGTAGAGAATCATAAGGGAGGAAGTCATTGATAAAACATGTTGTTGGTGTTATTTCGATAGGGCTTCACAAGGAAAACCTAGTATGGTGGAGCTGGTGGTATTGCATATTTGTTAGATAATCACTGGATTAAATTTGCTGCAGGTATTGGGAGGGCCACTACTACAATCTTGTTGAGCCGATGGCAATAAAATTAGCTTTATCTCTAACTACATCAAAAGGGGCAAATAAACTATAGGTATTTGGTGACTCTCTTCTAGTTATTGATTGGTTAAAGTTGAGAAAATCACCAAAGAATATCTACTTGAGGACGATATATGAAGACATCCTCAGATATATGGGACATTTTCAGGCTATCTCTTTCTTCCATATATAGAGAGAAAGAAATATGGAGGTCGATTCCTTATCCAAACAGGGACTCTAGCTCGAGGATGGTTTATGGAAACTATGGGAAGGACAAGAGGAATTGGTCAATGAATCTGCAGTGGTTCCTTTCTCTCCATGAGATTTGGATTTCATATTTTCTTATTTTCTGCTTATTCCTTCTTAGTCGATGACACATTTTGACAGTTCTCTCTTATGAGACTCTTTTAACAAGAAATATGTAATTTGTTAGCTAATGATCAAGTTTATTAGATCACAATAATTTTTGGAAGTTTTCCAATTTTAAATAGTTGTGGACACACTCACGTAACATACTATGTTGATCCTGATATATGTAAAGCAATTATGTCTTTTTTTAACAATGTAATTCATTTTAAGATAATGAATTACGCTTTTTTTTCAGAGAGAGAGAGAGAAAAACTCCCTTATTTAATCTTTACACGAATGTGTTTTATACCAAACCTATGCATCTCCATTTTAAATCACAAAAAGGAACCTACTCATATCCATTTTAAATCACACAAAAGGGGGGCCCAACTTACATGTCTTCGCAAACGTTAATAAAAAGAAAAGTGACGAAGAAAATCATGCATAGACCCACTTTTCCTTATAAAACTCCAATCTCTTAAAGACTTTTTCGCTTAAAATACGGTTAATAATTTGGGTAGACCTCTTTAAGGACAAAACTGATCACGTGGCTCACTTTTAATTATTGGAGGATTGGAACCTTTGGCTTGTTCAAAGGATATTGACAATGTTGTTCAAACGGAGCTATCAGCTATGGGTAAAGGTTTCCTGCAAAAATCAAAATCCTAGTAGACTTTGCTATTCCTATGCGACCAATCATTTATTACATATTTGTTTTATGGTGCCCATAGGTCATAGGTCAGAGTCCAATTGGGGCCGTCGTTATGGCCGAGTGGTTGGGGCGATCGGTTGTGGCTATCCCTACCTAGGATCGATCTCGAGACTCCATCATATTCAACGCTCTTGCCTACTATTGAGCGCCGATTACACTATATATATGAAAAAAAAAGCCAGAATCCTTAACCCCACTCAAGAGAAAAGATATATATTATTTAGCTTAGCCTATGAACATTATCTTAAACACTTACAATGTCCATTTCTCAAGCTTAAGAATTGTACCGGTGTATCCCTAGCAAAAACACCATTACACAACACATACTAATTATATATGAGAAATAAATTTATGGTGGAAAAGAAAAGAATGAGAAAGACTCACTATAAAGTCATTATTTTTCATGAACAAAAACTCTCCACCACATACATACTATATTAATGGAATTGCATGTCCTAATTTATGACCCTTTTCAACTATATCTCATTCAACATTGTCCATTTTCCCACGAGACAAATTAATATAGTCCAATAAAACATCACATGGACCAACTTTATCCAACCCTTTCTCATTCAAAGTCACGTGCTTAGTGTGATAATGAAGGAAAGCTTACAATCAATATCCTAACCAGCCATATAAAAATCAATACCCTAACCAACCATATAACTAATAATAATAATCTTTATACCACTAAAAAAAAGTCATCTTTACATTAATACATCCTAGGGGAACAAAAGAATAATTCCAACTTGAACATGATACAAAAATCTCATACATCATTCATTCGACCCCAAAGCACTTAATGGACTTCCAGTTATGCTATCTCATTCAAGGTCTTTAGAATTTGTTACTTGTAACTACAACTATTAAAATAATCTTTATACCACTAAAAAAAGTCATCTTTACATTAATACATCCCAAGGAATAAAAGAATAATCCAAACTTGAACATGATACAAAAATCTCATACATCATTCGACCCTAAAGCACTTAGTGGACTTCCAGTTATGCAATCTCATTCAATGCCTTTAGAATTTGTTAATTGTAATTGCAACTATAATGACTTCACTCTAGGTGTTTGCAATGAACTAAGTCTATTTTTAGCATATTCTATCCATCTTTAACTCTCCATCCTATGATCATTTACTTTAGATTTGATCTTCATTGAAATCATTTGGAGGATCGTTACGATATTTGGATGCTTAGGAGTTGGTTAAGTTTAGTTTGGTTTAGTGTGTCTTTAGGTAAAGTATGTTTCTTTAATTTTAAGGTCATGACTTAAGACACACATATATGTATGAGACCCCTTTGTTTATAGGACAAAGGACATGTACTCATGAAGTGATTTCACTGCTTAGTTTATGGAGGTGTACATAGCCTACTCTCTATGAATTCGAACATATGAACTCCTTGGAGGAGACGTACATGTTCTTAGTGACTCTTAGACTAAAGAGCTTGTAAATAATATTATTGACCTCATTTTGATTTTCATGGGTTGACACCTATCAATATCATTGGTATTACAAATATTTTGAAAATAAGATTTAATCTTTGTATAGGGTTTATACATCAAGATAAAATGTTTCATCTTCTACCTTATTAGCGTTGCTTACTTTCCAACAACTAAAAATCACACAATGTTTTAGGTCTTGTCCACCTCCTAGTTTCACATGAAGCTCATGGAAGTTTGTTCTTATTTTTGAAATATTTATTTTCTTCTTGAAGCTTGTAACAATATAGAGATAATTTTGATATTCCAACTTAGGATTAGAAGCCTCATTAAAAGAAAAGATAAATAATAGTTTGGTCCTAAATAGCCGAGAAGGTAAATTGGACATCAAACATATTAAAGAAAAAATGGAAAGGTAATTAAAATTGGACCATGAGCATAATAAAAGAGCCTTAAACCTCATAATATCTAGTTTAAGATAGGAGAGAGAAGATGACATAAGAACTAGTCAAGGAAGAGCTACAAAACAATTTACAAATAGAAACTACATGTATCATTGAAGTAAATAGGTTGAGCCAAATAATTGAACATAAAAATATGTTAATGTGTTAAGGTAAGCTCTACTATATGTAAATATGGCATATCTAATAAAAAATTTAGTCTAAAGGGTCATAATATTTATAAATGAGGATCTCATCCCAATAAATCAAGTTGAATTAAGGAAGGAAGTTCAAATGGTGAAAGACACCAAGAAGGAAGGAAAATGGGCAATAATTAAAAATAGAAAGAAAAAAAATTTATGAAGATAAAGAAAAAAAAAAACAATAAATAGGAATTTGTTGCATTTAGGATCCTCTCTTGGAACTACCATCACTTTCCATGGAGTCCCAAGTTAAGTTGGATTCTGAGCGAAGTTTATATTATATTACTAGTTGAAACTAGGGAACATGAAAAAGTTTAGAGTGCTTGACATAGAAGTATTTGTTCTATGGTCAACATAGAACAAGAGATCATTTCATAGAGGCATTGGAGTCATATTATATTATATAAGGAAGAACCTTTCTCATTGTACTATGCTTCATAAGAAAGACTCTTTCAATTAGTACACATGGTTGGAGATCTTGACATTAATGCTAATTTTTTTAATACAGAAATTTGTTATTTTGTGCCTATAAATCTACCTTTTAGAAGAAGAAAAAAGATAAAGTTGTCCATACAATGGCTTAGAAGATGATATTTATAGTCTAAGAAACAAAGGCGTACGTAATATCCTCTTGCTAAGGGACTTGATTGCTAGCACATTTCCAACCCTAACCCTTTATGGTTAGATGAGGACCTTATTTTAGCTCACGGTTACAAAGGAAGCTCTGAATAGTTACGAGAAAGTTTGTTTGGTTCTAAATTGATCAAGCATTGTAGTTTTGGAAATCTAATAACTTATAATGGTCTAATGAAATTGTCGAAATCCAACTGGATGACTTGTGTCCATGGGCTTGATAATATTGTAGTAGAATATGTAATATTTGATATCCATGTATACAACCAAATAATTAATTTTGACATCTTAGAGAAGCATGAGCTAGACTTATCTCATGGACCCTTAATTCTAACTTTAAACTATGCCATGCATACTAATCCCATAGAAGAAGATTATAATAATGAAAATAACTTGATCTTCAAAAAATAAAAATAAAAATGAACTTTTCCTAAAAGATATAAATATCAGTTAAATATCTTGATAAGTAAAAACAATGTTGAAGACCTCTATCATAGTTTTACAACAATGTTTACATCTTGTATAAACAAATACTCTCCCAAAGTTTCATGTAAAAGGGATAATTGATTGACCACCCCTTGGTATGATAAAGAATGTAAAGTTGCTAGAAAATCCATCAGGGAATCCGTAAATGAGTCCCTAAAAGATAACATGATAAATAGTTACAAATCCCTTTATATAAATAGGAAGCAAGAGAAGTGGTTAGACCTTTTTAAATTCGAGCTAGAAATATTTTGGAGGCAAATATTAACTTGAAAAACTAAATAGAATATTATGATTTCCTTCAGTGACTAGTCCATACGTTCAGAAGCTTTAAGAGTCATCTATGTCATGTACATCACTCAAACCCTTATTACAAAAAAAAGGTTTTAATTTGGAAGAAATAGAGTATGGTGTTAAACGACTTGCAAAAGGGATTCAAGCTAAGGACATCAAAGGCTATCAAGCCAAAATCCTAAAAATTGGATGATGTGTCCTTATCCCTCACAATAACAAGTTCTCAAATTTAGTAGTCAAGTAGGTTTCCCTAAAGAATGGACCCAAACTCTCATTATTCAAAGAAGCTATAAAAACAACCCTTGAAATTACAACACCATTATGGCTAGCCCTCTTTTAGTTAAGTTATAAGGATTATTTTTAAAAAGAATATTAACATATGGTAAGAAATTCATGGAAAAGGGGATAAAGGCCAAGCTAGTTTTAGAAATTATCATTCAACCGTAAATCACTTAGGTATTCTTATGATCATCATTGAGGAATTTTATAATAATACAACCAATGTTTGATGCTTCTTTGTTGACCCTAGGAAATATTTTGACACAGTGCCTAGATAAATTTTGGAAAGATTAGAAGAACTGAAGGTTTCTATTGAGTTGGGAGTTGTTGTGTTAAGGTTGTACAAGAATGTTATTGCTAAGTCTAGGTACACTAAAAGTTGGTTGGAATATATCAATTATAAAATAAGAGTTAAACAAGGTTGTCCCCTACACCCCAACACCCCCTCTCAAACCTTTTGGCATTTACATTGACAATATAGATGCCTGCTTGGAAGAAGCAGGTTGTGATGTCACTACTTTAGCTAGAATATTCATCATCCTTCTTATTTATGCAGACAATATTGTTCTTATGGTCCATAGTGTTCTCATGATCTTGATAAGAAACTAAGAATTATCAAGGATTTATGTTCTATCACATGTATGTCAATAAACATAGTCAAAACAAAGGTTATGGTACTCAAATCCAAAAAGATCAATGACTCTAATTTTGTGTATGACTTCAGCAACTTTGAGAAAGTTGCTTCATGCAAATATCTCAGAGTCAACTTTCATCACAAGATTAACTCGAACCATAGCATTGAGAAAATGATTAATGGAGGATGGAAAGCCTATTTTGTTCTTGAAAATAACTATAGATCAATGGACTTATGTCCGTGGGAAAAAATAAACTCCTCTTTGAGACTCGTTACTCATGTTATCTTATATGGATGTGAAGTTTGGGGTTGCAACATTTATAGAGAATCATGGAGGAATATTGAGCAAATCTAGAAGCATTTTATAATTTATAGTATTAAAACCAAAAGCAATAAGCTTTACTCTATCCTTGTCATAGACACTAGTCTTTCCCACATTGATTGTGTGACTATGACTAGGTACATAATGTACAAGCACATGAAAACTAACATGAAAGATAAAATGCTTCCTAAGGTTGCTTCAAACTCAAGTTAGATTCACCTACTATTCAAGAGGGTATGGCATACATATGCTAAGTCTTGGCTTGGCTAAATCAATGAAGTGAAGAGGAAGAGGTCATTCTATAGAATCAATACCATTAAAAGTACTATCACATCTAAATTTAAGTAGAAATTGTGGTGCAGTAAAGAAATCAAGGAAAAAAACTTAAGATGCCATAAGGAACTCATTAAACCCAATCTACAAGATTAAAAATATATTTATGTCTTAGCTAGTTCAAAGAAGAAAATGAATATTGCTAAAATAAAATGAACTCTCATGAACCCCATAGTGAAACAAGTTGGGCATTTCCTCAAACATCTCGAGATGAAATAATTTGTCATCTTTGTTAAACTAAGAAGGTGGAGGCTGAAAATACTTTATTTTAAAATGTCCTATGTATCCCCATATTAAATCTCAATTTCAAAATATTTGTAGTAATACCAACCTTCATAAACTATTAGCTCATCAAAATTTATGGAGATTTAGGAAAGCTTTTCTCCAATCTTTTCGAGTATAGAAATAAAATTCTAAAGAAAACCAACTAATTTCTTACCATTTTTTTCTTATTAGGACCAAAGTCAAGCAGCAGCAAACTTCTAGTTGGCTCTTTTATAGGTTCGAAGTTGTTATATGAGGCCTCTCTTTATTTATGTTTGTAAGAAAATGGGAAATGAGACAGTTTCTTCACATTTTCTTCACATACCAAAACAATTATGAGTATATTATTCAAGGATGAAATAGCACACATATAAATATCTCAACCAAACAAACTTGGAAAGAATATCTCAACCACACACCTAAATAGGAAATTGGTTGGAGAGAATCTCTCAATCTGGAAATAATCTACAACCTTTTGAACAATAGGAACAAACAACTCACAATTATGAAGAATCCCACAAAATAATAATAAAAGTATAAGTTATAATTCCAACAATGTTAGTGAACTTAGACTTGTAAAATAACTATTTTATCTTAGCATTATTCTTCAGGGTTGACTTGAGTAACCTTTAAAAGACCAATGAAATAAGACACATTACTTTAGTTATGAGATTAAGGCCAATTGAATAAGACCTATTACCTTAGTTATGAGATTGTATATTATAAAACGCTTTTAAGGCTTCAACATGTCACTTAAAAGATTAAACCTATGTGGAGAGAATAATAAACGAAAATAATAAACATAACTCTCTCTCTCTCATAATATATACATTTACAAATGTTCTCTCTCATAATATATACATTTTACAAATGCTCTCTCTTACAAATGTTCTCTCTCATAATATATCCATTTTACAAACATTCTCTCTCTGATGGGATGGATTGTTACTCTCCTCTTTATGATTTTATTGCAAAATTGAATTAATAAGCCTATCATCATCGTAGACTTAGATTTGCCCATTCTTTTTCATTGCATTGACATTTGCAACCATATCTTATGTACATCTCCTTTTGCCCTAACCTTTGATGTGCTCAAGACATAATAACAGATATTTAGGGAATGAAATAGATTTTAGCAGATCAGCAAAATAACATAGAGAGAAGTCAACCAACATAAACTTTTGTTGGTAATAATTGTCTATACATTTTTTATATTTAAAAAGGATATGATATGAAATATTTACAATTTAATTAATAAAAATAAAAATAAAAAAGATAAAACTTATTTTATTTTCATAAAAAAATTATTTGCATGGTAATGGTAGTTGTGGATTTTTTTTAATAAAATTAAATATTTTTAAATATATATATATATAATAATAATAATGTTAATAAGTGTAATTTTTATAATTAAAAAATATGAATAATAATATTTTTTCTTAAATTGTAATAGAAAAAAATATAAATATAGAATTATAATCCAATTTACAATAGACATTTTGGCAAGGTTATGTAAATAGTAATAACCATGTAAAATGACCCAAAAATACATTGAATTCATCGATCATTAATATATCCAAGTAAAAAGGATATTATAGTTTGTAACATTATTTAACAATTACATGGCAAAGAAAATAGCTCGTAAAACATGTAGATCATAATTATGAGGGAAAATTGATTCTCGAGACATAACACCTAAATTCATTGATCATATTAGTATTCAATTAAAATAGATTTTTATAACTTATAACATCACATATCATATAAGTAAGAATTATAAGATCGAAAAAGCTTATAACATATGTATTTTTTTTACTAGGAGATTAGTAATTTGACAACAAGCTGATCTGGGTTAGGCTCGAGATCAAATCCATTTGTTCTCACTATATTCCATGGTGTAAGGCCTTAGATTTGAGAAGCTTTGGGTACCTTCATGGCAAGACCACCTTAGGGTCACTTACCAGCAAGAACAAGCATGACGAGAGTTTGATGGCTAGACGAGTCAGTTTGGGGTGCCTTGGTCCATCAATAAGGCATACCATGGATGTTGGGTGCCTTTGCCCAAAGGCAAGGTGCACCATGGAAAGTGGCAACTTACACCAATTGAACAAACCAAGAGAACTTGGAGGGAACTTGGTGAGGCAGGGAAGCTTTCCACTGGAAACCTTGTCCAAAGAAATGGACGATGTATGTGGACGACATGAGAAGAGGGATCGATCAACTTTTAGATGACTTGGTCATGTTTGATTAGAGGCACATTGCCATTGGATAGACCAAGTGGGTGCACTTGGGCACAACCTCTCAAAGGCACTTGCGACAAGCGTGATGTGATGGGTGGACTTTCCAAAGGCACCCTTGCAATGAATGTAGTGCAATGGATACATCTATTAGGAAGGTTTGTGATGGCCACAATGCAACTAGTGCATTGCCAAAGGCACTTGCAATGGATGCAAACACAATGGGCATGGATGCGATGAGCACATGTACCAAGCACACTTGCAACGAGTGTGGATGTGATGAGCACACTTGACCAAATAGGCTTGCGACAAACATGGATGTGATGGGTACACTTGTGGGCACATAGGTGTCAGAGGGGCTTGCGATCACAATCGTGTGGCGAAGTGGGTGCAACACCATGAGAGATGAGTATCGACACCCAAGTCATGTGGGAAACATGAGGATGCTTGCGACCTCTTAGACTTGGAACACGGGGGCTTCACTCAATAAAAAACTACCATAACACGTTCGATCATGGCATATGAAACAATACCCCTAATTTCATTAAATATTGGAAAATACCTTCCAAAATCGTTTTTTTAACCCCCTCCCAATATGCCTTCCCAATTAAAAAAAAACCATATTTTCACTAGATATTGTATGTATCAATTTTTTCATTAACATTTTTTATACCCCTTTATATTTCTACCTAGTATATTGATATCATACCCCTCTTAAGACCCAACATGCATTCTACAATGCACCTTGCTTCTTTCGATGTATATCATGGATGCACATTACTTCACCCACAATGCAATAACTCAACCACATATCATTATGATTTGCAACATCTAATGGTCTAATGAAGAGATAGGAGATCACTTCTTGTATGTCACTAGAGCCAATGCACATAGTACAACATTTAGATTGCATGTTGCAGTTCCCCAATCGTTGACTAAGCCTGTTGTGGGCTAGGTATCCAAGCCCCCAGGGCCTGTAACAAGCTCTAGGAGGCTGAATAAACCTCCCAAGGCCTGTAATAGGCATGAGTGGTAGGGTATTCAAGCCCCTAATGCCTATTGAGGTCCTATAACAGGCCCTGGAGGCTTAGAACCTCCCAAGGCTATTGGTAACAACTGGCTGAGTGGTATTGGTAACAACTAGCTTTCAATGACCACTGTCTCTCGACTGTGATCGACTGGAAACCCACTTCACCATGAAACCCCTGGCCTCAAGCATGCCTCAAGACGCGATTTCCCTATGTACTGGTAAGCCCAAGCCTTGCCTTAAACCTATTTCTCATCCAGCCGTGATCCCGCCATCTCCATTTGGCAGATATTTGTCAGCCTGCCCATATAAAAAAGACCTCAAAGTATTTTTGTAGTGTTACATTAAATAAATAAAACCCTTTGCCCCTTAATATATAAGCAATATTATTTTTAGGTTTTCATGAATATTTAATACCGCAATATGAATGAACGTGATATTATATTGCCTTCTAGTGAAGTCCCCATGACTTGGAAGGCCTTGCTAGTTCTTAGCAAGAGTCATATATATAGAGGAGACCTTAAATTGACAAAGGCATCATCCAAGATCATTCATCCTTGGCAAGGAATTTCAAAGTGAGCTATGAAGTTACGCTAAGTCATGGGGTTTGCACAATAGGGCGAAGTTGGGCTAGCTAGGTGAAAGATATAGTGGTAAAAAAGAATTTCAAGTGGCAGGCTTGTGGTAGCTTCAGGGTTGGTTTGTACATGACTATTAGACATTAATAGGTATGCTATTTGCCTTAGTATAATTGTACTAGCTATAAAAGAGTGGCAAGCATGTAGCTACCCTCCCTTGTTGGTGTAGTGTAAACATTCTTCTCATCAAATAAGTTTAAGGCATCCACCTTGGATGTTGTGTAACATCTCGATATTTTCATAAAAATTTTAAAAAAAATTAAATCGCCATAAAAAGCTAATATTGTAAAATGCGGAAATAATAATAATCAATATTCAGCAATTAATAAAAGTGTCGCTTGGTAGGAACAATTTAATGGTTGTGTCTTTTGTCTTTTAATGACGTCATGAAAATCAATTAATGATTATGTACTTTATTCGTATGCTGGAATGATTGAAAATTATGATGCATTGGAAAACAGAATTCTTTTAACAAGTGCTGACAGTTTAACTTTTATGGATGATGATGAAAGGGGTCCCACGAGGTGACCCGAGGCTTACTTAGATACTCCGCTAAAGCATTGCACTCGTCGTTCATGTGCAAATTCGCAGGTAAGAGATAGCGATAAAATTCAGAGGGTTTAATAACTATGATATAAATCAAAACTGCTTATGAATTTCGATGCTACAGGTATGGTCTCCTTCCAATTCTGTAAGATGAACCTGTCTATCTCAAGACTGCAGATAACATCTATGTTTGTTATGAATGTTTCCGTTAATGTTGATGAATTTATGTATGGTCATTCCATAAATGCCTCGCGGCTGTTAAAGTAATTCTTTTGTAAAATTGACGGTGACAGGTTGATGACAAGGGCACATGGTCTTAAGTCATACTATGGAGAGAGTGATAAGTTGGTTTTAAATCTCTATTGCCTGGGCAATTAAAATGGTGATGCCTTAATCATTAATACCCTACCATGCAATGAACGCGATGGGTCCTTGGGTGGCAACCATACCCTACCGATGTGTTGATATAACTTATGGTGTGGGCAAGCTTTATGAGCTCTACAATAATCCCTATGTTAAACTTTATTATGGACTTTATGTAATGGACGGAGCCAATCCATGCCCTATGATTGCTCGCGACCTTAGTGGATATTCATATGCTATGTGTGTGTTTCGAAATTGATTATAAGGATCGTATGAGACCTTGGTTATATGTTATCGGTGATCGTTATACATTGATAATATTTATATGTTGAAGCTATTAACGTTGATTCGTATGGGTTGGTAGGTGGAATGACAGCCCTGCAAAAGCCTGCGTACGAATCGAGGGTGTATTAAATGATTTGGTTTGCAATTATTGTGCTTGGCCACCATGTTAAGGATATTGTTACGTGTAAGTTGTGATAGCTGACTCAGCATGTGAAAGGGTTTGGAATGTTGAGTTGTAACAGGCCTCTTGCCCTACTGTCCACCGATATGGCAACCTCGTAGCTTGGGAGGTAGATGAGCAATTTAATGCTACTTATGCCACCTTCCAACGTGGCTTGATGAGGATGGATCTCCGCCATTGATCGTTGTGTATTGGGATGAGTTGAACCCTAGTGTAACTTATGGATTCTTGTAACGTTTCTTGTCATTGTTCGGTGGTAGGGTTTGGGAGGTGAGGCCAACCGGCCAAGAGGCACTTAGGGTTTGCTGGTTTTTCTAGCCTCCCTCGGGCTTGATCATGAGACTGGCAGCAACCCTGGTCTGTGAGTAATTGTTATCCGTGGAAGCCAAGTCTAGAAACGATTGTGTGGTAATCTACAGGTGGGATGAGTGCATCTGTTCTAACGTTGCAGTAGCTTGCAAGTCTGGGGTTTTAATGAAGTTGTAAGTTTTTCGGGAGGTATCCCTTGTCGCGGTCTTCGAGCTGGGTGCATCTCCTTCATAGTGAATGGATGCAGGCTTCATCGACTCTCTGTCATGACTCAGGTAATGTAACGTGCAAGGGTTTTCATACTATTCTTTGTTGCATGCATTTTGTTCTCATGATCCGATGCTTAACTTATTGTATGGTTGTTGGCAGGTAACGCTCGGTGACTCCACAGGGTGCCGAAATAGCTGAAGGGGAAAAGAATTTAAGCGAACCCACTGGTAAGCTTCGGTGGTATCCCTCCTTAGTGGTTCTCCTAGAATCGGACTTGATGAGCAAGTGTTGGTAGCATGCCTTCGCGGCAGTGGCTTTTGTCTCGTCTATAGCATTTGGGCAACCTTCAGTTTTAAGTTTGGTTGATAAAGTAGGTGATGTAAATGTTTAAAATATACGGCCGACCATTCCTGGCATCGGTGAGTTTAGCAGGGTTGAACCCTTGTGTTTGCAAATAGTCTTACATCTTTACATTTTATGTCTTATTGTTTTGGTACTTCTGGGTTGATAAAAAAAATATACATCGACTGTAATTTGCTTCGGCACTTGCTGTGTGTATAAATGGCATGGGGTTTCGAAAGGAACCTTCGGCAAAGAAAGTGGTGACCGTAGGGTGCAACCACTGCTAATTTAAATGGAAACAATTATTGTTTAGGGTTTAATGTTTCGTTTGGTGAATTGAACTTCTCATTTTTGTATCTAAATCTAAGACGCCTGTTTAAGATATTTTTAGGTTTCATGTCTGCGTATTGTGTTTTGACCTTCTCAATCTTGAACTCAGATCCAAGGATCGAAAGGCATGTTTAAGTTGTTTAAATAAAATGTGGCTATAAGCCGAAAGCCATCTTCCTGGCTTATACTGCGTTTGACTTGTATGGTTTAAGCCGAGAATAGAAAGGAAATGGTTTTGTTTCGAAAGCATATGTGATAATGTTAAACCTTAGGTATCGATGTGAATGAAATATGCTTGTCTTATAATGATGTTTTAAAAGAACAAGAATAATAACTCTAGATTCTGCAGTTAAAATGTCTATGGTAATGAAACCTTCAATTTGGCAACTGTTTAAATGTTTATAAATAATAATGTGATGAGAACGTGTTAACCCTAGTTTGGGGGTAGAGGTAATGTAATTTAATCTGTCAATTTAATAAAGCTATGTTTGTCCTAGCTTTTAATAATTTGGTATTCTGTGATGTAAGTTCTATCACATGCAATTGATAATTCAGAAAAAAGAGAAAATAATAGTGCAATTGTCAGATTATTTGATTGCTTATGAATATAACAGTTTTTCTATTCTAACTATATATTCCTGTATTCATCCAATTTGGACCTCTAATGAAAGGATAAAATAACACAGTATCTTTGTTTCTTTCTGTACAAGATAATACAATGAAGACAATACTTTGTATAAGATCAATCAGATTCTAAAAACAATAAGAAAATAGAAAAATGGGAATGTGAATAAACAAAATGCATGGTATTGTTTTCTTTTGAAATAATTAGTAAATATCAGTAACCCTAGTTGTTAACATACTGTTCACCTTCATAAATAAGAAAAGAACCTATTCTGTGACTAGTTTATGGTAGGTTATTCAGCAAACAAATTTGAACAGTAAAAACATTGCATGCAAGGATCTAATCTACAACTACTAAAATATAAGATGCATGATAAACATAGGTCTGTGCATGGGTGGTCTTTGGTTTAGATATTTAGATGCATGCAAGGTTTCACTTTTAACTGGGCAGATTTAATGCTACCTCTTTGTATTGGAGTACGATGCAACTCCACGCATGGGGAAAAATGCAGAGGAGTCATTTTATCAGTTCAGCAAATCTAACGTAATTAGGAGCTGACATTTTCTACTATAGATTATTAAATAAAAATACTAAACCATTTTCTGAGAGCATTCATATGATTTAAAAAACAAAAACACACAAGAATAGAACCTAAGTGTAATGGGAGGAACAAATCACTCAAGAAACCTGTTCCACCCAACCTGCTTCCAACAGCCAAGATGTCTGCCTTAGGACCCCCAAGCCTATCCACTGATCCACTAGGAGGAAGAAGGTTCTGCAGCTTAGGACTTCTACTTGCGGTAGCAAGAAAATTTATATATCCAGCCTTATAGGCTTAGTAATCAATGGGACCAGCACCAACACCTCTGGTATGTCCTTCTCATAACATTTGCAGACTTATACTTGCACTCTCCATAGCCTCCCCTATCCGAATCTCTCAGCCATCACCTGATGAGCATGAGGAATGTTTATGGAGAAAACATTGTAAGAGCTACCTGCTCAATTCGAATTGCCCTTTATAGGCTGCCTAGGTCTTTTGTAATTAACTGGTCATTAGTGAGTTGCCTGCTCACCTCCCTCCACCTGGAGGGGGAAATGCCACAAAATTAGGAGGAGTTGTCCCATACCAACAGTTAATGGTAGAGTGCAAATGCTGCCATCTGTCCCAATCCTTCCAACAGCTTCCATTCCTTCTAGTGGGCCAGTGGATACTCTTGTAACAGTTTTCTTAAGTGTTTGTCTCCCATTTTCATTTATTAAATAATAATAATGAGTCATTACATTCATTTTTGACCTACTTGGTCATAATTACAAACTTGTAATTATAATTTAACACAAAGTATTTTTTTGAAAAAAGGATAATAGTAGAAAATAATTATTCTCAAAAATTGGGTAGGTGACATACACCCCCCCTTAAGCGTCAACATCGTCCTCGATGTTGCTTTATTCACTCCTTGAGTGTTCCTGGAACAGAGTTGGGTATGCAGCCCGCATACTACTCTCCAACTCCCATGTAGCCTCTACTGGGCTATAGTGCTTCCATTGCACTTTTACTTGGCCAACCGTGCGGTTCCGGAGTAGAGTTTCTTTCCTTGCAAGAATACAGTCCGGTTCCACCGGAAAATCGCCGCCTTGTTCCACCTGAACATTATTCCAATTTACAACATGAGTAGGATCATGCACACATTTCTTTAAAAATGAAATGTGAAAAACATTATGGACTTTGAGGTTTGAAGGTAGGGCTAATTGATATGCCACAGGTCCAACCCTGGACAAGATTTCGAAAGGACCATAATACCTGGGTGCCAGTTTGGCATAGCTTCCCAATTTTAAGAAAATCTTTTTCGGCCTTACCTTAAGAAAAACATGTTCACCAACTTGGAACTCTCTATGAGTTATTTTAAGGTCTGCTTGAATTTTATGTCTATCCTGGGCAACTTTAAGATTCCCTTGTACTTGCTTCACGATTAGTTCTAATTCCTGCAACAATTCGGGCCCTAAGGTGACCCTGCTAACTGGACCACTCCATGAAACCGGTGTGTTACACTTTCTTCCGTAAAGGATCTCAAATGGGCTAAGTTTGGCTGAAGCATGGTAGTGATTATTATACACAAACTCTGCTAAATGCAAGTAGTCTTCCCACTTACCAGGCTGATATTTAACATACATTCTGAGCATATCTTCCGATATCTGGTTTACCCTTTCAGTCTGTCTGTCTGTTTGCGAATGGAATGCAGTGCTGAAATTTAAGGTGGTGTTTAAACCCTTGAACAAAGACCTCCAAAAATTACCTGTCAACTTCGAATCTCGGTCTAAAACTATTACCTTGGGTATGCCATGTAGTTGGAAAACCTGCTTCATAAAAATTTATGCGATATCAGGGGCTTTATGGGTAGTTTTGACAAGGATAAAATGGGATGCCTTGCTAAGTTTGTCTACTACCACCATGATGGAGTCGTGATGTTTTTGATTCTTTGGTAACCCAGTGATGAAATCTATACTTATGACTTCCCATTTCCAGCTGGGTATAGGCAAGGGCTGCAACAATCCGGTAGGATGCTGATGTTCCACCTTCACTTTTTGACAGTCAAAACACTTAGCTATGTGCTCCGCTACTTCATCCTTCATCCTGGGCCAGTAGTACTCCTTCCTTAGCATTGTGATGGTTTTCTGGTAGCCTGGGTGGCAAGAATAGTGGCTTTTGTGCATCTCATCCAAAATCAAAATTTTTACTGCTGGTACGTTTGGTATGTACAATATGTTTTTGTACAACAGTAAGCCATTTTCCTTCAAATTAAAATCTGTTACAGAATTTTTAGACTTGTTTTCTGCTGTCCTTTCCTGTAATTTTTTGTACTCCCCATCCTCCTTGATTCCTTCAAAAATCTATTCCTCCAAATCTGTTGCGTATGTGCTGATGGCTGAAACAAAGTGTATCCTTGCATTACGACTTAACGCGTCGACCACTTTATTCTCCTTCCCTTTAATGTGCTGAATTTCAAAATCGTACTCACTCATAAAAGTTAGCCATCCGGCTTTCCTGGCATTCAAATTTGTTTGATCTAACAAATATTTCAGCCCCATATTATCCGTCATCAAGGTAAATTTTCTGTCGATAAGGTGGTGTCGCCACATTTTTAGAGCATGAATCACTGCTAACAATTCAAGGTCGTATGTGGAATAGTTCTTCTCATGAATCTTCAATTTCCTTGATTCATATGCTATAGCATGTCCCTCCTGTGTTAGGACTCCTCCCAGTCCATCATTGCACGCGTCTGTGCATATTACAAAATCTTTATTAGGATCTGCAATCCTCAAAATAGGCGCTGAAGTCAATAATTCTTTTAACTTTGCAAAACTGTCCACACACTTTTGGTCCCAGACAAACTTCTTTCCCTTTTTCTGCAGCGACATTATGGGGTTTGCGATCCTAGAAAACCCTTCAATGAATTTTCTATAATAACCAGTGATACCCATAAACGATCGCACAACTGTCACATCTTTAGGAACCAGCCATTCATTAATGGCCTTTATCTTGGCGGGGTCAACCGCAATCCCTTCCTCAGAGATTATGTGTCCCAAGTACTGAATCTTGTCTTTGTAAAAATCACATTTGTTGTATTTGGCATACAACTGGTACTCCCTCGGAACTTGCAAAATGATACGTAGATGTTCATCATGCTCTTCCTTGTTCTTAGAATATACCAAAATGTCATCAATAAACACAACTGCAAACTTATCTAAGTACTTGTGCATAATTTTGTTCATTAAGCACATAAATACAACAGGTGCATTAGTTAATCCAAACGGCATGACAACGAACTCATAGTGCCCATAACGAGTTATAAAGGTTGTTTTGAAAATGTCTTCATCCTTCACACAGACCTGATGATATCCTGATCGTAAATCGATCTTCAAGAACATTGTTGCTCCGCGTAGCTGGTTAAAGAGATTGCCAATGCGGGGCAGCGGGTACCTATTCTTGATCGTCATTTTATTCAGTTGACTATAATCTATACAAAGTCTTAGGGCACCATCCTTCTTCTTAACAAAAATGACTAATGCTCCCCAAGGGGACACGCTGGGCCTTATATATTTTTTATCGATCAGCTCCTTCAGCTGATATTTTAACTCATTTAGCTCTAGTATGTTCATCCGGTATGGAGCTTTAGAACTTGGTATGACACCAGGTATTAATTCAATAGTAAAATCCAAGTCCCTTTTGGGAGGTAAATCTGGGATCTCTTCAAGAAAAATATCTTGGAAATCCTACAAGACAGGTATGTCTTCCATTTTTAGTTTGTCCTCCTTAATACTTATCTCATCATGCACCGCATTCATAGCAAACATCTAACACCCTTTTCTAATTGCCCTTTTTACTTGCATGGTTGAAATCTGCCGAACGGATGTTTTTCTGGGGATGCCTTTTACCTCTGCTGTCTTTTCTTCATCATCCAGGCAATTGAAGCTTTTTTCATAACAATTCAAAATGACTCGATGGGTTTCTAACCAATCCATACCGATTAGGATGTCATATGACCCTAATGGCAGAATGTTTAGATTAACCTGCGTTGTTAGTTGATTCATAGATAAAGCACAATTTTCCACGAAATCAGAAACCTTCCTTTTTGTTCATGTCGCTAATCTAACTAACCAGAATTTATCGAATTTATCTGTTTTCAAATCAAGTCTTTCTACAACAACTGGTGATATATAACTTAGACTAGCACCGGGGTCAATTAAAATAGAAACTGGGTGGTTTTGCAACATACCTTCGACCTCCACCATTGAGACTTGGTGTTCTACTTGCCGGTTGTCTAATGCTGCACTAATTCTGGATACTTCTCTTGCCACATCTCCTACAGTAGCTTCAGACTGTGTTGAGTGAATATGATTGGTCGCCCGTTTCCTGAAGGGACAGTCTAAGGCATAATGGGGCCCTTGGCACTCAAAGCATTTTATAGGTGGCTTCTGTTCATTGGTCCTGGCAACATTGGGGACATTTCTAGGTGCTATAAATTTTTGCTGCTGATTATTTCTATTTTGCTAAAAAAAATTATTATGAAAATTTCTCTTTTGGAAATTGGAATTGTTGCCATATCTAAAATTCTTCTTCTTCTGTTCAAAGTTAATGGGTTTTGGGTTTTTCCAGCTAGGTACCCCTTCTCTTCTCTTATTCTGGTCAAAGCAAAAAGTGGCTTTCCTCATGGCTTCCTCTAGGGTCATAGGGTTATCGTACTCTATCATGTCCTTGATGTGGAAAGGTAGACAACTTAGGTACCTCTGGACCTTCGGTTTTTCTTCCACCATGTACGGCACATATCTTAGCAGACTTAAAAACTTATTTTTCAGTTCTTTCATATTCATCATTCCCAGTTTCAGATCATAAAATTCTTTGGATTTTTCTTCATAATACTGCACAGATAAGAATTTCTTCTTGAAGTGTCTTTTAAAAGTACTCCAACTCACATCTCAGTCTTTTATACCTTTTACCCTTTTAAGGTCCTGCCACCAAATATCTGCCTTCCCGGTCAGATTATAAATTGCCATCTTCGCCTTCAAGGACTCCGAGTAGTCGTAGATCTGAAAATACTTTTTCATGTCGGACAACCATGCTTCTGTTGTTTCTCATTTTTCTGTCTCGCCATTGAAAATTGGGGGTTTGATTTTCTTTAATTCTCTAGATATCTGTTTGTACTGTCTATTCCTTTTTCTTTTTGGCTTACAGTATCCTTCACTGCTGTCACTAGAGTAGTTATGTTTCTTTTTATGTGGATGTTTGGCAACTCTTGATGATGTTGAGTTGCTATTTTCTTTAGCTGTTTCTGTTTGTTTGTTCTTTCCTTCCTAGGATAGCTCTCCAGTTTTAGAAGTATGTTCCAAGTTCTGTTCATATTTTGGATATTGGTCAAACAGTGCTTGCTTCAATTCTTCCTGTGTCTGTAGGATTCTTTCATTGTCCTGTTTTATTGACTGGATCTCTGCTTTTAATTCATGAAAAACACGCAATAATTTTGACAAATCATTACCCCAATTTCCCTAGAATTGTTGTTCCATACTTGGGCTATTTGGCGGAAATCTACCCCTTATGTGTTCAGTTGATCCTTCCATATCTGTAAATCAAAGAATTTTTTTTTTGTATAGGACAAAATAATTTAAACTTGAGTTAGTGAAAATTTTCACAGTCATAAATTTTCTGTTTGCGTGTTTCTTGGACCGTCTTTAGTCCTAGAGTTCGAACATGGGCTCTGATACCACATGTAACATCCCGATATTTTCATAAAATTTTAAAAATAAATAAATCGCCATAAAAAGCTAATATTGTAAAATGCGAAAATAATAATAATCAATATTCAGCAATTAATAAAAGTGTCACTTGGTAGGAACAATTTAACGGTTGTGTCTTTTGTCTTTTAATGACGTCATGAAAATCAATTAATGATTATGTACTTTATTCGTATGCTGGAATGATTGAAAATTATGATGCATTGGAAAACAGAATTCTTTTGACAAGTGCTAATGGTTTAACTTTTATGGATGATGATGAAAGGGGTCCCACGAGGTGCCCCGAGGCTTACTTAGCTACTCCACTAAAGCATTGCATCGTCCTTCATGCGCAGATTCGCAGGTAAGAGATAGCGACAAAATTTCAAGTGTTTAATAACCGTGATATAAATCGAAACTGCTTATGAATTTCGATGCTACAGGTATGGTCTCCTTCCAATTCTGTAAGATGAACCTGTCTATCTCAAGACTGCAGATAACGTCTATGTTTGTTATGAATGTTTCCGTTAATGTTGATGAATTTACGTATGGTCATTCCATAAATGCCTTGCGGCTATTAAAGTAATTCTTTTGTAAAATTTACGGTGACAGGTTGATGACAAGGGCGTATGGTCTTAAGTCATACTATGGAGAGAGTGATAACTTGGTTTTAAATCTCTACTGCCTGGGCAATTAAAATGGTGATGCCTTAAGCATTAATACCCTACCATGCAATGAATGCGATGGGTCCTTGGGTGGCAACCATACCCTAACGATGTGTTGATATAACTTATGGTGTGGGAAAGCTTTATGAGCTCTACAATAATCCTTATGTTAAACTTTATAATGGACTTTATGTAATGGGCGGAGTCAATCCATGCCCTATGATTGCTCGTGACCTTAGTGGATATTCATATGCTATGTGTGTGTTTCGAAATTGATTATAAGGATCATATGAGACCTTGGTTATATGCTATCGGTGATCGTTATACATTGATAATATTTATATGTTGAAGCTATTAACGTTGATTTGTATGGGTTGGCAGGTGGAATGATAGCCCTGCAAAATCCTGTGTACAAATCGAGGGTGTATTAAATGATTTGGTTTGCAATTATTGTGCCTGGCCACCGTGTTAAGGATATTGTTACGTGTAAGTTGTGATAGCTGACTCGACGTGTGAAAGGGTTTGGAATGTTGAGTTGTAACGGGCCTCCTACCCTGCTATCCACCTATATGGAAACCTCGTAGCTTGGGAGGTAGATGAGCAATTTAATGCTACTTCTGCCACCTTCCAACGTGGCTTGATGAGGATGGATCTCTACCATTGATCGTTGTGTATTGGGATGAGTTGAACCCTAGCGTAACTTATGGATTCTTGTAACGTTTCTTGTCATTGTTCGGTGGTAGGGTTTGGGAGGTGAGGTCAACCGACCGAGAGGCACTTAGGGTTTGTTGGTTTTTCTAGCCTCCCTCGGGCTCGATCTTGAGACCAGCAGCAACCTTGGTCTGTGAGTAATTGTTATTCGTGGAAGCCAAGTCTAGAAACGATTGTGTGGTAATCTATAGGTGGGATGAGTGCATCTGTTCTAACGTTGTAGTAGCTTGCAAGTCTGGGGTTTTAATGCAGTTGTAATTTTTTCGGGAGGTATCCCTCATCGCGGTCTTCAAGCTGTGTGCATCTCCTTCGCAGTGGATGGATGCAGGCTTCATCGACTCTCTGTCACGACTCAGGTAATGTAATGTGCAAGGGTTTTCATACTATTCTTTGTTGCATGCATTTCGTTCTCATGATCCGATGCTTAACTTATTGTATGGTTGTTGGCAAGTAACCCTCGGCGAATCCACAGGGTGTCGGAATAGCTGAAGGGGAAAATAATTTAAGAGAACCCACAAGTAAGCTTCGGTGGTATCCCTCCTTAGTGGTTCTCCTGGAATCGAACTTGATGAGCAAGTGTTGGTAGCATGCCTTCGCGGTAGTGGCTTTTGTCTCATCTACAGCATTTGGGCAACCTTCAGTTTTAAGTTTGGTTGATAGAGTAGGTGATGTAAATGTTTAAAATATACGGCCGGCCATTCCTGGCATTGACGAGTTTAGCAGGGTTGAACCCTCGTGTTTGCAAATAGTCTTACATCTTTAAGTTTTATGTCTTATCGTTTTGGTACTTCTAGGTTGATAAAAAAAAGATACATCGACTGTAATTTGCTTCGGCACTTGCTGTGTGTATAAATGGCATGGGGTTTCGAAAGGAACCTTCAGCAAAGAAAGTGGCGATCGTAGGGTGCAACCATTGTTAATTTAAATGGAAACAATTATTGTTTAAGGTTTAATGTTTCGTTTGGTGAATTGAACTTCTCGTTTTTGTATCTAAATCTAAGAAGCATGTTTAAGATATTTTTAGGTTTCATGTCTGCGTATTGTGTTTTGATCTTCTCAATCTTGAACTCAGATCCAAGGATCGAAAGGCCTGTTTAAGTTGTTTAAATAAAAGGTGGCTATAAGCCGAGAGCGATCTTCTTGGCTTATACTGCGTTTGAGCTTGTATGGTTTAAGCCAAGAACAGAAAGAAAATGGTTTTGTTTCGAAAGCATATGTGATAATGTTAAACCTTAGCTATCGATGTGAATGAAATCTGCTTGTCTTATAATGATGTTTTAAAAGAACAAGAATAATAACTCTAGATTCTGTAGTTAAAATGTCTATGATAATGAAACCTTCGATTTGGAAACTATTTAAATGTTTATAAATAATAATGTGATGAGAATGTGTTAACCCCAGTTTGGAGGTAGAGGTACTGTAATTTAATCTGTCAATTTAATAAAGCTATGTTTATCTTAGCTTTTAATAATTTGGTATTCTGTGATGTAAGTTCTATCACATGCAATTGATAATTCAGAAAAAGAGAAAATAATAGTGCAATTGTCAGATTATTTGATTGCTTATGAATATAACAGTTTTTCTATTCTAACTATATATTCATGTATTCGTCCAATTTGGACCTCTGATGAAAGGATAAACTAACACAGTATCTTTGTTTCTTTCTGTACAAGATCATACAGTGAAGACAATACTTTGTATAAGATCAATCAGATTCTAAAAACAATAAAAAGATAGAAAAATGGGAATGTGGATAAACAGAATGCATGGTATTGCTTTCTTTTGAAATAATTAGTAAATATCAGTAACCCTAGTTGTTAACATACTGTTCACCTTCATAAATAAGAAAAGAATCTATTCTGTGACTAGTTTCTGCTAGATTATTCAGCAAACAGATTTGAACAGTAAAAACATTGCATGCAAGGATCTAATCTACAGCTGCTAAAATATAAGATGCATGACAAACATAAGTCTGTGCATGGGTGGCCTTTGGTTTAGATATTTAGATGCATGCAAGGTTTCACTTTTAACTGGGTAGATTTAATGCTACCTCTCTGTACTGGAGTACGATGCAGCTCCACGCATGGGGAAAAATGCAGAGGAGTCATTTTATCAGTTCAGCAAATCTAACTTAATTAAGAGCTAACATTTTCTACTATTGATTATTAAATAACAATACTTAACCATTTTTTGAGAACATTCATATGATTTAAAAAAAGAAAACACACAAGAATAGAACCTGAGTGTAATGGAAGGAACAAATCACTCAAGAAACCTGTTCCACCCAACCTGCTTCCAAACAGCCAAGATGTCTGCCTTAGAACCCCCAAGCCTATCCACTGATCCACTAGGAGGAAGAAGGTTCTGCAGCTTAGGACTTCTACTTGCAGCAGCAAATTTTTTTATATATCCATCCTTATAGGCTTAGTAATCAATGGGACTAGCACCAGCACCTCTGGTCTGTCCTTCTCATAACATTTGTAGACTTATATTTGCACTCTCCACAGCCTCCCCCATTCGAATCTCTCAGCCATCACCTGATGAACATGAGGAATGTTTTTGCAGAAAACATTGTAAGAGCTGCCTGCTCAATTCGAATTGCCCTTTATTGGCTGCCTAGGTCTTTTGTAATTAACTGGTCATTAGTGAGTTGCCTGCTCACCTCCCTCCACCTGGAGGGGGAAATGCCACAAAATTAGGGGGAGTTGTCCCATACCAACAGTTAATGGTAGAGTGCAAATGTTTCCATCTGTCCCAATCCTTCCAACAACTTCCATTCCTCTTAGTGGGCCAGTGGATACTCTTGTAACAGCTTTCTTGAGTGTTTGTCTCCCATTTTCATTTATTAAATAATAATAATGAGCCATTACATTCATTTTTGAACTACTTGGTCATAATTACAAACTTGTAATTATAATCTAACTCAATGTATTTTTTTGCAAAAAGGATAATAGTAGAAAATAATTATTCTCAAAAATTAGGTAGGTGACATGTTGGCTATACATGTACATGAGTAACACGGCTTGTTACTTGGGATGAATGCTATTCTATTTCATACAATGATTACTATTAATTATCTATTGACATCGGCTAAGTGCATAATGTACTTACCTAAGCTAGATCAAAGTGTCTATATAAATAGGAATAAGACACCTACCTTTTCGATCAGACTAGTTCAAACCTATGTCCTCTCTAGACCATTCATTGTCAAGATTTGAACCCAAGTTGATTGGTTAACAAACTCACTTCCCATTATTCAAGCTATGACCGTGTGACTAAATTATGACCAATAAACTTTGAATTAGATATGCACTTATCCACCAATGCATATGCATTCTAAATGTAGACAAAGAGGTACAACAAAAAAGCTAAGAAGAAAATCATGCAACAACCATAGGAAAAGCATACCATTGACTTTGTGGTTTAGAAAATGCTTCTTAATAATCTCGGTCAACCACTTCAACGAGAAAACTGGTTTACTCATCTTCAATGTATCTTAGTATTGAATTTAGATTTAGATTTTGAGAGTACGCTGATTGGCCACGTGGCATGCTGTTCATGAATCAAAGGCCCTGCGGTTACAACACCATTAAAGTCAAAGACGAGTAGTCTTTGCCGTACACCAAACTAATTTAACTTTTATAGGCGTCACATACTCGCAGTCAAATAAGGTGGGTCGAATATTCCATTTTGAGTCAAAGTCAAATTAGGTGGGAGCAAAGATTCCATTCTAAAGATATCGAGTCAAAATTAAATTAGGTGGGTCGAAGTTTCGAACATTCCACTCGAAAGATACGAGAGCCTTTGCTGGACGCAACTAACTTCATGATTTTTCCGAAGGACATCATGATTTTCATAAATCTTCATTACCTTGAAGCATTAGCATTATCCTTATTCAATAAACATGTTAATTAGTTTAATTAATGAGTTATTTTTTTTTAACGAAAAAATTATCTTTTTGCTAAGAAATCAAGGAAAGCTAGTCAATACATGGGGTTTCAACAAGATCATCATGTCACTTACAAGAATTGAACTTAGGTGGGGAGGGTAACAATCATTTCTCCCAACCACCCAAGCTACATCCAATGGACAAATGGTTTGAATATTGTATAAGATGTGTACGAAAGTAATTAATTTTGTTAGTTTTTTTTTTTGTAAGTCTCGTACCTATAGATTTTAGAATCAGTGACCTTATAAAAATCTAGAGTTTAAATGATCCTTATTTTTTTTTTAGGATTAGTATCACTCTAGTATTTTGGTTTTTTTGTTATCTTTTGGTCCTCTGTTTATATGATTTGTTTATTCTCTTGTTGAATTTTGTTGGGATGGGATTGAATTGTAAAGCTCAGACTTATTTTGTATTTCACGTTGATGTTTTTGGATAGTTTTTTTATGATACGGATGTAAGGAGGAGTACTTTTTCATTTTCATTAATAACAAAAATACAGTTTTTTTCTTCTTGAAAAAAAGACTGGGTGACTTTACGCAAGGAGTGACTTAAGGAGTACACCCCGTAAACTAATCTTATTAGAATTATAAATAATGAAATCTTTATTAATAAAAACATTTTAAATCATTACTTTATTTTATAAGAGTTAAAATTATTTAATCAAATATTTTTAAGTAAATCAGTTTTAAAACTTATTTTCAAAATAATAATAAGTATTAATTAGTTTGATAGATTTATTTTAACTGTGAATCTATAAAGTGATAAAAGATTATATCCATCTAGATGTAAAAAAATCTTTAGAATGTAAAGACTTGAAATAAGGCTTGTAGTTTGAAGGATTTGATTTTCATATACATATATTTAGTTACTTAGTTAGCATATGGAAAATGTTTATGGGAGAATTATTTAGGCACTTTCTCATTTTTCATGATTAGTGCCTCAAATAATGTCGTTGGAGTACAACATATACTCCTAACATAGAGGAACTCTATCGGACTTTAACCCCAGAATTAGCTACAAACTTTGCCTTGAAACTAGTCACCTCAAACCCCCCCCTCAAACCCCCCCCCCCTGTGTGTGTGTGTGTGTGTAATGGGGTCTTTACTAAGTGAAACTTTGCCATAGTGTCTTTGTTCATGGGATATTGAATAATACCCCTAATTTCACTAGATATTGATAAATACCTACCAAAATCATTTTGTTGAGGCCCCAGCCAATACATATTTCCAATTAAAAAAACCATAGTTTTATGAGATATTCCCTATTTTTACTAGATACCCATTTTTATACCCCCCAATACCTATAAAACCCCCATACCATAGTACCCTCCCCCCAATACCTACAATATATTGACCTTATTTTTCACAATTTAAAAACACCCTTTATGAATGAACGGGATAAGATACTGCTCAACATGGTTAATCCCTTATGATATATATATGTGTTAATATCCCACATTACACATTACCCTACATTGAATACATATCTCACCATATTGATCTATTTCAATAAAAAAGTATATCGTTATTGGTATTTTCAATAACACAAGGAATATTGCAAAATTGCAAGTAAAAATCACCAATACAATTTCACTCCCAAAGGGGAGGAGCCATGGAGGATCCCCTCCCAAAATGCCTTCATAAAAAGGGGGTACTTATAATCTCAAACCACCCTTAGCAATAATGGGCCATCCAGAGCAAAGAAGAAGTCTAAATCCAACTATATGATGGAGTGACTCAATGAAAATCACTCATCTAGAAATTCCACTAGTAAGGGTAGGAGTGACATTCAATACATTAAAAATTACATTATCATTTGTTAGTTTCTTGGTTGGGCGATGTTGGATCTCCACTGAGTGGAAGTCAATGAATTCCTTGTTTTAAAAATATGCACCCATGGTTAGTAACCCGTGATCGAAGATTAAAACCCATGGTGTTTGCATAAAGAAATCTTGAGAAAAGACTTAATCAGAGAACGAGTTCTATGCATCCATTGTTCCAGCAAAATAGGTCACAGTCTCTCTTGGCCCATGTCCCAATCAATAATGCAGCGAGAGTCCCTGAAAATATGGATGGAATCTATACTCATCATCCTTGCAAGCCACAAAAGCCCCTAGTGAGCCAGGAGCTCAACTTTGGTATTTGTACCCCTTCCATCTTGGAGCATCAAGTGATAATAGTGTTCCTTCGAAAGTTTTAGGACCATACCAGCTCCACAAATGCCCCCTGAGCTACTCCATTGAAGTAACCAACCGGAAAGGGATATCTATCTTCTTCGAAGGACAATCATCTGATCTTGTTCTTTTTGGGTCGGTCCATCCCAGCACATGCTCCAGCCTGTATCCGCCCATATACCATCTCCACAATCGGCTTTCAATTCCCAAATATTATGCCATTTCTTTCATGCCATACTTCCCAAATGGTATAAAAGATTAATACCAAATTCACCTTAAGCAAATCATAACAATTGGCCATATTATCAATGAAATAGGGTATGTCCCATACAGGAAGCACAAGAAAATACGCCCTCAATTCATGCCAAATCCCACGGAAAAAAATACAACGTCCAAATAGGTGGTTTATATCTTCTTGCGCTTGATAACATAATTGACATATACCAGGTCCCTTAAAACCCCGTTTTTGCAGGTTATGCCATGTTAGTAATTTGTTCTGCATGCATAACCAAATAAAACAACTGATTTTAACCGGGACCTTATCGTTCCAAAGCCTCCGTGACCACCTGCACACAATTGGATTCTATTCAAGTTCAATAGTATTTAAAGAAGCCAACCTAGCAGTGACATATCCATCCATCTTGTTCGAAGCCCATCTCAACTGATTAGGCTTATCTGAGATGACAATACCCAAAGATAATAGCTTGTTAGTAAAAGCATCCCATTCATCATGAAAGCAAGAAGGGAGAGCAAGATCCTTTGATGTGATCCAACTTATAGATAAATTATCTTGGAACTTTCTCACTTATTTTAGAACAAATATTCCTCGCCCCTGCAACTCCTTCAAAAGTCCCCCTGACAGCATAGAGCCCTCACTAAGGCCTAAAATCGGATCTATGCCCACAAACATTTGAATACCCCGTCCAATCGCCCAACACACAGAACTATTGATAATCAAAACCGCTTTTAGGAGGCTCCTCCATACCTATGAGATTTTGACACTAGTTTTGCAAAACGACCTGAACCAATGACTAGATTCCATACCCTTTAGATACTTAGAATTGATCGTCTTATCCCAAAGCCCTTCATCAAATAGACCATGCCAAAGACTCTTGGCACAAAGTGATTTATTAAATTCCTTCAAACATTTGATTCCCCAGCCTCCAAACATACAAGGTAACGAGATACTCTCCCAAGAGCTAAGATGAAACTTTGATACTCCTTCCCTTCCTCCGGAGAGGAATATGAACATTTTGCGCTGTATCTTCTCTATCACCCCCACAGGAACAACAAACAACGAGAACCAATACACAGGGACACTTTGTAGTACAAATTTCACCAATATTGAGTCTCCCTCCCAATGACAACCAACGATGCAACCAAGCATTAATACGACGCATAATCTTCTGAATAAGCCAGTTCCAATCCGCAACCCCATAGCAATTTGGCTTAATAATGAAATCAAGGTATTTGATTCCTGCCTCCAGATCCTTCATCTAATAGTGAAATAGTTCCTCAATGGACAACAAAGTTCTCTCATCATCGCATCTGCTCACAAAACCTGATTTAGTTGGATTAATAAGCATTCTCGAGGTGTCACAGAATAATTTTAAAATTAAATTGTATTGATGCCATTCCTCCCTGGTCCCCGCTCCAAAGAAAATAACATCATCAACAAAAATAAGATGTGTTAACGAGAGGGTTCTGGCCACTTTAATCCTTAATCAATAAGCTAAGCCCCTCTATAGCCAAAATGAATAAATAAGGAGACAACGAGAAACCTTGTCTCGGGCCACGAGTGCCACAAAAGGAGGAAGTCGGAGACCCATTAATCAGGACCGCAAAACTAGCACTTGTAATACAAGTCATCATCCAGTTGACCAATTCCACTGTGAGTCCAATATGGATAAGGATGAACCAAAGGTAAGACCAGTCCACTATGCCGTAGGATTTTTTAAGGTCTAACTCAAGAATAAAAGCATTGAAACTCTTTTCCTTGACCAGTCCCCATGGTCCATACTTTAATTGACCAACTGATGGTGTTGGTAAAGGCGTATGGGGTACCGATGTAGGTGCAATAGATGGGTAATACATAACCATGATAAATGGCACCTATGTGGTGGGAGGAACCTTTCCTAAATGGGAAATGGACCCAATAAGCCCATCCTCCCAATGTGACGAGCCCGAAGGTGTAGGATCCAATGGTCGATGCCACGGGGCATCAAGGAGGATTGTGTAAAGGTATCCATAATGTGCATATATGAGTTCAAAATGTTGTGCTTTCATAATAGCCTCTTCCTCGCTTTGCGGCATGGAGGTGGAAACATATTTGGATATGGCAGGTTGGAGAGATTTGATAAACCAATACAATAGAAAGGGAGGTTGTATTTCGATCTTACATAGTGTGTGACGTCTACGCCACTCATGGATGTGGTATGTGATGTGGGTGGAAGTATTTTGATGAAACTCAGTGAGAATTTTGAGGCCTAGATCATGTCAGATTGGTAGTTGGAGATACGTAAGAAATGCGATGGCCAATGTCGCAAATGTGGAATGAGTGCCACTTTCTAGGTTTACGTACCATTTTGCTGCCATTCCGGTGAGGGTACGTTGGAAGAGGCGAAGCCTCACGTGGTCATCCACTATGTTGTTAGGTTTACACCATAGGTGGAAAGACATAACATGGTTGGCGGTATCATCTCCCTATTTTCCTTAGAATTTGGGAATATGAGAAGGAATCTTGTCTGGCATAGCTATCCATATCGCATCATGAGCAATGAGGTCATTTTTCAGTTTGGACAAATCAGGTAGATTTAATGTGAAGAACCTGCAATAATTAATTAATGAAAACACACGAGATAGCATAAATAACCGAAATCATAATCACTTTTATATTGATCGCAGGCCACTTCGAGGGGGCAACCTCCTTTGAGCAAGCTCAATACAAATAACTTCACAGTACCTTCATTGGTCTCAACACAAACTATACTAAGTATAGGCGCCAATACCATGGGTCAATACCATGTGTCAATACAAACCATGGGCCAATACAAAATATGGATCAACAATTTCTACGGGACGACTTACAAAGCATATCCGTCCAACAACAATAATACAAACTATGGATCAACAAATACTACGGGATGACTTACAAAGCATATGTGTCCAACAAAGTAAATAGAAGGGTTGACATGGGTTCCTAACATTTAAACTAGCCATAAATCGTAAGGTAGGGACAATGGGTTTTTCCATTCTATTTGGGATGTGATTTCCACGAGGGGGAGACATAGGTGGTGTTGTAAACAACGGATGACCTCCTATGAGAGAGGATGGTTCAAAGGGATCTGATGGATCTCCTTAGGAAGAAGCCATCGGGGTATTACTTACGATGGGGGAAGAAGTGATGTAGTAAATAGAAGGGTTGACATGGGTTCCTAACATTTAAACTAGCCATAAATCGTAAGGTAGGGACGATGGGTTTTTCCATTCTATTTGGGATGTGATTTCCACGAGGGGGAGACATAGGTGGTGTTGTAAACAACGGATGACCTCCTATGAGAGAGGATGGGTCAAAGGGATCTGATGGATCTCCTTAGGAAGAAGCCATCGGGGTATTACTTACGATGGGGGAAGAAGTGATGTAATGAATAGATTCTCCGAGGGGAGAAAATGTACCTAGCAAGGCATGGCCTCAACCAGATGATCCTATTAATGCTTCCTAAGAACGACCCTAGCTCGAATTCCCTACATGTGTAATACGGGGGGGAGGTGTAATGACACCCCCTTAGAGAGGGGATAGGACTTGCAGTCTACGAGACTGTCTTAGGATGTTTTTTTTTTCCCGAATGGTGAAGGATTTATGTCAAATGAGAGTGATAGCGAAATAAACACAATTGAACAAATGCAAAAATATGCCAACCACAACAAATGAAAAATGGTGCGATAAGTGAGTGATATGTGCAATATTGGTTTTAGTGCATGATTTCCCACATGTAGGTTATTTTTATTACGAGTTAGTGAACTTGTAGTTAAAAAGAAAATAAATGTAAATTTCCTAGAAGAACTAACGTCCTTCCTCTCAAATGTGACTAGACCTCCCAAAAGCACAATTGATGGTGATAATGGTATCCACACACCAATCGACTAGTGGAGGTAACAAAGAGGTAGTTCTATCGGCGATGGGGCCAAAGAAGACTTGGCAACACCTCCCAATGGCAATAGCTAACTTCAAGATTCAATTGCACTCACAATTGCTCCTTGGTGATATCCTAAGTTGGGCCACTAAGTTACCTTGTGTCAAGTGTGGATCAGTGGTTCGAACTGCAGGATATGGTGACGTCTCCCTACAAAAAGTTGAGTGGCTTATAGGGGAGAGAAGATAATCTATACCTCGGTGTTCACCTCCTTGTTCACTGCGTGCTTCTGATCCGGGTTCTCTTTTAACACTTGTCTATAGCAGTATTTTGTAAGTACCCTAAAGGACAACAATGCTATGTTTCAAAATATTTTTAATGAAACTAGATTGGTGGGAATTAATGGATTCCTAAACCAATAAATCCTACCTAACTAAAATGTTCTTTTGTGACCTCCTGTGGAGGATTTTAGTTGGTTAAGACAATTAGAATGTTGATTTTAAAGGGTTTGTATGTTTCAATTATGGAGTGTAAGAGGGGTATTTCATAATCCCTACCTTTCTGATTCTCTAAGCTCACATGAGGTGCGAGATGAAGAGCATACTTGGATAGGAAGAGTTTTTAAGCCTCTTATTGTGTGCTAGTGGGGCAAACACATGTGATCAAAGTAAAAAACAAATGATTTCATTGGAAAATTAACTAAAACTAGAGTATATCAAGCAATATGTACTTTTAACTCTAAGAGATGCTCATAGTGCTTTGCAAAATCAAATTATTCTAACTAAATAGACAAGTGTGCAATGAAGGTACTTCACACTTCTCACCCTTTTTCTGATTCACCAAGCTCACATGAAGTGCGATGTGAAGATCATACTTCGGGCGACAAGTGTCTTTAGGTCCTTGCTTGTGTGCAAAATGTGTTTTCTACACTATCAATACTACAAAAAATAACATGTCAATTTTATGCATAAACAAGAAGTGGTCTTGAATACTAGTGACAACAATGGGGCCTGTTTGAAATCCTCAAAGTTGGTTACCTAGTTAAGTTTCACGAGAGATGTGCTCTTAAATTCCTAATATTGGTCTAGGTGCACTAATTACTAAAAAAATTAATTAATTGGGTGAATTACCGTTAATTTAAGTTCACTATTAAGCAACAATTGGGCTGCAAAACTAAACTATGTAGATAAAAAGAAAATAATCAACACTAGCGTGACTAAACCACACTCTGTCGCGCGTACAATGCGGGTAAATAAAAAACAGATGCATGGGTAATGAACTGACATTCTACGCGGTCACAATGATTGGTGTAGCATGGGTTGTGAACTTATAACCTGCACGTGCGTGCGACTGTCAGACTCGATTCCGCGCTATCAGCACGACAGATACGTCGGGAACCGCGCGACTACGGGAAAAAATGTCCTATGGTTGTGATGGGGCGAAATTCTGGAAGAAGAGGTGGAATACCTACTCTCTTGCAAATTAAAAACACCAAGAATTAGATACTTAGTATAAAACAACCTATTTTCAAAATAAATGAACAAAAATAAGTATGGTTTCCCTTAGAACTGTTATGGAAAAAATTGCACAAGTGCACTCTTCCACTTGGTGAGGGGATAAGCCTTGTAGATTGTTGCAAGGCCTTAGTCCTTGGAGCCCCTTTGATAGTGGTTGGTATTCCTCCAAGTGATCCTGCAAGAGATTGTTAGTGTATTTCACATACAAACATAAAAATATTGATGAAAATAAAATGAAAGAGATGGGGGAAAGATGCAAACTCCAACAACAACCAAAGATATCCTAAACCACTCTTGTATTTCCCAATGTAATAGCTGTACAACACCTAGGAGGTTAAGGATTCAATGGAAGCTAAAAAATCCCTTAGGGAGGCCTTTCTTGTCCAAAATAAATGCTAAGTAGATAGAAGAACAATGGAGAGAAACACTTGCCCCTTGATGGTAGGTGGCAAGCAAGCTTGGGAATGCTCACAATGGTAATAAATGGTGGGCTATGAGGAAGCTCTGATTAAAATCCTGTAGCATAACCTTGCTCTAATTTCTCTCCTCCTTCATGAACTAGTTCCAAGGTACACAAGGGGGGTTTGATTAATGCCACCAAGTGTGTGAGGAGCTGAATTGGGATCTTGGGGGAAGATTGAGTCTTTAATGCGTCGCTAGAAGTAAGTGGTCCCACCGTTTTGACAGTAGCGCAGCTATCGAAGGAAAAGTTGCACGGGTGTAGCGCGAGCATTGTTCAGATAACTTGCATTATAGAACAGGTAACCTATGTAATACACGTGCTACCCTTTGTTTTGACTATTTCTGGTCACTTATGGACTCATACTGTGCTTTGGGTCTGTTGAGGGTGCCTATGATGAGATTCATTCTTTATGTTAATGATGTTTTACTGGATGAATAGCTGAAATGTCGCATGTATGCGATTTTGAGGTGTTAACAAGGCCCATACAACACTTCAATAATCAAGCACCATGAAAAACAACATGCAACCACACCTCTCTAGGTTGTATTTGGAATTTGAGTTGAATATGGACACAATTAAAAGGTTTTACAAACCATGGATGGGTTGCAAGGCCTTGATTATCATCAAAGAAAGAAAAGAAAGTTCCTTATGATATTTTTGGAGCTTCTTGATATCAATAAGAACAAGTCCTCAAACCAACACATGGGAACTTTGTAGGAGATCTTGGGCCTCTAACTGGGATATAGGAACCATGAGTAGGTTTTGTGCACCAGAAATGGGTGTCAAGGCATAAACATGTTCAAGAGGGAAACAATGATCTTATGCTCTAATTGAACCTTTTTTTTATCTCAAGCACCATGAACCGCCCATGAACAACATATAAAAAACATTACACAAGCCTCTTTAGTGATTCTTTGACATCTTATTTGAATATAGGTTCCATTACATGGTCTCTGGTATCATGAATGGTTCTTGGGTCCTTACACATTTTTAGGGGAAGGAAAAAATAGTCTCTTTCCCTAAACCTTATTTCTTAGGCTCATTTTCCATGGATGAGTCCTCAAACCACCACATATGACCTCTATAGACTATATGGTATCAATTACCTCAAAGTGGGATATGGGCACCATGACTAGGGTTTTCTTTAACAAAGGATGGGTTTTGAGGTTTAATGAAGGTAAGTGGAGGACAACAATATCCTTGTGCCCTAAATGAAGCTTCTTGAGCTCAATCACCATGAAAAGCACCTACAATCCACAAACATGCCCTCTTTTGGGGATATTTTAACTATGAGTGGTTTCCCAAAAGGAATTATGATGGTTTTAACAACACTAATGGGCCTTTGGGTCTTGTCAATGGTTAGGGAAGGATACTAAGGGATTTAAGCATTTAACAAAGCTTCTTGGGCTCAAGCATCATGAAGGTTCCATTGAAACACCACATAGGACCTTTATATGGGATCTTTGGACACTAATATGATATGCCATTCATTAATGCTTTTTGGGAAATAGTGATAGGTCTAGGGATCTAAACCATAATAAAAAGGAAAACAAGGGCCTTGAAAAGCAAAATAAATCTTTTAGGTCTCAATTGTTGTGAACATGGTATCCAACTATGACACATGCCCTCTCTATGGGTTCTTTCACCTCCGAGCGATATCCCGAGCACTATTAAGTGGCTTTAAACAAAGGGGGTGGATCTAGGTGTCTTGACTATGGCCATGAGAGGAAAATAGATTATATTCCCTTAAAACAAGGTTTTAGTGCTAAAGACTTTCTTTTGAAACATGTCAAGGTGAGGGAGCTTTACATGCTAATTATTTTATGTAAAAATAACATGTGTGTTCTTTTATAACTATAATTTTATAACTAAAACAAGTGCACACTTTAGTAATGCACATGCATTCTTGTTAATTAAAAATATATGAGAGATAGTCTCTTTTCCTCTACGTGTTGGATGATTGGGTTGCTTTGATTTAGCTTCAAAGTGAAGAACTTGGTGATTATGACTACATAAACAATAACACACTCTTTTTTTTTGCTCCCTATCATTATCTTCATTTTTATGAGGTTTTTTGTTATGACCCTCCCTAGGGATGTAATGGGGGGCCTAGAGGGCCCATTAGAGTAATAGTGGAGGCCATTCAATATAAAGTGGATTAGATCCACTATATTATTATTATAAAATAAGGTCCATTATGTTAGTAAAAAAATGTAATGGGACCTCATTAAAAAGGTCTATTAGGGGGTTAGGATGTTAGAGTTATCTTATCTATAAATAAGGATGGAGTCCTCCTTATGAGGGGTGTGGAAAATATTGTATGTTGAGCTTATCTCATTAGGAGGTAGTCCCCTCTAAGAGGCAAGTGAACAAGGGTTGATTCATCCCTTAAAATAATCATTGCTATAATAATAAAGTTGGAGCTTATTGGATATATTTTGTGTTGTTTCATATCTATGATATCTCTTATATATAATCTTATTTTAATATTTGGTATATAACCATTGGTATTAGAGCCACTTTCTTGGGCCACAAAATTGGAAGATTTTTTCTCTTGTTTGCAGTTTTTTTTGTTTTTAAAAGACCGTAAACCTCAGATCTATTTCTGAGTCTTTTCTAGTAAAATTTCCTAAATTTGAATGTACATCTGAATTCCTCTCGAAAAACATGTGATTTAAAAATCACTCAAAACTGAGTCTAGGAGAGGGAGATATGGCAATTTGAAATATGCAATTTTTTCAATGTTTAGGGAGACGGCCACGGACCTTGCATTATAACTTTTACCATAATGATCAAATTCTAGCAAGATCAACACCATTGGAAAGCTAATTTTTAAGGATTTCATATGACATATTATATTCCCAAGTTCCATCTATTCTCTCGTATGCTATCATCCTTGCAACAATTATGAATTCCATTGAAGCATGCAAATGTGGGATTTGTCAGAAATAATAACAATGCACAAAACAAACACATAAGAGGAAGGCATATTTTTACCCTGGATACCCTATATAGGGAAAAACAACACTAATTGGATATCTATTAGTCTTGGTTGATGCCAACATTGACCACTTTAGGAATCTTACAATGGATCAATCATTGTATTGTGATCCCTTAAGGATGGACTCATTTATGAATTCCGAAACGTTGGGTGCAAAAAGATCATATCATGTTTTCCATTTTTTTATAAATTTTACAATGGAGTTACTCAAGCATTTAAATAGGCTTCATCACATGCTAAAACCATGGGAAAACACCATGGGTTACCCAAAAAAATGGGCCCATAAACCACTAACGGTAATCCCATTATTGATTGAATCAAGGTTATCTTTATCACTTTATAACCAAATCATGATTAACCTAATATTCCCCCCTTTTAAACTTGACTTGGGATAACCACCAACCCTCCTCAAAGTTTTTAACCAATTATTGGGAATAACAACATGCCCCCCTCTTTAGTCTACCTAAATATACATTAGGATTTACATATGTGACCCACCAAGGAAAGGGTACACATGCTTAAATAGGTTTTACAATTGTATGCATATTTACATTATGATTAATTCCAACTCCATAAAAATTCTTGCAAGAGTATGTGATGCAAGAAACATCCACTACTTCTTCACCTGCACCCATATCTACTATAGTGAACCAAATCAAGCACTCCTTAACTGGGTACTTCTCCATCCACTATATTCCATGTGCTTCTTATGTCAACGTTGCATATACTCCCTAGAATTTTCTGGCATTAGAACCCTAGCCACTCTCGTAGGACTCCAAGATAACCTTTCTCTGATACCACAAGTTACAAAACAATAATAATTCACTAAATAAGCACATAAGAGGGACACATATTTTTACCCTATAAACCCTATATAGGGAAAACTGACACCATTAATTAGATAGCTATTAGTCTTGGTTGCCGTAAACATCGACCACTTTAGGAATATTATAACAGAGTTACTGTATCCTTTAAATAGGATTCATCAGATGCTAAAACCATGGGAAAATACCATGGGCTAAAGTTTAACCAAGGGCCCATAAACCACTAATGGTAAGCCCATTATTAACTGAAGCAAAGTTATCTTTAATCACTTTATAACCAAGTCAAGGTTAACCTAACAAGATTCCATACCTTAGGAGCAATGCAAGCAGGTACATTTGATAAGATTGTTTCTATATTGGAGGATAGTTATGTCAAACATACCACATCCCTCATCATTAAAGAATATAACCAATATAGAGATGCATGGTACGCTTTAGAGGATGATTGTGAGGATTGGTCCTTGGATAATTGTAATTTTGGGATGACAAATACTTCCATATTTTTTATCTGAATCTTCTCCTTCATATGATGAGCAAATTGGGGTGGAAGGGAAACCATTGTATGCTTCTTCTACAATAGAAAAATTACTGTTAACTCCATCATTTTACTGCTCTATGGAGGATTTTCTTACTTTGGGTGGTTATACTTATTTGGACCCATATGACCATCATGGGAATATGACGCAAAACACTCAATTGTTTGTGGAGTTCCAATATATCATCGATGGGGTGGATCAACTGCAACACATTAACTTTGGGTTTATAAATGATTCCCTTCAACTAGTTCATTGTGGCCATTAGCACTCGTACACGGGATATATGCTTAAGATGTTGCTTGTTGGATGAAATCAACATGGTGGCTCACACTAGTTAATGGGACCATGGTTCCTTGGCCTACTTCAACAGGTAAATCAACATTCGCCCATGGGACCCTAGATTATGTTTGTACAACTTCACATCAAGAAGGAAGATAAAGACAACAATTAACTATCAAGTGATATTGAAAAGGACAAAGCACTAGACACCAATTTTTAAAAGTTTGACGAGAGTAGATATTTTTAATCATGTTTCAACCATTTGTTTTAATATCCTTAACTAGTTGTAACACTATTTTAACATCTTTAATTAATGTTATACTTTTTTTTAACAGAAACCTAGAACCCAATTATATTAAAAAGAGGTTGTTCACATCCATTCAATAGAAAATTAGAAGCAATAGACAAATTCAGATGTTGTCTAAGAGGAGAAAACAAGCATTTGTGCTATCAAAATTTGAAAAAAGTTCCTAACATGCTTCTTGGAGTTCACCATTATACAAGAGGTATATACCCTTACAAATTGCAAATTGAGAAAAACACCAAAGAACATCTAACAACCTGACACAGAACCACAAGAACTATTCCTTCTTGCTTATACTGGCTGTAGAACGAAGGTTTCATCCATTGGGAAGACACCATCAACAGGGAATTCTTGGCAATGACTACGCTCAGTCATCTTTTCCATTTTCAAGATTTCCTCTTTTATTATGTCGATTGTGCCCATTAACTCCTTCATATTCCCCTCTAGATCATCGATCTTGGATTCTTGGCATGATATCTAGAGAGAAATATACCTGATTTCCATTGGCGTATCCCTATTAGCTTGAACCCCTTGACAAACCATTTCATAGGCCCTGCGAAGATGCACTTTGAGGTCTTCAATGTTTTTTTTATGAGAGTGGGGCCTCTTTCCAAACCTGCCTTATCGACCTCCGACGGAGCCTAATAAGGGATAATGCTACCAAAATTCGACGACCAAAAGGGGAGGACTTCAAAAAACTCGCACATATTATCGTCCTAGGCCTTCTCTAGATCGCCTTCCAGAATTCTCTACACAATGACCTCCACCGATGGAATGAGGATGGGACTCGATGCTCCTTCCCTCTACATATCTATCGATTCAATCTCGTCACTTGTGCGAGCTTTGTTGTTGGGAATGGTGAGATATCTCAACATTAAAACCCATTTAATGCAGGAAATATAGAGAAGAGTAGTGGAGGGTCTTCCATGCGCGCTTCCACGCGTCCCATTTTGTGGAGGGGGCGTGTTTAAACACCTTATCACCATTAGCATAAGACACCAATCCTTGCACCAACCTTGCCCCTTGGTTTTCTATATCTTCAGCATTCCCATTGTTCTCTCGCAATACATGGAAGAAGAGGGTCTCCATAGGAGTTGAAAGGAGTTTAATTATGTTATATAGCCTTTTGCATCTTGAAGCTCCCTTTTCGTATCCAAATTTCATCTTTTGGATAACATGTCTAGAATCTCCAAAGATCAGCAACTTTGAGATGCTTAGTCTTGAGACTAATTCTAGTCTAAGAAGTAATGCCAGCCATTCAACTTCATTATTAGATTTTACTCCCAAACCCCAGGAAAAGGAATTAACAAATTTTCCTCCTGGATCGAAGATGATCCTTCCTGCACCTGCTTCCCCTAATTAATGTTATACTTTTACAATAGTTAATTGTAAGAATTTTATTTGATAAATTTATTTTATTGAAATATAAATTATTTTCTCTTTATTTTAACAATTTAAAAAAAAAACATTATTATCACATTTTTATATTTTATAAATTTAGTGATTTTTTTTTTAAATTTAAGATATATTAGCAAAGTTTAAATGATTTATTATTAGTATAGATCCATTTAACTCTAGTTCTACAAAGGGTCGAAAGGGATCAAATATGCAAACTTACGCTGACACCTTCTCGACACAATAAATTTATAAAAAATATTATAATAAACTTAAAAATATATATTTTTTAAAATTAATTTTAAAAATCATCATTTATACATAATCATCAAATAATTTATCTAATGAAAACATCAAACATAAAAAATAATTTATTAATTTAAAGTGTTTCAAATAGTTCATAAGTAAAAAAATGTCACATATGTTTATTATGTTATCCACTAGCACAACCACTTAACTTGTGGTCAGTGAACACCGATTACAGCACAAGTTAAGTGCCATGAACACATTGTTTACTACTTGTTCTTCATGCTTTAGTTATATTTAGTTAAATGGATTGTCTGTAACTATCCGTTATCCATGCATGAGCTAAGAGAGCCATTCATCAGCTACAGATTATTTTATATATATATATATATATAATTGTTTATTTCTAATTTTGAACAACTACCATAAAATCAATCTAGAGAGTACACTTGCCCCATTAGAAAAAGTATAGAGAGTAATCCACCCCAAATTCTAAAATATAAACACCTATAGGTGTAATAAATTTGTACTTTATTTTTTAATATCTACATATATCTCATATTTTTAATTATTCTTCGTCAACTCTCGTTTAAAAAATTTTAAAACATTATTTATTAAATTTAGTTTAATTAAATGATTATAAGATAAAATATTATCTTTTATATTTAAATTTTAATAATTAATATATTATTATAATTACTTTAAGTCGAAATTTCTCTATCTTAATCACAAAAAGGTAGTTTAAACTTCACCCCTCTCCACCAACTTATAGTAACAGCTTTCTCTTTCAACTTCAATACAATCTCCACCAACTTATAGTAACAGCTTTCTCTTTCAACTTGGAATTAAATAAACAATAAACAAAATATCTATCCTAAACCATTTTACCCATCCTATATTTTTTTTCTCCCCATCAAATATCAAATAAAACAAGATAACAATTTAAAAAAAAAAAAAAAATCTACTGCATTAAATATATATCAAATTCGTACCTTACCTCAATCGTTTAACTATCACAAACATCAAACTCATTATCTTTCAAACTTCTACCCTCACGAGACCTTTTATGATTAAGCACATTCATCATTCTTTTTATAATGGTTGACTCCAACAATGATGTAAGATTTAGAATTCGTGTATTGTTGTACTGTTTGCGTTTACAAGTTACAACATCTCTTTTATACTGGGCTGTAGAGCACTTCATTTCACTAGGTGTAAAAAAAAATCAGAAATTTTCTTTTAAAAATTTGGTTATAATTTTGAAAATTTGGATACCTTACAAATTTTAATAATATTGAATTCATTTCTACTATCAAAATCATCATTAAAATTTAATTAAATTCAAATTTAACAAAATAAAAAAACATCTCAATACAATAAAAAAATATTTGTATAAACAAAAACTTAACTACCATATTTTCTTCCATTGCTTTTAATGTGTGAATACCATACCTTTAATATATAATTTTTTTAAAATATAACTATTCTTTTTTCTACTATACCTTTAATATATAATTTTTTTAAAATATAACTATTCTTTTTTCTACTATATTTGCGTGGACTATACGTTTGTGATAATAAGACAAAGACCTTCCTTCCAACGAATTTAACCGAGCCACAAAATGTAACCGACATATATGTTTCCAAACCGTCAAGTATGCGTCAAAATGATTCATAGTTTTTATTTGATCGGCTTTGTTATTAACGAAATTGTTTTTATTTTCTATTTTCTTGTAAGAAAGTTTTTATTGGACCTATATTTTTTTTAATTTTTAGTTAATTATATAAGAAACAAAATATTTGTATTCATTTTTTCACCATTTGTTATTGAAAAGGTTAGAATTGTAGTTTCGGTTTCTTGAAAGTGTATAATCAAAATTACAATTTCAATACTTAAAATAAAAATTAAAAATTAATTTATATTTAAAATTTTATTAAAAATATTAATAATTTAGTTTTAAATTTTAATTACATTAATAGGTGTTTATATTTTAGAATTTGGGGAGAATAGAATCTATGCTTTTCCTAGATTGTATGAGGATGATACAAGTGTATTGTTAAGATTGATTTATGGAAGTTGTTCCAAATTCGAAATAAACAATTATAAAAATAAATAAATAAAAAATAAATGTTTGTTGATACATGGATAGTTAGTTTCAATAATAAAAAATTATTAAAAATAACATACCAACTCAAATTAGATTTAAAATATTTATAATGGCATATATATAAAACTACACAAATTAGATAAATTAAAATCATAAACATTACATTACACACTTCCTCAACATTTTTAGTCTAAAAGGGAGTTTGCACCTTTGAGAGATTTCTCGACGCTTGATAGATCCCTTTTAAGATGGATCTATGGTGATAGCTAATGCATAAATAATGTGCCACTTAACTTGTGTCATATTAATGTTTACCAACTACAAATTAAATATTTATACTAGTTTAATAAAAAAAAATATTGTTAACTTTATCTATTTCTTATAAAACAATTTACCTACTCATAACAAGAAAATTACAATTACTATTATATTTTTAAAACTTATATTATATTTCTATTATATTTTTAAAACTTATATTAAATAATAAATTTAAATCACAGCTATCCAATTAGAATTCCATAGGTTATCAAGTTCGAATTCCATAGGTAGATATGGAAAGTATACTTGTCGAATATTTAAAATTCATCACTTCATAATTAAAATTCACTAGATTTATAATTAAGTCTAGGACTTCGACGAGACAGCGCAATTAATTAAAATTTATTACATTTATAATTAAATGCAAGTTTTCGAGGAGACAGCGTAGTTAGTTGGGCAAAACAATGTTAGACAACCTAGTTGGTTGGGCAAAACAATGTAATGTTGTTGAGCAGAATAATATTTCCGTAACCATTTGCGTTTGATTTTGACCATCCCTGGATTCTTAGTGAATATTAAATTGGAATCTCACTATAATTTCAATAATAATATAATGAAAAAAATAATTGAAAAAGAAAATCCGAAAAAATAACACTGTTTGTCAAGTGGAAAAACAAAAGATATCAACAGGTGCTTCGCATTGGACTTTTAGATAACAGTTGTTTGACGAGTTAGAATCTGTACAAGATTTCAACTGAGGTATTATTCTTTTATTTATTTTATTCCACAGATGGCATTAAATATTACCGACGCCTGGCATTATAAATATCATTGCTAACGGGCAGATCTGCACAGAGAACTGCGCTTTGCAGAGTTTCAGAGATCGGAACGGGAGCAACGAGGTTTTCATTCACTGCATGATTTTGATTGCGGGAAAGTTGGGGTTTACGGAAAGATGCAGCAGCATTTGAGATATTAAATTCCATTGGATTCCAAAATCAGAAAGAATTCGTGGACCTCGGTCCAAGGGGCCAGGACTGCATACCCTGTGAGTATATAGCCCATGCTGGATTTTGCTTTTTATTATTTCTTTTGAGTTCTTCATTCCGGTTTCTTGTATGCTCAAAATTCGAATTTGAGTGATTCATTCAGTTTTCTTGTATGCTAAAAAATCGAAATAGTTGTTGTAATGTCGGCCCTGGGCGATCGGTTCGGCTGTGTTCGAGCCGTAGATCTGTGGGACTTTACTTCAAGTCGCCCAGGTTCTTGCAATGATTATACTTCATAGTCTGTCTATGAATTCAGAGAATTGAGAAGTATCCTAAATTTCTTAGGAGATTTCATTGCTTTGAGCTTTGCTGAAGTGAAGTTAAAGGAGTATTGTAAATTTGTTTGGAGATTTCATGGCTTTGAGCTTTGCTGAAGTTAAAGAGGTATTGTAAATTTGTTAGGAGATTTCATGGCTTTGAGCTTTGCTGAAGTTAAAGAAGTACTGTAAATTTGTTAGGAGATTTCATGGCTTTGAGCTTTGCTGAAGTTAAATTTGTTTATGGGAAGTCAGTACCTTGCCAAAGACCCGGGTTGGGTTTTTGGTTAAAGATCCATATTGTAAGAGGTTTTTTTCTGAATTTGGGGATTTATTGTCTGGTGAATGTGATTTAGGGATTGGGGATCCCAATTTGAAGCTCGATAATGGCGAAACAAGGGCAGCTGGAGGTGCTAAATGCGCTGGACAAGGCCAAAACGCAATGGTATCATTTTACAGCTATCATAATTTCTGGCATGGGTTTCTTCACAGATGCTTATGATCTGTTCTGTATTACTACCGTCACAAAGCTGCTTGGGAGACTTTATTACTACGATCCATCGACGGGCAAGCCCGGGACTCTGCCGCCCAATGTATCGGCAGCAGTGAACGGCGTGGCTCTGTGCGGAACGCTGGCAGGTCAACTGTTCTTCGGATGGCTCGGGGACAAACTCGGGCGCAAGAAAGTCTACGGGATGACGCTCATAACCATGGTAGGCGGCGCACTAGCCAGCGGGCTTTCGTTCGGCCATACGGCCAAATCAGTGATGACAACACTATGCTTTTTCAGGTTCTGGCTGGGCTTCGGCATCGGCGGGGACTATCCATTGTCAGCCACGATAATGTCAGAGTACGCCAACAAGAAAACCCGTGGAGCTTTCATTGCCGCAGTGTTTGCTATGCAGGGCTTCGGCATCTTAAGCGGAGGTGCGGTGGCCATTATCGTGTCTACAGCGTTCAACCGAGCGTACCCTCGTCCCACGTTCGAAGAAAATCCAGGGCTTTCCACGGCCCCGCAGGCAGACTTTGTGTGGAGAATAATCCTCATGTTCGGAGCCATTCCAGCGTTGCTGACTTATTACTGGCGTATGAAGATGCCGGAGACGGCCCGGTACACGGCGCTCGTGGCCAAGAACACGAAGCAGGCTGCTTCCGACATGGCCAAGGTTTTGCAGGTAGACATCGAGGATCAAGGGCACGAAAATCAAATGACCAAGGGCCCCCGAAATGATCAATTCGGGCTGTTTTCCAGAGAATTCGTAAGGCGCCACGGGCTTCATCTGCTGGGAACAACAAGCACATGGTTTCTTCTGGACATAGCCTTCTATAGCTCCAACCTATTTCAGAAGGACATCTACACGGCCGTCGGATGGCTTCCCAGCGCCAAGAAAATGAACGCCATACACGAAGTCTTCAAGGTAGCCAGAGCGCAGGCGCTCATTGCTCTTTTCGCAACGGTGCCCGGCTACTGGTTCACCGTGGCTCTCATAGACCACGTTGGGAGGTTTGCTATTCAGCTCATGGGCTTCTTTTTCATGACGGTTTTCATGTTCGCTCTTGCAATTCCATATGACCATTGGCGAGGGCACATCTGCGACAGCGGCTACTGCGGTGGGCAGCATACAGCCTTCGTGGTCATGTACTCGCTTACATTTTTCTTCGCGAATTTTGGGCCAAACACAACTACCTTCATCGTGCCTGCCGAGGTCTTCCCGGCCAGATTGCGTTCGACGTGCCACGGTATCTCGGCTGCAGCTGGCAAGGCGGGAGCCATCGTTGGCGCGTTTGGGTTCCTCTACGCTGCACAGAGCACCCATGCAAATGAGACAGATGCAGGTTACCCCACGGGAATAGGAATCAAGAATGCTCTGATATGCCTCGCCGTTATCTGTGCTTTTGGTTTTATCTTCACATTTCTAACGCCGGAGACCAAAGGCAGATCTCTGGAGGAGATTACCGGTGAAAATGACGATGAACAGGACGACGGACAAGAACTTCAATCCGGTGGTTTTAATAGTAATAGAACCATGCCTGCTTAGAGAGATAGTGGGTACTGCCTTAGGTTTTGAATACCCACTCTTTTGTAATTTGCATTAAACTGTATCTGCCATGAATGCTTCCAGGTGAAGAGTTTTATGCTATTTCTGCACTACTTGAGCTTATTTTTATGGCGCTGTGTACTAAGAGATCATCGCGATTTTTTGCGATAATTTCTTCTAATTCGAAGTCTGAATCTAAACAGTGAATTTTAAATTTTTGTGTTGATGATGATAGTGAAATCTCACAGTAGTTATTTATAATCTCAACTCTGAATATAAAGTGAGGATAAGTTTTTTTTTAAATTATGGTGCTGAAGTTCTATTTTCTGAATAACATCACCATCAACTCGGCGGTAGTAATTGTCAAATTGTCAATTTGACAGGTACACTCCATAGAAAAAAGGACTGATGATAATCTTCTCTTGACTAACACTGAAACAAATCCAATTACTCTTAGAACTTTTATATTTTAAACTAGCTAGTCTCTTATTATATATTCTAAACTAGCCATTGTCCTTGTCCAATTACTCTGAGAACTTTTATATTTTAAACTAGCTAGTCTCTTATTATTAGCACATCACAGTCATTTAACTTGTGTCATGAATATTTATAAGCCATTAAGTGCATGAATATCAATAAACTAACTACAAATTAAGTGTGCTTTTATATTCTAAACTAGCCATTGTCCGTGTCCAATTACTCTGAGAACTTTTATATTTTAAACTAGCTAGTCTCTTATTATTAGCATTATTATTAGCACATCACAGTCATTTAACTTCATTTAACTTGTGTCATGAATATTTATAAGCCATAAGTTAAGTGCATGAATATCAATAAACTAACCACAAATTAAGTGTGATGACTAAGTTATGTGTTATTTGTTATCTATGCATTGGTTACTCATTATATATATAGATTGTTTATTTCAAATTTGGAATATCCATAAAATCAATACCTCATCCTTTACCATCTAAAAAACAACATAATATGTCCATTGGTTGTAGCCTGGGTGGTTGGGAGGAATGTTTGTTACCCTCCCCACCCAGGTTCAATTCTTGTAAGTGACATATTGCTCTTGTTGAACCCATATTGTAATGATTGTAATTCGTGCCACCTTGATTCTCTAGAATAGCAGGTGGTGACCATATTGTATTTCAAGCTTTCCTTGATTCTTCGGAATATCAGGAGAACACTTATTGTGTAATATTTTATCATTATATCTTGCGATTTTTTTTAACAAAATTTAATTCATTTATAAATTTATATCTCTTAAAAAATAATAAATAATAAATTAAAATATTATTTTATTAGTACTTCTACTTTATTTTAAAAAATGTAAAATTATTTTTTAAAAATTGATAACTTTTTAATTATTAAAATTACTTTTAATATTTTTAAAATTTTAATTTAAAATTCAAAATCCTTTATACTAGTATTATACTATATCCTTTTAAAAATAAAAATATCAAAATCAATTCAGTCTTTTGTTACTCAAACTATACTTACCAATTTAACTCTCACTCATGTAGTCTACTCTACTCAAATTATTATATGGAAATCAAAATATATATATATATATATATAAACAAACACACATTAGCAAAATAAAGGTTTTGATAATGAAATCTCTTAAAAATCATTCATGTTAAAAATATATATAGGGAAACAAGGTTGGAATTTTAAATCCAATTTATCAATTATTTTGAATGTTTAAATAATTTTATAGAACGTTTTAAGATATTCAACTAAAAAAAATGATGATCAACCTTGAATTATGACTTTATTTGACCCGGCAAATCACTATGTGATGAGCAATTTGCTCGTCAAATTCCATCCATGTATGGAAATCTCTTTGGGGAGGCTTCTCCTTGTTCAACAAATCCTTTTCTAACATATCCTTGCTCACATTCCAATGGAGATCTTGGAAAAGATTAAGAAATTTTGTTTGATCATCTTTGGAAGCGTAGCAATGATTATTTGGGTTCTCATTTGTCAAGATGGCAATTAATAGCTTGGGAGATGGAGTCTCAAGTACATCCATCTCTTCGAGCATTCCCTAGCTACAAAATCTCTCTGGCAATTGATTACAAAAATAGTTTTTGGAGGAGAATTATTTTAAATAAGTACATTCATCCTAATACTAAATTACAATGGATTCGGTTGGAGAGAAAGAATGTACACAATGTTTCTAACCAATGGAAAGCCGTGTCTTCATATATTCCCATGATTGGCAACTATTTGGCTTGGAAAGTGGGCAACAGAGCACGGATCATAATTGGTTATGATGTCATTGCAAGGTGTGGGAGGGACTTTTTTCCTCTGAGAAGTTGTCTTTTCTCATCTATAGGAAATGGGCAAATGTGTCCTAAACAAGATTACTTGGCCATAGGATACTAAGTTATTTGATCCCAAGGATGACTATATTATCAAGAGTTAGGTTTGGAAGGTATTTTGGGGAAGTCTTGGGAGGCCTTTTTGGTTGATTTTAAAGGAGAGCACACATAAGAATCAAGGATAATCCCAATGAACTTTGTTGGGAATTGAATTAAAAAGGTGGTGTCTAAACAATCAAATTAAGCTACATGTCCTTACTCAATATTGCAACAAAGGGGTCTCCTTGGTGGTGTCCAAAACTTTAGAAGGTGAGGGTTCCATCCAAATGTACTATGTTCATGTGGTTGGCGTTAATGAATAGTGTAATGACCTGAATTTCTATAAAAGAAAAACAAGGTTGGACCTGGGTGCTGGTGTTGTTTGTGTAAATCCTAGGAGGAGACCACCACGCATATATTCTTGGATTGTTTGTTATTGATGCAAACCTGGAAAGAGGTGGTAGGTCACTTGGGTATCCCAAACATGTGGTCAAACAGGACTCTAGATGAAAATTTCAAGGAGTGGTTCACTTCAAAGGATCTAAAACACTACAAGGATCTTACTTATTTCGTCACTTGGGGGATTTGAATTGTGAGAAACACATGTATTATTTAGGACAAACAACTCCCATGTTTTCAAGTTATTGCTCCACTCTCTTGTTTTCAAACTACAAATTGTGCAAAAATTCCAAGGCATGTGGGTGAAATCCTAGTGGACAAGTCATATTCGTGGAGCTCTTTTGATAAGGCTTGTCAATGCCTTAGTCATATCTATTCCTTGGGGTATGTCCTCCATCTTTCAGAGAATCACTATTTCACTGTCAGGGCCAATCTGGGCTCTAGATCCAATAATATTGGTGAATTCATGGCCCACTGCTCTTTCTTTTCAAATCTGCTTTGAGCAAGGGTATTAGCAAGCTTCGGGTCTATGGGGACTCTTCACTTGTCATCAAATATATAAATGCATAGGCCCATGTTCATAACAACAGTCTACATTCTTTGGCCTTGAATTTGAAATATCGTTCTTGTCAATTCAATGATATCAACTTTTCTCACATCTACAGGGAATTAAACTTGCAAGGTGACACTTTGTCAAAAGAAGGGATCCATGGGCCTCCCAACTATATTACTAAAGATGAATTTTCTAATTGGTCCCTTAGTCATTGAGGACACTCATTTTTAATAAATTTAATGGTATTTTTGTGGGGTGGAAATACTCCGGCATATGTAGGTAATTGAGTAAAAGAATTCAAATGTTAACCTATATCTATAGTTAAATTTTCAGATCTTTTGAAGAAAAGTCTCTCTGTAGGGGGAGGAAAATTTTTGTTTAACTTTCTTGTGCAGATAAATATTTTTTTTGGCCTAATTGTTATTTTGAGAATGCATTTTTCCCCATATATATATATATTAACAAAACAAAGGTTATCATAATCAAATCCCAAAAAATTAGTTTATGATAATTTTATATATGACTACAATTTGGAAGAAGTGACTTTTTTTATATATATAACAATGGTTATTAATATTGTTTATTAAATTAAATCTTAAAAAAGTTAAAATAAATTTACTTAATTGATTTTAAAATTCAAAAACTAGAAAAAAAAATCCAAAATGATTAATTTATTTGGATGAATATATATATATAAGTACAAGATTCATAAATAAAGTTGTTTTGATTTTTTTATATTATATTCAATATTTTTCTTCTCTTTAAAAGTTACTAAAAAACAAGCTAATATTTATATAATCATTATTCACTTATTATTTTTATTTTAATATGTGAAAAAGATTGTAAAAATTGTTTCTTATTCTATAAATATTTTTTTTCCAAGAAAAAAATAGTATTTTTATTTCAAAACAAAATTACATTCTTCATGTGTTTATAAACATTGTTAGCCAAGTAGATGTTTAAGTAGCATACTTAATTATAATTGCAAGATTGCAAAACGTTGTTCTTCTATTTTTACCATTTACATACTTCCTCCATTGACTTGTTCAAAATGATAACACATTAACACAAAAGAAAATTACTAGTTATACTCTTTTCATAATGCCTTCATAGAAAATTTAATGTGGTCTGATGTATTTGGATCATCCTCCATTATTGTGAAGATTGTTTCAAGGTTCCTAGAGATAGTTATAAGCTTTGCTTCAATAGTTGATCTGCTTATGCATTTAGTTCTCTAAAAATGTGAATGATACTGAAACTATTGTATGCACCTGCGATATACTTAAGTATAGCTCCTATGTTTTGTAGCAGTATATTACCCAACATTATCTTTCCTTTCATCCAATTAAACACAAGTGTAGAATCCCCATACACCTTAATATATATTACTCTCCTTCCTCCCAAGCCAACCTCAAGTAATGTGTGTAGATCCAACAACTCAGCGTAATTGTTCATGCCATTATCCCCATTTTCTTTGAAGGTAGTATAATTTACATCCAAGTAAAAGAATACGCCTCCAATACCAGTCTTGTGCTATGGCCTTTGATAGGTGCCATCGAAAAATCCCCAACGGGTGTTTTTTTTCTATCATCGTCTTTCCCATCGATCTTATATCTAGAGGTCTCATAAAATTCTTAAAATATTGCATCATTAACTGTATATACGAGAGGGTTTGAAAAGATCAAATCTCCTACTCTTCAAACAGAACTTGATTTTTGACCAACCACATAAACCATGAAACAATAAAGGGCTTCAATTCGTGCCACTGAACCAATGCTACAATAGGATTCATTATTTCCCTCCCTCTAGATGTGTCTGAGCTTGACCCATCGCTCGACATCTCTCCATACTGTTGTGAAAAGCTATAGTGAGTAAGTAGTTGATCCACTGTTTTATCTCATGCTCTACACAGATATCATATTCATGGTCCTTACATCTAACGTTTCCAGAAAATTTCCCAGGTAGTTAACTTCCCCTACAGTGCTAACCACATTAAAATTTGACACTTTAGTGGTGCCTTGATCTTCCATAAATGTGTCCACCACCACTGGCTTTGTCGATTCTCATTAATGATTAGTAATAAGTATCCCAATCATGACGTGTAAGTACCATTAGATAGATTTATTTTCCAAAATAGTTTATCAAGTTCATTTTTAGTCTGATATGAACATGTTTTAATATTTTGATGAATAGGTCCCAGTCATGGGCACAATATCCCTGAAATCCCAAGATAGTAGCATTTTTCCATCCCATGTTCCATAGGTTCGAAATAACTTTGTCTCCCACCTGCAACAAGTAAATTAGGCCTCTTTCGTTTAATTTCTCCTTTAGCTAATCAGAGAAGAGGGTTCAATGCCCACATCCTACCATGGGATCCAATCCAAGTCTAGCCGAATCTCCATTACCCACCATCGAGGCCAAATATGGTTTGATGATTGAATAATCCTGCACTAAAACTTTCCAGTGTATTGAGCCCCCCTTGTATGCTTTTATTTCTTTGTAGATCCAATCGACTATTGTACCAGGATTAATGCATTTTGCAACCATTTTTCTTCCATAGACCATTCCCCGTTATTAGCGTCCAAACAGACTTGGCCACCACTGAGCAACTAAAAATAAAAATGTCTTTTAGTCCCATCCTCCTTCACTATTGGGCTTGGCCAAAGACCACCAATTAGACCAATGAATACCTTTATGACCCCCCCCCCCCCCCTCCATAAAAAGTTGGAACGTAGTCTCCTTATTTTTCCCAGAATCCCCTTGGATATACCTGTGAGCATATGCCAATAAACCAGCATTGCCTCCAAGACCGCTTTTACCAGAATAATTCTACCCCCGGGACAACCAATGATTGCATCATAGATTTATTCATTTTTCCATTCGCATAATCATCCACCCCCAATCCTATTTCTTATACCCATTAGGATTGAATAAGTAGCCTAAATACTTGATCCTTGAATGAAGTTCTGTATTTTTAAAGTGCACAAGGTTATGAAGTATCTATTTTACCCCTTCTTCGACATTTATGAAGATCAATGTCATTTTCCCTTTATTAGCCAACATGCCTATAGATTTATAGAGTAGATATAATATACCTATAAGTGGAATTCCTTCTAGGATAGATACATTTGATATAAACAAGACATCATCCACAAAAATAGATGTGTGATATTAAATCCTTCCTTGAACCCTATTCCTTTTATCCTCCCATGGATTCTAGAATCATTAATCAATCTAGTCGGTCCCTCCACCACGAAGAGGAAGATATATGGTGATAGGGGGCACCCTTCGCGCATAACCCATGAAGATCCAAAGAACTTAGATGTCGTGCCATTGATCAGTACTGCAAATGGAACTGAGATACAACCTATCACCTAGTTAACAATATCCATTGAGCATCCTACTTGCAATAATAGCAATCGAATAAAAATCCAAGATGACTGAACATACACCTTTGATAGGTCCAATTTGATAATCATTTGAGACACTTTGTTTGTTTGAATTGTATAGAGCACTTCTTGTGCAATCCCTATAGCATCATGTATTTTCCTACCTGCCAAGAAACCAAATTGCTCATGGGATATATACTGGGAAAGAAATGGTTTGAGTCTTTCGGCTAAAATCTTTGCATTAATCTTATAGAGCACATTACATAAAGAGATGGGCCTAAAATTCTCAAAGTCCTTTGGCACATCCACCTTCGGGATGAGGGATACAAATGTTGACTTGATACTTGGGAGTACTCTACCTGTAAGTTGAATTTCCTCTACCACCTTTAGTAAATATTCACCCAAAAGATCAAAACAACCTATGTCAATTTGTATTGTCCATACGTTGGGTCCCAGATTCTTGTCTTTTTTAAGTTTGTGTAAAACTCCTTCTAACTCCTCTATGGTTTTTTTGGTAAGTAAGTACCCATGGGGATTTGAACTTGTGACCTTCTATTTACAACTTCTCAACTCAATTAATCATTACCAATTGCTCAGCCTCTCATGGGATTCTAACTCCTCCATGGTTAATAGGGAAAACATTTTGATATTTCCATCAGGCTCCACCATTATGGGGAAAAGACTCAAAGAGAACATGACTTTATTATTTCCACTATATTGTGATCTTCAAGTTCCAAAAATATGCTAGAAAATTTTCTAACCCCTAGATCTGTCGGGTTTTTAAAACCATGGATTGTAGATCTATCACTTCCTTGAAGTTCCCAAATTGTATTGTTGCTCTTCCTTTGACATGCAAATATGTGAAAGTATTATGTGTTTTCATCTCCTAAAGTGAGCCACATCACCCTGTTTTTCATTCTCCAATCATCCTCGTGGTCTCGTATTAATTTGGCCCTACTACCTTCAAACTCAACTAGTCATTGTTGCTCCTCCTTTGTGAAAATCCTTGTCCTATTCTCCTCATAAAACCTTTTAAAAATGTCTTCCATGTCTTTTATTGCACCATCTCTAGCGCGAAACCTTCTCATAGACCAATCCACCATCAATTTTTTTACTTTTCTTAAAGAGTGAACAAAAATTGTCGACTTGCTCCACAATCCATAGTTGGATTAAAAATGTCCCACTCTTTCAGGATTAGATTCTTAAATTTCGGTTCATTCATCCAGCTAGGGTTAAATTTAAATGACATCAATGGCTTTGTTTCATTCATATCCACTTAAAGTAGGATGGGGTTTCGATCCGAACTGTTGCTTGTTGTAACCCAAGATATTGGCATTTCAATTATCCTCATCAACTATTTTGAAACTAGAAATAGTCCAATATTTTGTAGATTCCCACTAATCCAAATTATCCTTTTGTTCTTCCAAGTTGGATTAATTTCCACTAGTTCCACGTCCACCAGCTGTACCTACTCTATTTTATTGATGAAAAACTCGGCCAGTGGGTCTATTCTAGAGTGTAGACCCCATATTTCACTCTAGCTCATAGTGAAGTTTAAGTCTCCTCCAACGATTGTGAATCTTTTTTTAATGATCTACAAGTTGAACAACATTTGCCAATATTCCTTCCTCTAGCATAAGTACCATAAACATTGACCATGGTAACATTTAAATCCAATTCTTTGCACCTGAAGACTACACATAGACCACCATGGACGGAAAAGCAATTAATTAGAGGGAAACACTGCCTCCACCCCAACAATAAGACCCCAGATAGACCCACTACATCCACCCATACAAAGTTCCATTGCTTAAACTTTTTTTGTAACTTTGACTGAATCATGTTTCCTTTACACATAAGCTCTTGGACGAGGAGCATGTTAAGAGACTCCTTCTCCACTAAATGGTGGAGGGCCAAAATTGTATTTGGGTTGGATAGACCCCTAACATGTAATGAAAGGAACTTCATAATTATCCACCCCCTGTAGTGGGATTGTTTCCTTTGAGATCCCTCACAATTGACTTTGTCGTAATTTATCTCAGCCACAACCTTAGACTGAGGAAACCTTAAGAAAGATTTTCGACTAGGGCCGTAGGCCCTCTCTTCAAGTCCATGTAATACACCCAATCCTCCAGCACATGAATATTTTGTGATTTTCAAGGATCCTTTTGATCTCAGGGCATAGTGGACAGTGTGTCTATCCTGTAGATAACTATTGGATGGAGACAAAAACCCAAAATCCTTGTCTAGTAGAGAGCATGGAGTATCCATGAAACCAAAATTGGGTGAGGGAGGGTGTAACTCCTGTATGGAATGATAGCTCACTTGAGCACATAACTCGAAAGTGACCCACAACTATTGTCAAGTCGCCTAGGTTGGGAAATGAACTCATCATCAAAACCCCCATCCCCTAAACCATCAATTAAATGAGAGTCTGGGGTAGAAATGAACTTACCAACATCCATCGTCAAGTCCATCCAATTTTTTGTAGGTCCTCTCACCCTGATAAATTTCATCCTCCTTTGTGTCAGTCCACCATCCACCTAGGAGGTTGGAGCCATATTTTTTGGTTTACCAAGACATTCCTTCTCATGTCCATCAAGTGTTGGTTGACCCAGAAGAGAGATCTAACTACGTGATCTAGCATCAACGTTCGACCCCTTTCCTCGAGTATCGATCTTCAGTAAATGGTTGCTTGTATCATCCATGCATACATTGGTGAGTGATTCTTCCCCAGTCCCATGATTTGGAGCACATTGAGCAAGCTTATTAGGTGACACCATCTTCTTTTCCATATTTCTAGATAATTTCAACGAATTTTCCAGATTATTCATATGCTTAGCCGCAATGCCATGTCTAATAGTACCGACCTCTTTGTATATCTATTAGGAGATTGATTCCTTTGGAGGCTTTGAAAAATTTCGTTCGTGAGATATAATTTCAACCTGTTGGGAGAGTCCCAAAATCTGACGAGTCTAGACCAGTTATCTTATGGGTCTTAATTTTCTTTTTAACCTCTAACTCTTCCTTGCACCACATTTTCTCTTTGAACGTAGTAGTGATAATATTTTTATTGTTATCGATATTTTTCAAAGTAGCATTTTTTTCAATCCCCCAATAATTTAACCAAATCATGGCATCTTTAAGCCATCCTCGTTTAAGGCGTAGGTGGTTTTGGCTAGAGTTAAAAGCAATTTTAGGAAGTCGATGATCTCCTATATTGTTTAATTTGTGCATGTATATTAAATATGTAATCATAACCATGCTTTCAATGGGAGAGAGCCCTGCTTCTAAGAGGAGAATTGGATACGACAAATTGCTCTTAATTTTGACGATTACAAGTAATAAACCGCTTCTGGATTTGCTCAATTCTTCTTCATGATTATCTGGAAACACTGCATCCCCAAGCTTCACAACCATATAAGATAACGGGAGTGATGAGCATTTTAAAAAGGAATTTCTTTTTGTCCCACAACACAAGGTTCGTTAATTTACAATTGTTTTCAAGACCGAAGTAGGCTTTCCACCCTCCATTAATACTCTTCTTGATTCTATAATTCTAATTAAGCTTGTGATGAAAGTCAATTCCCAATAAGAAGTTACTTCCTCCAAGATTTTATTGTCATATATATATATATATATGATAAAAAAAATAAAAATTATTTAATTTATTTTGAAATTTTATTTTATATTTTGAAATTTTAAAATATTTATAAATCACTATAATTTTTACCAATTGAAAAAATTAAAATAAATATGCTAAATAATCACTACAAGAAAGATTCATAAATGAAATTGTGTTAAATTTTTTTATATTATATTCAATTTTTTTCCTCTAAAAAGTTAACCAAAGCTCAGCGAATATTTATAATCATCCTCCACCTATTATTATTCGTTCTTTTAATCTGTAAAGATTGTAAAAGTTTTGTCTCTTACTTTAGGGTAAGGCGGTAGAAATATTCACAGTAGAGATTAATAAGACATTTATACGTCTCCATGCAATGCGATGGTAACGTCCTTATCAATACGTCTCGGGATTCTTTCACGGAATTGCAAGTCATTTTCTGAACCATTGAGGAATTGTATGCCATTTTATCTTTGATGAATTAAATATAATTTGTATAGATGATTGAAATTGGATTGAAATTGTTTTTTATATTAAAATATAATTTGTATAGATGATTGAAATTATTTTTTATAAGTATTTTGTTTAATTTTTAAACTTATTCATATTTTTAATTTTAATAGTAAAAAATATGATAAAATAATTAGTAATCATAAAATTAATAATGTTTTAAAAATTATTTTTACAATAATAAAAAATTTAATATTAAAATGGTAATAATGAGATTAGTAAAATAAAAAAAAATAGGTCATAGAAGATAGAGCAATTGGTAATGAATAGTTAAGATGAGAAGGTGTAAATAAAAAGTAAGAAGTTCAAATTCCTATAGGTATTTGCTTTTAAAAAAACAAAAAAATTAAAATTAGAAATCTTTATTCATGAAAATTAAGTTATTGTTTAAAGGAGTAAAATTATTTTCAAATTAATAATTAATTTCACACTTATACTGAGATCAATTTTGATTTATAATATTTTTAAAAGATAAAGAATTACTTGGTTTGTTTTAGAATTTTATTTAATTGTTCGAAAAAAATTTAACAAAAGAATTATTAGAATTATTAAATCACCATAGTTTTGATGAGTTAAAAGGTTGGGAAGTTGGGTATTGTAACAAATATTTTAAATCCCTATTTGGAACCACTACATTTTAGGAATTGTCCAACTTCCTGATGATGATGATTAATGTCCAATGAGATCAACTTTGGTCTATCACACCTTAAGAGGAAAGAAGGCAATTATTTGGTTTGCTTTAAAATTTTATTCCTATGCTCAAAAAACTTGAAGAGAAGCTTTCCTAGCTCACTATAGTTTTGGAAAGTTAGGAGGTTAGGAAGGTCTGTATTGTAGCAAATATTATGAAACTGGGATCTAATGTGGGTGTAGGCAGAGCACTCTAAGATAAAATGATTTTCATCCTCAACACTCATAGTCTCACAAAAATGGAAGCTCCTTTCCACCCACAATGTTTTAGGAATTGACCAACGACCTGTTTCGCTATGGAGCTCAAGAGAGTTCGTTCTTATGGCTATATTAATTTTATTCTTTGAACTAGTTAACATCGAGAGATACTTCCGACCTTCCAGATTATGGTTGATGGCCTCCTTATAATATTTTAATTTTATTTTAACATCTAATTCTTTCTCGCACCACATTTTCTCTTTAAAATTAGATCTAATAATATTGTTGACATTATTGATATTTTGCAAAGTGTCATTTTGGTCAATGCCCCAATGGTTTAACCAAGCCATGGCATCTTTACACTAGCCCTGCTTGAGGCGTAGGTGGTGTTGATTTGATTTTAAAGCAATTTTAGGAAGTCTCTTGTCTCCCGTGTTATTTATCTTGTGCTTGTACATCAAGTAACTAGTCATTGCCATGCTCTCAATGGGGGTAAGACCCACTTTTATGAGGAGAATAGGATATGGCATATTACTTTTAATTTTGAGGTTATAAGTTATAAAACACTTCTAGATTTGCTCAATATTTTTCTAAGATTATCTAGAAATGGGAGATCATAAATGATCTCCTATATCTCTATGGAGATTATGAAAGTTGTTATTATTTTAGCAATCTTGATTTACTTTTGATCTTTTAGATTATGGTTGATTTACCAAGCATCAAATCCCTTGAGTTGCAATTTTTTTTCTCAAATTTGTAGTTAAGGGATTTGATCCTTCTATGCACTTGGTAGATCCCTAATTGAGATGGATCTATACTCTATCCAAGTTTCATTAATTTTTTTAGTTTTAATTAATTGGAATATATATCTCTTTGGTTTTGAACTTTAGTTTAGTACTCAAAGTGTAAAAACTTTATTTACTTTATATTTTATTATTTTATTAAAGTGAGTGTAATTTAACTCGTAAAATATTTATTTACTTAATATTTTATTAAACTGAGTGTAATTCTTGTAAAAGATTTATTTACTTAATATTTTATTAAAATGAGTGTAATTTAACTTGCAAAATTTTTATTTACTTAATATTTTATTAAAGTGAGTGTAATTTAACTAATTATTTTTTTTAAAGAAAAATTATACAAAGTATTTTGGTTTAAAATTTGAAAAATATATCAATTTTTCAAAAATATGAAATTAAATTAATTATATATATATATATAATTTATTTGACATTAAAATTTTCCAACACCAAATTGAGTAATATGTATGTCAATTAATTATGAATTTTAAAACTTATAAATAATATGAAATATATATGTAAAAGAACTTTTAAATAAAAAGCTTATGAGTGAAAGAGGAGGAGATTGAAGTAAGTAGCCATGGAATATTAAAAAATAGTGGTTGAATATGTCAAAACTGTGTAAATTAGTAATTGTCCCACAAGGTTAAAGGAATGTTCAAAGGGAGAAAAAACGAAAAGTAAAATAAATGTGATGAAGTAACAAAGAGAAAAATAAAATAGATGTCATGAAGACCTTCCTCCTCATCATTGAAATGTCATGAAGAGGATATTAAAACAAAAGAAAATTTTGGGTGGTTCCCTTATTTTATGAGAATATGTCAGGCCAAATGTTTCATTGGTAAAGAAGTGATGAACAACCTTGTCCAAATCAAGAAATGATAAAATACGGGTCCAAAGAGAGGGAATAACAACATTGTACACCAAGGGCAAAGAGAGTAATGCACTTGATTATCTACACTTGTTGTTGAGCTCAACGCATCTTAATAGGCATTCATAAATGTTGGAGCACAATCAAAACCCAACAACAAGTGGAATAGAACGTGCTAAATGAATAGTAAGGAACCTATTCAGCTACACAAAAGTAAAACCCAAAAAAAGGTTTCAGAGAATTTTGAAATCAACGCAGCTACACAATCCATGCATCAGAGCTTTACTCTTTGTTTAAATTTGCATGATCTAATGGGTATGTGGGTATGATGTTGAGGAATAAGATGGAAAGGATAAGGCCAAGTGATAGTACAAGAGAAAAGTTATATAATACCTTCCATCTAATTTCTTAAATGATTGATTGGATTTTTTTTAACATCCTTTGCTTGTTTTTTTTTTGTTGGCAAAGTGGTGGAACCTCCTTGACTAGCAAGTTTTCCTTTGGCTAAGTTACCACGAATCAGGGGTATCTAAGCCGTCAAAATCACCCGGGGATCGCACCCGGCGTGGACTGCACCAACCCTTAACATGGTTGGATTTTTTAGTATCCATGGGATTAGAACCGGTGACCTTTCCTCTTAGGGGGCGTCTTAACCATACCCCGCTATAAACTGTTCTACATCTCACGGATTTCATCCTTTGCTTGTTAATGTCTATGTTATAGGGAGTATTGAACATGCCTACAAGAAGGTTAAAGGGAATCTTGCAAAACAGTCTAAAACTGAAACTTTTGTTATTTAAATTTGTTTTACATGTTTTATCCATGTATGTCCAAATGTTTCATGGGGCTTGACAATTGATGACATGTTTACATAAAAAGGATGTATCGAATATTATGTAATAAACATCTTACAACAGGATTAGATATCTAAGTTGGGTTACAAGATATAGAAATTGAAACCTTTGTTATTTAAATTTGTTTTATATGTTTTTTCAATGTCGGTCCAAATGTTTCATGGGACATGTTTACATAAAAAGGATATATCAAATATTATGTAATAAACATCTTACAACCGGATTAGATATCTAAGTTGGGTTACAAGATATAGAAACTGAAACCTTTGTTATTTAAATTTGTTTTACATGTTTTTTCAATGTTTGTTCAAATGCTTCATGGGGCTTGACCATTGATGACATGTTTACATAAAAAGATGTATCTAATATTATGTAATAGAACATCTTACAACGGGATTAAATATCTAAGTTGGGTTACAAGATATAGGAACACAAGGGATGCTGGAAATATCAAGAAACAATAACTTTTATTATGACAGAATTATGATTTATTATAATAAGCATAATAGTGTAGGGTTTTTATATTTTTTTTAAATGGAATTTTATATAATTTAAATCATAGTTCTAAATGTATAAACAGATTTGGCACTTTTAAATATTTAAGATATCCAGATTATGTAAATTTAAACATTTTTCTTTATAAAAAAATTTCAAAATTTGAAATTATGGAACTATTGTTTATAAACCCATAAAGCCCTGACTGGTAGCCGGACTCGCTCGGATCCCCCAGCCAAAGAGGACCCTCTGTCACAAGGTGCTGGGTTCGAGTCTGCTTGGGTCCCGCGAGATCAAGCTTGCTATAATGCGAACAGGTGGTTCCCCTCTCCGTTGAATACCTGGATTGTTCTACGAAGCAAAAACAGAAAAAACAAAACCAAAAACCAATAAAACCATTATCCTACGCTGTATAGAAACATTCCAAGGATCACTGAACTGAAAAGATTCAATATGCTTCTGTCTACAAATAAAACCAATCAATCAAAGCTGACGGTCACTGAACTGAAATGAAAAATTCAACATGCTTGGGTCTACCAATCAATCAAAACTGACCCAACAGAGGCAAAGTCAATACCCACTCCAGTGCCAAAAGCCGAAGAAACTGAGGCAATGACCCAACTTTTCCTCTAAGCAAAAGCATCCCTGTCGTTGACTCTGCCGCTTAAATTGACTTCGTTTTCTTCAACGACTAAATACGACGGCGCCAGCTTCCTAGTATTCAATACATATCTTCATCAGAGACAGACGTATTGAATTCATATTTAAATTTTGAGAGACCGGGATTTGGCCACGGTACTTCTTCAGAATGGAGGAATCCGTGACTGGTTCGAAAGCTATTGGCCATGAAGGACAAACTATTTCTTGCAATGATCAAACTGGTTTCACGTGGCATTTGCTTCTTTGTCGGTTGGTATAAATCAAAGTCAGCTTGGGTGGGGTGACAGCCTACAGGTTTTTTTGTTTTCACATACAGAAGAAAGAAATGGTTGTGGATGACAATTATAGCCTGTAGGGGGATTGGGGTCCTTATGGAGTTTTTGGATGAGTTGAACCAAGGTGTCATTCACCAACCTTGTCAAGCTTTTGTGAGTGAGTTTGGTATGGGTAAGGATAAGGCAAAGAAAAATCTTTCCTTATATTTCCAAGACAAAACATCATCAACCACATTCTATCTTTCTTATGTATAATCTCTAATCATACCCAAGCATCTTAGTTACCCACTTGCATTTCTATGGGGATAACAACCTCTACTCCATAAAATACTTTAAACTATGATAGTTTGTCTTGATCTAGAAGTGCCTCTCAATGAGATACGAATGCAAGTACCACCGCATGAAGGATGGCCATCAATTCTTTCTCATAGGTAGACTTCCTACAATTTCTATCATGCAATAGTTTACTAGTGGATCCCAATGGCACGCCAATGGGCACCCCTCTTGCATTCGCAATGTTCCAGAACCTTTATTTCGAGGCATCACATTCTAAGACAAAGTCCGAGTGAAATTGAGCATTTCTAATACAAGTGTAGTACACATGGATTCCTTTAAAATAAGAAAGCCCTACTCTGACTTCATTCCATACATAGGCATTCTTTTTCAACGAGGTTAAGGGAGTTGCAATTCACTTGTATTTTTTTACAAACTTTCTATAATATATTTAAGATTTTCAAAGTCTCGTGGTTTGGCCAATCCTACATAGCCTCGATTTTCTTGGGATCCACACACACCCTATCCTGAGTGATTATGTGAGCCAAGCATTCTACTTAAAAGACACCAAAACTAGTTATCCTGGAGGAAATGGAGGGATTTATGAACATGCTCCACTTTTTCTTCCTAAGATTTGCTATATAAATCATGATATCATCAAAGAATACAAGCACAAAATTTCATAGGAAGGGCCGAAAAAGCTTGTTCACGAGGCTCTGAAAGGTGGATGGGGCATTGCAAAAACCGAATGGCATCACTAAAAAATGACAATGTCCTTCATGTGTGTGAAAAGACATCTTAGGAATGTCCACCTCCTTCATCCTGATTTGGTGGTACACTGAGTGAAGATCTAGTTTTCTGAAGAGCTTGGCACCATGAAGCTCATTCAAAAGATTATCAATGACTAGGATGGGAAATGTGTCTTTGATGGTCAACTTATTGAGAGCATAAAATCCATGACACTTGTGTCAATTTCCTCGTTTCTTCAATACCACAACTATGGGGGATGATTAAGGGCTAGTACTAGAATGGATGATGTTGACCTCCAATAGTACTTGGATAATCTTTTCAATTTTATTCTTTCAAGAAAAAGGTGGCCTATAAGGATACACATTGGATGGTTGACTGCTTGGAATCAATTAAATGCCATGATCATGCTCACCACTTGAAGGGGGTAAGCCACACGAAGTTTCAAATACATGTTGATTTTTAGTCAAGACCAACTACAAATCAAGGTGAATTTCCTCTTGGGGTTGTCCATATAACTTGAATGGGATTAAATTGGAAATAATGTTGGAGTAGCATTTCTTTAAGAGCTTTTACATATGTTTGAAATAATAACTTCAAGGGAGCTAGACTGGAGCCCCTTGAGGGTACGTGTATGGTCCTCCTTAGTGAAGCTCATGTATAACCCCTCAAAATCCATTACAATTGGACCCAATGCTCTTATGAATTATGCTCCTAACACTTCATTACAACAACCTATTTCAATAACAAACATGTGTGATTTCAATTAATAGTCTCCCATTTGAAGTTTCACATTCTCACACTTTCCACCACATTTCATCGTACCACCATATGCTATAATAATTTCAAAATTGTGCACTGCATGGAAATACCAATGGATTTCTTTTGCAACTCTCCAATGAGTAAAATTATCAATGTTGTCATTGTCAATTAAAATAATCACCTTGCAATGCTTGATGTAGCTAGCCAACTTCAAGGTCCAGGGGGAAATTAAGGATAAAGCATGCAGGGATATTTGGGGTTCCAAATAAAAAAGCTCTAGGGTGCTTTCAACTTGAGGAGTATTGGTAACTTCCTCAAATTCGGGCTTGGGAGGGGCTACATAAAAAATTTCCTTAGGTTGGTTAGAGAGGGTGAAGTCAATTGGAAATAATTTTTGTTCCTTACATTTATGCCCTTTGAAATATACCTCTCATCACAGTTATAATAGAGTTTGAGGCATTAGCATTAGACTATTGCCTCCTCTTGGGCCAGCTAAGAACAGGGTGAAATGGTTGTGGATTCCATAGGAGAGTGATGGTGGGAAATAAAAGAGAGCTTTCTAGCCTATGCATTTACCACCATATGTGCCTCTATAGTTCTTTGAGAGGCATCCAACCAAGTAGTTGGACATTGCATCATGACTTATGCTCGAATATCCTACTCCAGACTACCAGTGAAAAATTCTTTAAAAAATGAATCAGTCGGGCCCTTTGTATGGATTTACAATTGCTTGAAGGATGCTATAAAGTATTCTACTATGCCTATGTGGCACAACTTGGTTAGTCATCCCATAAAGAATGTTTCAGTCGATCCCTTTGTATGGATTTCCAGTTGGTTGAAGGTTGCCAAAAATTCTTCTACAATGCCTATGTGGCAAAACTTAGTTTGTTGTCCTAAATATTGAGTCTCTTTCAAAGTAAACATATATGGATTTCACAAATTGGCTCCAAGAAATGTTTCGCTCATAGGATATCTTATGCCATCGTTCTAAATATAAGTTTAATACCCCTACTATAAGTTTCATCATGTCATCAATAATGCCATGAAGGGATAAATAGTGTTCCATTTGGGTAACTCGATCATTGGCATCAGAAACCTCAAACTTGTTCATAAGGCTACTTTGGGAAATCGATGCTACACATATTATTCTCATGAAAGGGTGGTTTAGTGCATCACTATCCTAATGTGGAGGATTCCTTAGTTGTGGGATATATTTGACACTCCTACTCGTTGGCCCTTTGGGTAGGCATCATAGAATCTGAGTAACCTAGTTTTTGAGTTCATCTAGGAAGGCTTTTTGTTTAGGGAGTAGTCACTCAATATAGGACATTGAATTTTCCAGTTTGGTGAGGTGGTTGTCTATGATATTTTTTCTAGTAGTAAGCATGGATTGCTTAAGTCCACCCAAAGGATTATGAAAGAGTGATACAAAATGTGATCAACACTACCTAATGATTCTTTTAAGATAGGTCGCCCACAATAGTATGAAATATTGTTCCACAAAAAAAAGGTGTTACTTGAGAGCCATACCACTAATGCTAGTTTTGTGCAAATAATATTTTGAGATAGGTCCCCACAAGCATGTGGTCATTCCCAAGACTTCTTTTTAACTTAGTATAAGTATGAATCATATCTAACACTAGAAGAATTAAAAAATTCTTGGTATTCTAGAAAAAATATTTTTTAGCTGCCCATTTCGCAGATGCTAGGGTTTGTCATGTCCTATGGACAAATGAGTGTCAATCACTATATCTCTCTGATATACCTAAGGTTTTCCAACAATAGTACTCAATTGAATCTTTTATGACAACAATTGAGGAAGAGAGACCATACCCTTAACCATACTACTTGATTCACTAGTACACGAGAGTGATCTGATCCCCGAGTGTTTTTCTCAATGTACTATAACAACAAGGTGATCAAAAGGCTTATGTAAATTTAGTTTCAAGTGCACTCGGGGGACCTATAATATACCCTAAGGTATGTGGAATATCAAATCCATATGCAAATTCAGTTGGATGTGATACTACTTGAAGGGATACCAATGGAGGTGTATAAGGGTGTCCAACCAGGTGACTCCACAAATACTTCTTGTGTGTATGCTTCCTCAACCATAGTTTTACCCATTGAAAGACAAGTCTCTATGTTTAAATATGTTGGAACGTGTCTCTAGTATTAACAAAATAATAAAATTTGAGCACATGTTAGCATAGGAAAGAGCTCTTATACCATTTGTACTGCCTTAAGAAACATAACCACAATTATTATAGAGATATTATTTAAGAAATTTAATATGTAAAAATGTAAATAAGAGAGAGAATGATATATAACCTACAGAATATAACCCTTGTATTGATAATATTCCTGAAAGTAAAATGTTCATGGACCTCTTCGACGGGGAAAATTCCTTTGAGCATTAACCCAATACAATAACAATACAAGCCAAAACATTACATGTCCTTCTATATTTATAAATGGTTCATCTACCCTAACTACTTGTATCCCCATCACTAATGTGTACCAACCACTTACTAGGCATTATCTAGATGGTGAACTCCATATTGTTCAAATCAAAAGAATTTTCTCACAAGCCACAATGTCCATCTTCAATTATGTGATGGGAAAAACATAATAGAGGACAATCTCAATAAAGGGTAGAATGAGGGTGCCATAATGGAAGCAATGAGTAGTGTTGGCACAATGGTTCATAGAAGAGCTATTGAATTTCAATAAAGGTGTGGAATATTAATGCCAAATTAACATCTTTGAATTTGATTTCATGCACAAAGACTTCAAAAGGGTTTCAATTAAGGGGAAGTGCAATAGGAAGCAGAAAATGAAGGTCTAAGTGACTGAAAATTTTATCTCAAATGTGGAGGATGCACATACTCTAGCTATAATGGCATCAAGGTCGCATTTACACAGTTTTCTAAGGAAAATTTGAAGAGAATGCATACCGACCTCTTATACATGAGAAAAGAGAACGTTGAGTTCAAAGAATAGATCTGGAGATAGAAATTTCAAATGGATGGTAATATGGAACTTATAAGCAAGGCCACTACTCTACAAGATATTTTTATCCCTTCGTGAAGGAATATTTCACCCCACGTATTGGCATATGCTCTCCACAACATCCAATGATGCTTTTCAACCATCATTTTAGTGAGAAACTAGTTGACATTATCCAACAACAATCCCAACTAGTACAACGTGCTAAATGGAAAAATTGATATGCTTTGATCGCAAACCATATTCATGTGCTAAGTTGATTTGAAACTTCCAAAATGAGTGCACACATGGATTTTGAAGATCATAGTGTGAAAAATGAACAAAGTTAAACACTCAACCTCTTAAATGAAATTCTAAAAGTTTTAACAAATGTTCAAGTTGCAAGAAACTTACTACTGGATCAACTAAATTGTCTCGATGAAGAACCCCATGCCTTAAAGAACTGAAAGAAAATGTTGTTTAAAGCTTAGAATTATATTTGTAATGATAATCGATCCAAAATCTAAAGAATTATATTTGAATTATTAACACTTTTATTTTGTTGATAATATGTAAATAACCCTTATTAAAAATTGATCCATTCTCCTTTAAGTCCTTACAACATTATACTAAAAATTGATCTCGATAAAAAAATTGATTTGTTCACTTTCAGCAAGTAGTTTCATCCTCAATACATTTTACACTGCCATAAAGATCATGACTTGTTCACTTTCAACCAGTAGTTTCATCCTCAATACATTTTACAATACTATAAAGATCATAACTTGTTCACTTTCAGCAAGTAGTTTCATCCTCAATACATTTTACAATGCCATAAAGATCATGTAACTATAGAACACACATATCATGATACAAATTCATTATCAATGCTCGGAAATAATTGTGAATAGTTCCAAAGATGTTCTTGTCATCTACTTTCTAGGGGAACAAGGCAAAACCCGCTCTTACTATGAGTAAAAATTTGATCTCACTTTTGCCAAAGTTTATCCATATACATAGGAACCTTTTGGTTAATTAGGCTCCATAGGTTTACTTTATAAATTATTTCAATGACTTTTTCAGGTTCCTAAAATAATCAGGTTCCTAAAATAATCATAAAAACATAATATGACTTTTTCATGTTCCTAAAATAATCATAAAAACATATCATATCATAAAAACATAATGATAGATATGTCAACAGACAAATAGTATCTATAAATCTCAACATTGAAATGGAAAAACAATGCACATATGGATTTTTACCTAAAACAATTGTAAAGAATGGAAGAACATAATATGTAAGTCGTATAAATGTATGAGTTCTAGTGCAATGATTAGAGTCAATCACTACACTCCCCCATAGGAGAAGTTATGCAAACAACGAGTGGGGTCATCACTCTATTCTTTAACTGGCCACTGTACTCGGGTAAAGGAAAGAAAGAAATGATCACTTGATTAATTATTAATATATCGATTCATATTTACCTAGGGTTTCAATTGATTTCATGTGGTAATTCACTTAAATTTTAAGACTTTATGGAAAGAAAGGTTTCCAATATCTATTAAAGAATGGGAATCTAACCAATGAAAGAAAAATGGATAGAGAATTGATGTAAACATGTATATGAGTTGGATTTGGTATTTGAGGAATGTGTTTTAGATTGTGACAATCATCATGTGTGTTTCTATAATTTTTCCAAACTAGTTGGATTTGGTATTTGAGGAATGTGTTTTAGATTGTGATAATTATCATGTGTGTTTTTATAATTTTTCCAAACTAGCATTTGATGCACTAGTTGTTTGTGTAAGTGGGGAGCCTTATACAATCATGTTTGAATATTGTAGGTACTAACATTAATGGAGTGCGCATCCTCAGCAAATTGCAACAAATAAACCACTTGTTGGGCATGTTGGTCTTAACAAGTTGTAAGTTTGTGGATGACTATTTGATCATTAAGGCATCATTCTTTTCTTCTTTACAATACATAGTTGTGGAATTAGGCACTTGTTAGGTTTTGTTTATGCCATATGCATAGCATGCAATCATGCGAAGGTGGTAAAATTTGAGGACTTCATGGAGATTGTAGTTTGGGTGTAATTCAACAAGTGAAATGTTTTATAGGACATAAAAGTTTCACTTTTGTTGGAAATAGATTTGGTATTTGTACAATTTTTCATAATATTCATTTTATAATTGGAATACTATTAATAGGGAGACATGTCTCGCCGTCAAATCCAAATGTTCACCTTGAAGAGTAGTCCCAATCATACTTCATATAGTTTGGAATAGTGAACCCTTTAGATTCCGGTTTGACTAACATTATTGATTCTGCTATAAAATTTGATTATGTAAACTAAATGCAAAAATGAAAATACATATGCAAGCACCCAAGCTAATCTAATAAGAGAAAAATAAAGACATGAAGTTGAAGAAATAAATGCAAAACAATGATATAGAATATGTTCACATCTAGATATATTGCATGAATTCTAGGACCACTGACGACATATTAAGGAAAGCCTACAAGCATAGCTGCAAGCTACAACTCCATACCAAATGTTAGCCAAAATAAAGCAAAGGGAGTTAATACATGGCACTGTGTGCAGGGGAATAATCTACAACAACCAAGAACTAAACCTTGTAGATTTCTAGCACATCATAAAAATAAAGAGAACAATCTATAGTTGATTCTACACAATTCCACACAAGATATATCTTGCAAAATTTTGACCAATGATGGTTTCTCCGTTAACATGAAATATAGCTTACTTTTTTAACACAAAATCCCCCTCTTAAAGTAGATAGATTTTCTTTATAAAAACTATTGGTGTATCTTGACCTTAAAACTCATTTTAACACTTGGATTCCCCTCCTAAACCTTTTAAGTCCCTTTTCAGGTTCATTCTTTTCTTTGAAAGGACTTTATTTAAATTTACTTTACATACTCTTTAATCTCCCATGAAAATCCTTTCCATAATTTGTCATTTCCCCCTCCAAAATTTCCAACATGAGTTTGAGAATAATAGATTTATAATTACAATTCAATGACTCACCCAAGGTGAGATTTACAATAAAAACTAATTTGTCTTGAAAAATTCTAAGTGCTCACTCCTTGACTCAAATTTCTTACAGAATACATGGGTAGAGGTTTACCTTGTCTTCCTTTCAAAATCTTCAATTGGTAATTCTGGTCTATCCTTGTGACTACTACATCAACATTTTACATTGTGTTTGCTTCTAAAGTGTTTTACATCCATTACTAATTCCTACACAAAAGGAATTTAGTAAACCTCACCTGAATTTTCCATATGATGCCACCATAGTTGATGGACAATAATGACTCTTGAATGTTATCAATGATTCCAAGGGGAAAAAAATGACTTCACAAATAAGACCACTAACACATTTGTGCATTAACTCATTTCCCAAGTAATGGCCAATTTGATAAGTCTACTCTTCATTGAAGAACTAACCTAGTTGATTACTCAATTCCTATGTTGGTGTTAAGTCCTCTCCAAAAGGTTTCTCAAGTATCGCATGTCTATGATCTCCTCATTTCAAATGCCTAGTCTATCTTGTCAATGGTCCTTAGATATCCAATAAGTTGTTGAGGGACTCATAGCACCTTCTTCCATGTACTTGTCTCCAATAGAAATGGCAGACCAACAAATATGGGGACACTGCTATAATTGTGATGAAAAGTATGCACTAGGTCATTAATGCAAAGAGAAGAAATTATTTCAAATTGATGTGACTACTCATATACATTAGGAATACATCATTACAGAAGATACCCATAAGTTGGAGATTGTTGACCAAACTTATACCATGAAAGAAGAAGTGGAAACTGAAGTTTATCAAGAAGAAGCACTCATCTCTCTTCATGCTTTATCTGGTATTTCATCCCTACAAATGTTAAAACTTATGTGTTACATAAAGCACCACAAAGTGGTAGTCTTGGTTAACAGTGGTATCACCCACAATTTTATTCACCAATGAGTGGTTGAAAGACTCCATTGTTATGTCCACCCATTGCCCAACTTAAAAAAAATGATAGCCAATGGTAGGATGATGAAATGTTGGGGGTGTTGTGAAAATGTGAGGCTCCAATTGGGTTGATATCATCTCAAAAATCATGGTTTGGCCATGGATATGGGTGGTTGTGATATAATTTTAGGAACATAATGTTAGAAAAAACAGGATCGCAGAGCAATAACAATAAACAAGATGCAAATATAAATCACATAAAACACATTACAAGAGAGACACCAATATAACGTGGTTCACCCAAGATGGGCTATGTCCACACAGAAATTGCCAGTCCTTATTATTATACCATCGAGAAAATGAAGGGATACAAACTGTAGCACATCTGCTGCAACTTCCTCTCCACTCTCTCACAGTCTCTCTTACAAAATCAAAGATCTTTACAATGCTACAATACATTACACGACCGTATTACAATGTATTCCTTTTAAAGGGGAATTACCATGGGAAAATACCACGAGCCATCCAAAACTATGGGCCCATACTCTGTTGGCCAACAAAACAACCCAAAAATTTCTTTCTGGGGCTTCGTCCCCGAACCCCTCATCTGGGGATGGGGGGTCCCCCCCTGGGGTGAGTGTACAGTCCATCTGCATATCATATGAAACTGGGGTACAAACATGGCTAAAAAAACACCATCTCTAAATCAGGAAGATCAGGATCCACAACCAACACATAATGGCTATGCACATTAGTTCCAGTTACCATGGACTTCAAGTAATTATACTTGATATTTACTCAAGTTTGTCATACTCACACTCTCAAAGGGCTCTAGGTAAGCTCCCTTGAAATCATAAGTACTTATCATATGGAAAAATTATTTAAGAAAGGATACTCTAGAATTATTGCTCACTTCCATGCCCTACAGGTTTTGGACAACACCACACCAGAAATCCATCATGACTTACAATTTTTTTTGGATAAACATCATCAGGTCTTTGAGACACCAAAGGGATTACCCCCATATAGAGGGGAGCATGATCATGAGTTACCCTTGATTCAGGGTAGTTAACCAACAAATATAAAAATGTATAGGCACCCATTTGCACAAAAGAATGAAATTGAAAGGGTCACTTTGGAGCTATTGGAAGTGGGAGTCAGTCATCCTAACACTAACCCATATTCATCCCAAGTGATCATGGTTTTTAAGTAAGAAGTGAATGGGAGTATGTGTCTTGATTTTTGTGCCTTTGCATGGAACGAAGCATGGGAAAAATCCTTTGCAGCTTTAAAGCATATCATGTACACCACTTAAGTCTTATCCATGCCTAATTTTACTAATACCTTTATATTGGAATGTGATGCTTCCAAACAATTATTTGGGTGCAATCTTAATGCAATATGGATGACACTTAGTATTCACTACTAAGCAATGGGATAATAGGAATTTGGACAAGTTTACCTACAAGGAAGAAATGATGGGCATCCTACATGTAGTCAACACATGGTGATATTATCTCCTAGGGTCATGTTTCCACATAGATCACCAAAACTTGAAGAATATTTTGGAACAAAGGTTGTCATCCCCAGAGAAACATAAATCGTTCATCAATATTCTTGGATATGATTGCAAGGCCATCTACAAAAAGGAAAAATATAATGTCGGGGTAGATGCTTTATCAAGGAAATATGAGGAAGAAGGATCCATCTTTGTCTTATCTTCTCTGCTACAACAATGGTTAGAAAAATCACGACAAGAATGGCTCACCAATGTTACTACATATCAACCCATCAAGCAACTTAAAAAAGATCCCAACATTCACCAACTATCTAACACCCCTTCACCAAATTTTTACTATCCATTTAGATTGTTCACTACATGGATTGAGTGCCTTGAAACTTATCACTCCAAGCACACTCCAATATCTACCCATTATTTCATGTGTTTTGTTTGAAGAAGGGTGTGGGTCAAAATTGTCGAGTTCAAACTCCATTACCAAAACTCGATCAAGAAGGATACATTTGAATTCATCCCAAAACCCTTTTTCCCACATGAGAGAATCACCTACACCAACACACAGCCAAGGATGTTCTACCCTAGTGGAAGAATATGCAACCAGAAGATACTAGATGGGAACCATCATCCCTTTTATAGAAGTTTGTCATATCTAGCCTCGAGGACAAGGCTACTTTTGAAGGGAGAGGACATGTACAATGTAACACCCCTACTTTATCAATGTACACTGTAACACCCCATTTTTTACCCCAATATGTATAAAAATGTAAATATTATATGAAAAATATACAATCCGGTTATGCATGGTCCAGAGTGACCAAGATATGTAAATTTGTAAATTTCCACTCTTTAATATAAAAATAAATGGCTTCTACAGACTAAAGGGAAAAAGAAAAGAGATGGAGGACTATCCTTCCACAAAAAGGGGAAAAGGTACCCAACCCATGCATGCCACCTATCCAACTCTCCTTGGGAAAGTGAAAAGTGTCCAACCTCCAGCATGCCACTTGTTCACTTTGGTGCCACTTGTCTAGCCTCAAGCATGCATATAAATAGATAAATCTAGCCTTCATTCCATCATTACTTCATGCCAAAAAGAAGTCCTTTTGGCTGCCAATCCTGAGATATCTAATACAAAACCTATCACCTAAGATAGAAATATATACTATTACGTACTATTATGTACCACCATCACCCTGTTGCACATGGAAAACCAAACAGAGAACAATGAAACTCCCTCGATCCTGGAAAGGAATTAGGGGTAACAAACCCAAGGTGTTGTTAGCTCATAGAAGGGAGCCCAAGGTACTGTTAACTCAGAGAAGGGAACCCCATTCCTTGGCTGAGGGATAGTTGTAGCCAGAAAAACTAACACCTTGTGGATTGATAGTCCCAGCTCCAGGGTGGCCTGTCAAAGTAACATATGGCTTGACAGAGCCTATGGCTGGGTGGAACGACCTTGGTCTACAGACAATTGGTTCTTTTCTTTCTAGATAAGTATTTATTTGTGAATGGAATTTGTTGTGGGATATTATTGAATTGTGTTTAATATATTTTATGATGAATGTTTTACTTAAATTGCATGGAATTACTATCATTTGAGGAATTGCATTCATAAGAAATAGAATTGCATACTTGCATTTGTTTTCATACATATATAAATTACCACAGTGCTCAAATACATTCATTTTTCCACTGTAAACATCAATTTAACCAGTAGAAATCCAAATTTGGATAACCTGGGTGCTCCTGGGTAAAATTATGGATGTTCCCTAGCCAACTTAGCATTGTGAGGGTACTAGGTTTGTGATAATTTGGTATCAGAGCTGCAGGTTTCAATATTGGAGCTGTATGGGCCATAAATCCAAATTTACAGTCATAAATCATAAATGGTTCTGGGGAAATCAGTTTTTGTTAAGTGACAGAGAAGGGGTCAGGAATAATTTCAAATCAATTTCAATATTTCTCCTTATTGTTCGATTAAAATTTTTGCATAATTACGAATTTTTTTTAAAATGGAAAATTTATGTCCGGCCCCACTCATGCCACGTGGATGGGTGATGTGGAGACACCACATGGATGGGTGACGTGGAGGAGCCATGTGGGAAAGAGGTCCGACGTGGAGAGGCCATGTGGACAGAATGTGCGATGCGAACCAACCATATCAGATCCATGTGCACAGGTGACCGTAGGTGATGGAGAGTGAAGGAGGAATAAATATGACCGTTGGATGGTGGAGATCAAGATCGACGGCTGACAACGTTTCAGGCTCATGAAGGTGGACAGATTATAACTAATCAGCACGACCCTAAAGTGGTAAACCACCCTATGACGTGTCACCCTCTCCTACATTTAGGCTCGTGAAAGCGGGTTTGGGAAACCACTTTTCCCGAAGCCCGAAACCATTATTGGTCTGACAGGAAGTGACGTGACGTAGTGAGATGTGACGCACACTAACGTCAAGAAAGGTGGGAACCTCGTCAATCATGTCAACTGTGGAATATCGTGTATATTTAATTGACTTCCAACGTTGATTCAGGCCTGCAAACTTGTGTGACAGATAACCGATGGGCATGATCCTGAGACGGAAACCACCTTGCAACATGTCACCTGCTCATGCATTCAGGCTCATAAAAGCAATTTGAGGAAACCACTCTCTTTGGAACCTGAAACCGCTTATCATTGACAACTAGTAAGGCAATATGGGTGGCATATGAAGGGAGTATACCAGAAAGAGAAGGGTTTTCATAGCTGATTTGCAGGTGCCCGAAACCAGAAAATGACAGTGACCTCATGCACCAGATTGCACGAAAATGAAATATTTACATACGTTTAAAATCTTGTTTTTCATATCAAGAGCATATTAAATCAGAAACCGATGAGACTTATGCAATTTCGACACTATTAAAGGAGACTACAGGATCACAAATGCGGGACAAGGACCTATTCTGCTCAGATTGGACAAAAATTTTAGATTAATAATTTTTGAAGGTGTAGCTCGAGGATAGATGGAGGCTCGGTTGAGGATAAAATCGTTATGATACAGTTGTGATCCAGGCACATAGATGAATCTGGAGCCTTGAGGCCAAATTAAAAATATGTGAACCCAAGGGTTGAAAGAAGGCCAAAATCCACTATTTGGGCACGCAAAAGTGCGATTTTTGAAAACTTGAAGGAGGCAAAAGTGGCCCCAGAACTCATAACCAAGAAATTTATTGATTTCGACATTTTTTCTACTCACCAATATGAGAAAATTTGATTAGAGGAAGCTTTTCCAAAAATGCTTAGTTTGGAAGATAGCAGTTTTTAGTAAAAATTCTAAGTCGGAAAGATTGACAGAAATTAAAAGTTGGTGATTTCATAATTTTGTAAGTTTTGATAAGAGCATCAAATTCGAACAATGAAAGTGTACAGGTTCACACCATTATATGGGCTATCAGTTTCTAATATAATTTTGTTTCCACTCCCTTACTGTTTTTCTTATACAGGTCTCCAAAAGTGGTCCTTCATAATAGTTGCAGCTATAGAAAGGAGAGTAAAATTGGACAGAAACTGTCTTTTCAAAGAGATATAAATCTTAGTGGTGAAACCAATATTGAACAATAAACCTAAATATGAATCAGTATTTTCTAAATTTCCAAAAATCTAACAAAAAAAAGAGCCTACATCTTACTTTTGACAAAAGTTGTCAAAAAGGGGAATTTTCCAGAATTTGTTTTTATGCATAAAATTTGTTACAAATTTTTGGAAGGAATTTGTCTAATAGATTTTGATTATTTGAACACATTGCAAATATTTGTGCAGCAAGTTACTACAGTTTACAGTTTTACAGCTCAGTGGCACACAAACATAATTATACAGTAAAGATGGAAGGGATAGAAATGTCAAGTAGTTTGAGAGAAGAAGCCAGACCTTTCCAATGGTACCAAAAGCATCAAATTATGAGTTTGATGGAGAAATTTATTGCAAAAATAATGCAATATTATTTTATCTCTCTCCTCTTTTTTATGATACTTTTTTAATTTTATTTATTTTTATTTATAAGAGATTAATTATATAAATGTTTTTATTATTTCAAAGTTACTCCAGTATCATCTTAATGAATGTGAGATTTATATTTTAAAGAACTTAAAAGTAGTGATAATATAAAATACTCTATATTATTATTCCAAAATTACACCACTATCATCTTAATTAATGTGAGATTTATATTTTAAATAACTTAGAAGTAGTGATAATATAAAATACTCTATATTTATTATTTAAAGTATATTTATCATATTTCGAGATGAACTTTTCGAAATCTCAACCAAGGTGGGTTTATATGAAGTTATATATTGTCAAATAAAATAATGGCAGATAAGCATCTTTGAATTCTATATGTCCAACTCAACCATAATGGTTGACCAAAGTAATTGAAATTCTATTGGTTTGAGAAATCCAACTCATCCACGACACATTTTTTTATAATGCCCATTTTAGACCCCAAATTTTCTCTAATTGAAACAATGAAAAGTTCGAGTATGGAAGTATAGAGTTGTAAATTTGATAATGAGAGAATGTTGAGGGCTCAGTAATAGCAGAATCAGTTAAATATTCAACGTATGCAGAGTTTGAACTTGTTACAGAGGCAACTGCAGGTTGGATCAATTTCATGCTCTAAGAAGGAAAATGGGGTCAGTTCAAAAAAGAGATCTCATGAAAAATATAGACAATCTAAGAGTGTTACCAGAGGTCATGGACATCATCATTCACCACCTCAGACAAATATGAGATCTTATACCACAGAGGATTCTAGCAGCAATCCAGAAATGTCTCTAAGGAGGCATCATAAAAGAAGACATCTGGAAGAAGTGTTGCAAGGAGAACTTAGAAATATTAAACCACCTACTTTTGATGGTGAGAACAAGAAAGGTGAAGATGTCAAGGCCTAGATGTTAGGGATGAGGAAATACATGTGCTTGCATAATTACTCTTCAAATATGGAGGATAGAATTTCCATTTATAACCTGCAGGGGAAGGCCTCCATATGGTGGGATCAACTAGTGGAAGTGAAGCATATCAATGAGAAGAAAATTTCATGGAAACACTTCAAAAATTATTTCCAACAAAAATACTTATCTGAGCATTATTATAAGAATAAAATGGAGGAGTTCTTTGAGCTCAAGTTGGGAGCTATGAGTATGGAGGATTATGAAAGGAAATTCTTAGAGTTGTTGAGGTATGTGGGGTTTATTAAGGAGGAAAAAGTAAAAATTTAGAGGTTTCTAAATGGACTCCCTACATTTACAAAGACAAGATCCCATATGATGAACCAAAATCCCTTGAAGAGGCCATTCGAAAGGCTAAGCATATATATGATCAGAATAGAGGCAGAGAATCTATATAGAAATCCTGGAGGGATAAGAAAAGAGATAAGTGGGATCAAAGGAAGAAAGGATTCAAACCTCCCTTCTTAAGAAATCAACAGAGTTTGTTTCAATAGAACAATCCTAACCCGAAAGGACCACAGAATGCAGAATCCCAACGAAAAAGGACAAATACCCCATTTAAATGTTGGCAATGTGAAGGGAATCATACATTCATAAATTGTCCTTATAGAGAAGACCAAATGAAAACTATGCATAACATACAAGAAGCAAGCACAGTAGAGGATGTGGCTAGAGACATTCCCAGAATTTATGCATCTCTAGATAAAAAAACAGGCAAAACCCCAGTCCAATATGATTGAAATTGAAGTTAATATTAGTGATCAACCCATTTCCATTTTGATTGATTTAGGGTAAATTCATAGTTATATTGATCCCAATTTGGTTTAAATATTTAATTTAAATAAAATCAAACATGATAATTCATGGATGGTACAATTGGCTACTGGAACTAAAAGAAGAATCATTGAGATAGTAAAAAGTTGTTCCTTGGATATGAATGGTCTCCATACAACTGTAGATTTGAACATAATACCTCTTGTTTCTTATGATGTACTTATTGGAATAGACTTGTTGGATTCACACCATGTCATGTTAGATAGCCATAACAAGACTCTCACATGTCTTAATGAAGAAGGAGAGCATAATATAGTGAAAGGCATTCTAAGGCCTATTCCATAGGGCAGATTTCAGTTGTCCAAGTAAAAGGGTGTTTCAGAAAAGGTTGTCAAATGTATGTAGCTCATGTGGAGGAACCAAAAAAGGATAAGGGTCCTAACTTGGAAGATTTCCTAGTATTACAGGAATATGCATATGTTTTTGAAGAAATACCAGGATTACCACCAAAAATGGATATTGATTTCTCTATTAACTTGGTGCCTGGAGATGCCCCAGTTTCCAAAATACCATATAGAATGAGTACGCATGAATTGAAAGAATTACAAATGCATCTTGAACATGTTTTGAAGAAAGGATACATATGTCCAAGTGTGTCTACTTGGGGAGCATCGGTACTCTTTGTAAAAAAGAAAGATGGGACCTTGAGATTGTGTATCGACTTCAGGAAATTAAATAAGGTTACATTGAAAAACAAATATCCTCCACCCATAATTGATGACCTATTTGACCAGCTTAAAGGAGCAAGGATTTACTCCAAGATAGATTTGAGACCAGGATATCATCAAGTGAGAATAAAGGATGAAGATATCAACAAAACATCCTTAAGGACCCAATATGGTCATTATGAGTTTGTGGTACTTCCATTTGGATTATCAAATGCACCAACTACCTTTATGTGCTTAATGAATAGCATATTTAGACAATATTTGGACAAATTTGTAATTGTTTTTTTAGATGACATTCTCATTTACTCAAAATCGATGGAAGAGCATGAGGAGCATTTGAGATTGGTTTTACATATATTAAGGGAGAACCATTTATATGCCAAACAAAGCAAATGCTCATTCTATAAAAAAAAAAATCCAGTACTTGGGATATATCATATTTTACGAAGGGGTAGCACTGGATCCAAATATATTGAAGCTATCATGGGGTGGCATACACCCAGGAATGTAACAGAAGTCAGATCATTTATGGGACTAGTTGGATATTACAGAAGGTTTGTAAAAGGATTCTCAAAAGTAGCACATCCAATTACATCTTTACAAAATAAGAGAGTCAATTTTTTTTATAACTAAAACGGTTATTTTATTGAAATTGAGGAGCCATTGGGGTTAACCCAAAGAAGCCAATAATACAAAAATTCAGTATCCAGCAAATCCTAGCAGACTTTCACTTTCATTACAAATCTGATTCTCAAGGGATAGGGATCCAGGAGAGGTCTTCATTATTTATTATGTATGCTCCTTGGGACATAAGACATCCCATATTAGCTTTGATATCAGCTTCCTTATTCAATCCACGCAGAATGTGGAAATAGAGGGAGGAGGAAAACCCATGCAGCAGATACCGTAGCCTTTGCAAAGTGTTATTGAGAGAAGGATTGATGAAGTGTTCATTCGAATTTAGAATTTTTATCAGGATTTCAGAGTCTCTGAAAATTTGTATTTCTTTGTATCCATTATCCCGAGCTATCTGACCAGCTTTTAGAAACCCGAGGATTTCTGTCTAATTATTGGTTCTCTGCCCTAGACCCCAGCTAAAGCTATCTTTCCTTGTGCCTTCCGGGGAATATATTACTCCACCAGGTCCAGCCGTCCCGGGGTTCCCTTTAGAAGTGCCATAAAAAAAAATGGAAGCTTTACCTTGCTTCCTCCACCATTCCTGAAAAAATGCCTCATTATTTCGAAGTTTCCAGCCTGGTGTGTCAATGGGTCTGGTCATGACCGTGTTTCTATCTCTGAAAGCATAAGTTCCCATCCATTTATTTTCTGCAGGAAGAAGAATGATATCTTTCTTAAAGGACTATTGTGCCACGACTTCAAGGAGAAGGGATTTGGCTTTTGTAGCAACCTTCGAAGGGAGACTCAAGGTGCTGCTAAAAATTCTGTCATTCCTAGACAACCACAGTTTCCAGCAAACATACTTTGGGATGGCCTGCCAAATTCGGGCCCATAAAGAGTTGCTGAGAATCGCATGAGGATATCTCTCCTTCCAAGATGAATAAAGAACAACCAGAGAGACTTGAGACGACGCTGCATCATTTAGACCCTGAAGGAATTGGGTCCAAAAATCATGAGCATAAGGGCAGTCCACGAACAGATGATCCATGGTTTCAAGAGCATTACAACATAATGCATAGCGATGAGGGCCAAGGATGCCTTTTTTTATCAGGTTGTCACCAGTCAAAATTTTTCTGTGCATTAAAGTCCAAAAAAAGAAGTTGACTTTGGGCAAGCCGAGAGGGTCCCAAACCTGTTTCCAGAAAGAAGGTGGAAGAGTGGACGCAGAGTGAGCTTGAAGAGTGTAAAATCCTTGCACAGAGGAGTAAAAATCGGTCCTTCCCCAGCCCCACGAGTCTTTATCCTTCTGATGTACAGGATCTAAGGCCGTTAACCTTGATAAGAGGGATTGTTGTTGGTGTTGTAAATGCTTCGGAGAACAAGGAAAAGACCACGACTTCCAATTTCCAGAGTCATCCCAGGAGGAGATGTCAGCGAGCGTGTGGATGTCATTCAGAATTAGCCATTGTCGGATGTCTTTAATTTCATCAGAATTTATAAGAGGGGCTTGGACCAAAATGTTGTCGTGCCACAACATATTTATGTTTCCATTCCCAAGAATGCGATACAGATGTTTCTGAAAGAAGTCGATACCCCTGCGGCAGAGGTTCCAAGTCATTGATCCTTTTGGAGTATTCTAAGCCTGAATGTTTCTCAGAGAGATACCATTAAGATATTTTTTCTTAAGAAGTTGACTAATAGGGTGCTTTTTGTTAGTGTATAGCTTCCACAAGATTTTACCACCCAATGCTAGATTATCCAGCCCGGTATTTCTGATATTTAAACCGCCTTCAGCCAGAGGACGTTTAATGGTGTCCCATTTAACTAAATGATATTTCTTTTCATTTCCTTTTCCACCATGCCATAAAAAAATATCTTAATAGCTTTGAAACCTTCTCCTTGGTCGAGCTTGGAGCTAAAAGAAAAGAGGCCTGATAAATAGGAAGGGCAAAGAGCACCGATTTAATGAGAATGACTTTCCTGGCTGTAGTGAGCCACTGACCACCCCAAGAGACAATTTTGGACTTGATTTTACTCAGCACTTCCAACCACAACGACGATTTATTAACTCCCATAGATAAAGGGAGGCCAAGATATTTAATCTTATCCCAATTGGCATGTCCCGGGAATCCCATGAGATGAGCTATTCTCTGAATGGTTTTATGGCTTGAGTTCCACCCATAAACAACACTTTTCCTTTTGTTGATGAGGGCTCCCGAGATAGAGCATTAGTTTTGAAGAATATCTTTGAAGGCCTTCGCAATCTTTAATGAGGCTCCACCCAACAATAGAGAATTGTCAGCAAATAAGGCATGGTTAATAGACGCAATACCTTTCAGCGGCCTTATACCTTGGACAGACCCAGCTTGCTGCTCAGAAAACAACTTCCGGCTTAGAGAATCAACCATCAGAATGTACAGGAAGGGGGAGAGAGGGAAGCCTTGCCTTAGGCCCCTCGATGCTTGAAAATAGTTTGTAGGTATTCCATTCACAAGAGGAGCTATCCAAGGCTTTCTCGTGCATTCTCTGATCAAATTAACAAATTCAGTACTGAAGCCGAAAGAAAGGAGTACTCTATAGAGGAAGGAGAGGTTGACCCTGTCGAAAGCATTCGCCATGTCAAGCTTTATGAGCATCCCATGCTCCTTCTGATGGTAGCTAGAATTCATGACTTCTTGCACCTGGATGACATTATCCAAGATATATCTCCCTTTGACAATGTTAGGATATTCCTATACTCCATCATAGTCCCACCAGTATTTTGATCATTTACATTTTCAGTCATGCATGCACTTTTAGGGTTTGCATGCATCATTTAGGGTTTGCATGAATTCCAGTCATCAGTCCCAGCACCTAGCCCTCAATTAGCTAGCCCCCGGAGCTTCCTTCCACTCAGTTTCATCCCTCCTAGCCTATCATGCGCCCTCCTTTCACCTACTGCATGAGAAGGGCGCCTTTCTCACCTACTAGTCCAGTTTACTTCAGTTAGCCACCAATCTTTCCTTGATTTGAGGCCAGACTGACTCCCCACTGTTGTTATCACTCTGATTGACCTCCGATGAGACATGACTACCTGTTTTGACACCAGTTAGCTCCTCATGCGCCCTCCATTGAGCCTCCTTCATTCAGTTAGTGTCTCCATGTGCCAGTTACATTCAGTTACACCTACCACACTCAATTAGACTCAGTTTGACTGACGGTTGACAGTTACTTGTGCATTGATGACTCCACCAATGATGAGATAGACTACTAGTTGTGCTCCGATGACACTCCAGTGATCTTTTGATCACTCCATGAAGGCTAATTCGAATTACCACCTTGGCATTCGAATCCTCATGCATTGCACTACTTATTGTCCATATTGTGATTAATTAATTAGTGTGTGTGAAGTATTTTTGCTTCTATCCGAGTTCTACTGTATTATTATTATGTTGCTCATTATACTGCATTGACCACTCTTCTTCTATTTTCTTGCTTAATCAATTACTTTCTTGTGAGGTATACATCATGTCTTAGATCTGCTGTGAGGATTTTCACATGGTATCAGAGCATGTTGAGAGTATTGTTTATCTCCATTCTTGAGAGTTTTTTGCAGGTTATTATCAAGATTTCGAGTGCAGCAGCAGCAGCTGCAAATATTCTCTATTATTTTTGCAGGTCTTCTACAGCTTCAATGAATTTAGAAGAAATCCCTCCTCTTTCTCTATTCAACTATGATGAATGGAAACAAAAAATGATAGCATATTTGAAGAGCCATGATCTCTTTTATTGTTATTTTGAAAGAGAGTTAGAATCCTTTGAAGAGAAGATTGATTGGTTGAATAAAGGAGACATGGCCCTTGGAAGAATGATGGTTACTATGCCTGATTACATATTGTACCCAATCATTATTGATATTGAAACTCCAAAAGAGCTGTGGGCTCACCTGGATGAAAGATACGACAAACAGAATGAAGGATTTGGTCCAAACCCCTTCAAAAGCAAGCAAAGTGATGCATTCACCCTCCTTGCTGATCTCATTGATCATGAACTAGTATCAACCACATCTCATATTGAATTTGTCCACAAAGAAGAAGAACTTGCAGATTCTACACTCATGCTCCAAATTTCTTCTCTTTCTGTGCCAGCTCACACTCTAGATATTGCAGAAGGTCCTAAATCCTCTCTTGCACCAGAGTTTGTTGGTTTGCATCATGATCACATGATTATTTCGCAGGTAAAATCAGCTATTGGAGGTAATGCATTCACTCTCCTCAAGCAATCACCTCTTATTTACTACTATATGATCATTATTCCATGCTTTCATAAGGTTATTGAAGAATATGGCTATTGCCATTCGCTTGGGATAATTTCTCATGCACATCATGGTTTTGATCTCACCCCTGCTGGTTCAAAGGAGATCTCAAGAAACCATTTCCATCCGCTTGGGATAATTTCTCATGCATCTACTGGTTTTGATCTCACCTCTTATGGTTCAAAGGAGATCTCAAGAAACCACGATTCAAGCCTTGGATCTGATCTGGATTCCAAGCAATCACCTCTCATTTACTACTGTAAGATCATTCTTTCATGTTCTTAGAAGTTTATTGAAGATAATGGCCATTACCATTCGCTTGAGAAAATTTCTCATGCACTTACTGGTTTATATCTCACCTCAAATGGTTCAAAGGATATCTTAAGCAACCATGATTCAAGTCTTGGATCCGATTTGGATTCCAAGCAATCTTTATTATTTGATGGTTCTTTTTGGCATAATCTCACCCATGATGGTTCGAAGGAGAAGACAAAATACTATCTGCACATTCATAGATTTGATCCTACCTTAGCTTATTCGAATCACAGGTTCAAGGATCATCCTCATACTTTTGGATTTGTTCTCATCACATTCAATCTGAAGAGCAAGTACAAGCACATGCTTTTTGAGCATGATCCACTTCTTCCCAAGAAGAAGATACCTCCAGACATTTGACCAAGCATCACACTTGCTTGAGTTTGGAGCATTTATTTTTTATGTGTGCCTTACAGTCTGTTTTGAGGGGGGGGTATTTTCCCATGAAATTTTCCCCACGTCCTTGGTTTATTGACTGTTATTATTCATTGTATTGGGTGACCTTTGGTCTTAGTTACCAGGGCCCAGGATGGATTAAGGGGGGGGGGTTAGGATATTCCTATATTCCATCCTAGTCCCACCAGTATTTTGATCAGTTACATTTTCAGTCATGCATGCACTTTTAGGGTTTGCATGCATCATTTAGGGTTTGCATGCATTTACATGCATTCCAGTCATCAGTCCCAGCACCTAGCCCTCGGTTAGCTAGCCCCCGGAGCTTCCTTCCACACAATTTCATCCCTCCTAGCCTGTCATGCGCCCTCCTTTCACCTACTGCATGAGAAGGGCGCCTTTCTCACCTACTAGTCTAGTTTACTTCAGTTAGCCACCAGTCTTTCCTTGATTTGAGGCCAGACTGACTCCTCACTGCTGTTATCACTCCAATTGACCTCCGATGAGACATGACTACCTATTCTGACTCCAGTTAGCTCCTCATGTGCCCTCCATTGAGCCTCCTTCATTCAGTTAGTGTCTCCATGTGCCAGTTACATTCAGTTACACCTACCACACTCAGTTAGACTCAGTTTGATTGATGGTTGACAGTTACTTGTGCATTGATGACTCCACCGATGATGAGATAGACTACTAGTTGTGCTCCGATGACACTCCAGTGATCTTTTCATCACTCCATGAAGGCTAATTCGAATTTCCACCTTGGCATTCGAATCCTCATGCATTGTACTACTTATTGTCCATATTGTGATTAATTAATTAGTGTGTGTGAAGTATTTTTGCTTCTATCCGAGTTCTACTGTATTATTATTATGTTGCTCATTATACTGCATTGACCACTCTACTTCTATTTTCTTGCTTAATCAATTACTTTCTTGTGAGGTATACATCATCTCTTAGATCTGCTGTGAGGATTTTCACAAACAAAACCACCTTGGGAGGTAGAAATGAGCCTCCCAAGCAACAGATTGATTCTATTAGCCATTATATTGGATAGAATTTTATATGAAACATTACACAATGATATAGGTCTAAATCTATCAAAGGAGCTCTGGCTAGAATCTTTTGGGATTAAGGCCAAGAAGGTGGAATTGATGCTACCTCCAACTTTAGCTCTGTGGTGGAAGGTTTTGACCATTCTCTGCAGATCAGTTTTTATAGTTTCTCAACAGGTTCTATAAAATTGAATTGAAAATCCATCAGGCCCAGGGGCACTGTCCGACTCCATAGACCAAATTATGTCGTTGATTTTAGCTTCAGTGATAGGCTTCATGAGGGTTGAATTATCATCCATACTTACCAAAGGAGGGATATTGGAAAGGAAATCAGAAGTGGTCTCCTCACAGTGGACTCCGTCTTCAGTGTAAATATTTTGAAAGTGAGTTGTAGCAGCCAATTTAAGCTGATCAAATCCTTTGTGTATCTTTCCATCAATAGAAGTGATTTCATAGAGGTGGTTTCGAGGGAGCCGAGCCCTGTATTGCCTATGGAAGAAAGATGTGTTTCAATCTCCAGCTTTAAGCCACAAGCTGTGAGATTTTAATCTCCGGTATTCTTCTTCGCAGTGAAAGGAATGAAAGGTTTTGATCTAGGTAGAATGTTCCTTTTCTAAAATTGTTGTATTAATAACTTTGCTTTCCATTTCGACCTGCACCTCTGCTAACTGTTGAACAGCCTGAATTCGCAGGTTAGTAGGATTGTTGTTGGGAATTTTTATCCAGGATTTTAGAGCAAGCTTTGTCGCCTTAATCTTCTGCTCCCACACAAAGCTGGGAGATCCAGAGATTGAGATAGACCAGGCCTTTTTCACTACATCCATGAATCCATCTTTTTCGAGCCATAGAGGGCTGTAGTGAAAAGGAATAGGGCCTAGATTTTCTTCATCTTCCAAAAGCAAGAGAATGGGCTTATGATCAAAGGTGAGTTTTGGAAGGATTTTGGAAGAGATAATCCTCTTGTCCAGCAAAAGGGATCTCTGAACCGGGAATCTATCGAGACGGGCAGAGATGTGGTCCACTCCTATTCTATTGTTTGTCCAGGTATACAATCCTTTCAGGGGTTTAAAGTTAAGAAGATCCCACTACTAAATAAGCTCCTCCACTATGGGAAGAATTTGGTCTCTTCCACGGTTACCTCCTCTCTTTTCCTTCGGATTGAGGACAATGTTGAAGTCTCCGACTAAGATAATGTTCGTGAGGGAGGAGGTTCCAAGAAATTCAGCAAGGGAAAGCCAACACTCTTTCTTTTCAGAATAGAGGATAGGGACATAAAGGTTAAAAAGAGAGAAGATGAACTTACTTGATGAATGTCAAAGTTCAGTGAAGATCCAGTGTTGAGTTTCAAAATGACTTTCAAGCTGAAACATATCCTCCGACCACAGGGTGGCCAGACCGCCAGAGGTACCTCGGGCACTAATGGCCTTTCCGACATTATTTTTCCATTTGGATTTGTTGATGTTGAGAAGGGTGTCCCCTTCGATTTTAGTCTCTTGGAGCATAAGGATCTCAGGAGTTTCAACTTTCAAAAGGTTTTTAACTACTTCGGCTTTCAGAGGATTCCCTAGACCTCTGCAATTCCAAGAGACTAAACGCATTATTTACCAGAGTTGGAGAGGGTAGAACTACCCTTGGGATTTCTGTTTCTGGTGTTTCTCCCCATGGAAATTTCAATAGCGGATTGATTCCCTTGCATTTTTTGCGTCTCTGCTTCCTCTTCTCGAACTTCCTTATGAGATTTCCTCCCTACTTTTTTCGTTGGTCTGTCAAAAGACTCATCCTCTGAGGATCCAGAGATTTCAGGTTTCTTTTTCCTTATCATTTCTACGTAGGAAGGGGGGGGGTGAGCAAAGAAGCACCTGAGGCCTCTTCTCTTCCCTGCTCCACTGTTTGAGAAGCAATTTGCTGTTCAACCTCCTCAAGATTAGGCTCTAGGACTTCTAGGACAGTGTTTAGAGATTCGAACTGATTTTTAACAGCTGCTTCCAATGAAGGATTAGAGCTCCCTTCTCCCTATATCATTCTAGGATTGTGTAGATTAGTCCCCGGTGCCACTCCTTTACCTTTGGTTCTGTTGTTTTGTTTAGGCAAGGATTCTTTCATCACCTGAGTCCATTGCTCTCCAGTGGAATTCTATGCATCTTCCTCCATCTTCTTTTTGCAATTCCTTGCAAAATGACCATATATGCGGCAATGTCGACATTTAAATGGGAGTTGCTCGTAGTCCAGTTCTTGGATATGAACCCAATCCGCCACCGTAAGCTTAATGGCTTCTGGTAACCCCACTTCCAAGTCCACTTCGACTCATATTCTTGCGCAGGAGTATTGGTCCTTTTTCTTAGCACAGTCGATATATCTCCCAAGGGCATTACCAATGGCCTCTAGTGACTTCGGGTTCTAGCAATGCAGAGTTAAATGGGGAAGGCAGACCCATATTGGAACAGCCGAGGGCACGTCCTGTGTCGGATCAAAGTCTGGTGTCCAGTTGTTTAAGTAAATTCCGTGGGTGCCCATGAAATACAAGCCATTTCTGAATATGAGGCTTCGATCTTCTACATTATCAAAGACAAAGACAAAAAATCCCTTACCAACAAGATAACTTCTGATATCTGCAGTGACCAGAGGGTGCCAGTTTTGTTGCACCCAAGATTCCATAGCTATGGGAGAAGGCCAAAGGCCAGTGAATTTCCCGATGAGCCCTCATTCTGCAAGATTCAGGGCATCCCAACAGGATTCTTCAGGAGGAAGTGCAACCGTGGGTATGGTGGAAAGCTTCTTGATGAATTTCTGTTGAGCTTCGGATGCTGGTCGTTTGGAGCCAGCAGCAACGAGTTTTCTGAACGTAGTGATCGCCGGTGGGGGAGAGGGAGGGGCCTCAGGGCCCCCTCCAAGGCCCATAAATATCAAGCTCAAGCTCAATATAGACGCGGATCAGAATGCAGACGCGACACGAAGGAGGAAAATTCAAAGCAGGGTTTAAACGCGGTTCTTGGAGTGAAAATCCATCGGTTTTCCACTAGCAAAAAAAAGACCAATCTCAAATCTCAAGAGAGTCAAATTTGAATGGACAACCAAGTGTGAATAAAATTTCCAAGAGTTGAAGAGATTACTTACCAGTGCACCAATTCTCAAAATTGTTGATCCAGATGAAGATTTTATGGTATGTACAGATGCCTCTAAAGAAGGAATTGGTAGTGTACTCATGCAAAATGGGCATGTGGTTTGTTATGAATATAGAAAGTTGAAGAAGCATGAGAAAAATTATGCCACACATGATTTAGAGTTGGATGCTATAATGCATGCCTTAAAATGTAGAGAAATTATCTCATGGGCAAAAAATTTGAATTAAGAACATATCACAGTTAGTTGAAGTATATATATTTTAGCAACAAAATCTAAATGCAAGACAACTAAGATGGTTGGAATTCCTATGTGAGTTTGAATTTGAAATCAAACATATTAAAGGAAAGGAGAATAAATTTGCAGATGCACTCAGCCGAATAGCACATACAATGCATGCTGCAACCATTAGCATGTGCCAATCAGATTTAAAAATCAAAATTCTGGAAGTTGTCATTTCAGACCAACATTTTCTACAGGTGAAAGAAGGATTATAAAAGGAGAATTTACAACATAAATTCAAAGGATACAGGTTGTTGAATGATGGGATTCTTATGAATAATAACATAATTTACATTCCTAATTCTGTGGAATTAAGGAAGATGGTAATGGATGAAATACATAAGGTGCCATATGTAGGACATCGTGGATATCAAAATACTATTACAGCAGCAATAATCCAATATTTCTGGCCAGGAATGAAAAATGACATAGCTAATTATATATCAATATGTATGGAATGCCAAAAAGTGAAGGTTGAGCATGGACATCCAGTGGGATTACTTCAACCGTTTCCAATTCCAGAATGGAAATGGGATGTGATGACAATAGACTTCATCACCAAAATACCCTGGACAGTCAAACAACATGATTCAATTATGGTAGTGGTGGATAAATTGACAAAGGATGCACACTTCATCCTGGTTAAATTAACTCATAAGGCATCCAACATAGCAAAAATTTATATGAAGGAGATTGCAAGATTCCATGGAATACCCAGGGAAATTGTTTCAGACTGAGATCCAAAATTTACTTCAAATTTTTGGAAGGGATTATTCAAAGGATTTGGAACAAATATGAATATGAGTACATCATATCACCCACAAACCGATGGAAAAACTGAAAGGGTAAATCAAGTTATTGAATATATGCTCAGAATGTATGTGATGGATCAACCATCAAAAGGGAGGATTGCTTGCATTTGGTTGAGTTTGCTTACAATAATGGATATCATGCATCTTTAAATACGAGTCCATTTGAAGCCTTATATGAAAGGAAATGTAATACTCCAATCAGCTAGGATAACCCAGCAGATAGAGTGGTTATTGGGACAAAATTTCTCAAAGAAATAGAAGAGAAAATGGTTAAGATCGAAAAGAATTTGAAAATAGCACAAGACACATAGAAAAGTTATGCAGACAAAGGCAGAATAGCAAGATAATTCAAATTTGGTGGTCATGTGTATCTAAAAGTTATGCCAAAGAAAATTTCACTGAAGCTTTGGATATGTCCTAAGTTAGCGCCCATATATTGTGGTTTGTTTGAAATATTAACTAGGATAGGGCCTATTGCATATGAACTTGCATTTCCTACATGCATAAAAGTGCATAATGTGTTTCATGTATCTTTATTGAAAAATTTTGTACATGATCCTAACTACATTGTTGATTGAGCCTTGATTCAGGTGGACCCGGAAGGAGATATATCGGTGCTACCAGTACATATCCTTGTTGAATTTTCAGAATTTACTTCAATCTGATCTAGGATATCAACTGAGAGAACAACATGTACAGCATATCTACAGCATATCAATCATGGAGACAATAATGCAAGCACACAAGAGACACAAAGATTTACTTGGGGAAAACCATAAAGGTGAAAAACCCCAATAACTTCCTCAGAGATAGATAGAGCAATGATACAACCAACCAAGAGAGATAGACATAACTTAGCAGCAATCCTCCTCCTCCATAAGTGCGCCTCTCCTCCTTGAGAGCATGTGTGAGAAGTGAGTGAGTAAATAGAGTGCCTCCCGCACTCTATTTATACTTGACTTGACTTGCCTTTTTACCTAACTCATGTCGGCTCGAACTTAACCACATAACATAATGCTGAGTGGGCCGACCCCCAATAGGGTGGTCTAATAACCCTTTGACCCACATGGCCGACCCCCAATAGGGTGGTCTAATAACCCTTTGACCCACATGACTTATACAGGGCCGACCCCAAACAAGGTGGTCTAATAACCCATCAAGTATAAGTTACGACACTTACAATATAAATGACGACACTTCCTTATAGAGGAATAATACCATCTCTATAGGAATATAATATACATATGTGTGAAATACATTCCGAAGTTACATATACATCAACACTCCCTCTTAACTAGGAAGGTATTTCTCAGCACAGTTCTTCTAGCACAAGTCATCTTCTCTGGATCATCGTCACTGGATAATCGTCATCGAGTCATCATCATCGTCACTGCTGCTGCTATCTCAATCAATCTCTGAATCTACTCGTCATAGGAAGTTCTACAGAGCCAGTCCTTTTTCATACTGGATGTAGGCCCACCACCTGCAGGTCTTCATCATCACTGGCCATACTGTGGAATCCTCAGGACTTTTACGTGCGTCACAAAACCTCGAAAGAGCATCCCAGGCTGTTACAAGCACACAGCTCTACCTATAGGATCTCCCAGGGCACCGAATTACATGTGACCTCACCACAAAACCTCGCAAGAGCATCTGCCAGATATCCCAGGGAACCGAATTACATGCCATAGGCAAAACCTCGAAAGACTATCTGTAGATCTCCCAGGGAAACGAATTACATGTGGTCATGGAAAAACCTCGAAAGAGCATTTGCCAGATGTCCCAGGGAACCGAATTATATGCCATAGGCAAAACCTCGAAAGACCATCTGCAAATCTCCCAGGGCACCGAATTACATGCCATAGGACAAAACCTCGAAAGAGCATCTGCCAGATATCCCAGGGAACCGAATTACATGCCATAGGCAAAACCTCGAAAGACTATCTGCAGATCTCCCAGGGCACCGAATTACATGTCCTCCCAGAGCAAAACCTCGAAAGAGCATTTGCCAGATGTCCCAGGGAACCGAATTACATGCCATAGGCAAAACCTCGAAAGACCATCTGCAAATCTCCCAGGGCACCGAATTACATGCTCATCTGCACAACCTGATCCACGGCCACAGAGCATCAACCTGATACTCACCATACATCATCCTGATGTATCCATGATCATCCTGATCATCATCACTGCAACGTCCTACTGCATGTCATCTGGAGCAACATCCTGAAGCTCGTCATCTATGATCATCCTGATCATCACTGCAACATCATGCTGCATGATCTACCTGATCATCAATGCATCTACCTGATGCATACCAAGTATCATACATGATCCTCCTGATCATCAATGTATCCTCCTGATACAAATATATGATACATATCGCCATACATGATCCACCTGATCATCAATGCATCTACCTGATGCATACCAAGTATCTTCCTGATACATATCATCATACATGATCCTCCTGATCATCAATGTATCCACCTGATACAAATACAAATACATGATACATATCGCCATACATGATCCACCTGATCATACAATGTATCCACCTGATACATATACAGATACATGGTCCAAGAATCCAACATGATGCATAAACAATACATACACATGATCCAACTGATCATATCCTGCATCCAACATGATGCGTACATACATACATAAAATGATCCAACTGATCATGTCCAGCATCCAACATGATGCGTACATACATACATAAAATGATCCAACTGATCATATCCAGCATCCAACATGATGCATACATACATACATAAAATGATCCAACTGATCATATCAAGCAGAAACTAGAACATCATCATGATGCTCATCATCCAGCGCTTACATCCACAGCCATGTGAAGGATCCTCCTCCCAACATGCTTGGAATGGCTTCAGCAAATGTGTCCATCACTTCTTCCCCGAAGTGTCCTCGATCTGAGGAACGCCAAGCCTCTCTCTGAAGTACTCGAACTTCACCCTGGCTAGTGGCTTCGTCAGCACATCTGCAATCTGATCGTCCCGTCGCAATATACAGGAGCTTCACAGCTCCTCTCTGCACCATATCCCTGATATAGTGATATTTGATATCTATGTGTTTCGACCTGTCATGAAACACTGGGTTCTCGGACAGCTTCACACAACTCTGGTTATCACAGAAGATACCAGTAGCCTCCAACGGGAGATCAAATAACTCAGACAGTAGCTTCCGTAGCCATACTGCCTCACAACTAGCTGAACAGGCTGCAACATACTCTGCCTCAGCTGTACTCAATGCTACACAGGACTGCTTCCTGCTAAACCAAGAGATCACACCTGATCCCATACTGAAGCAACACCCAGATGTGCTCTTCCTATCTGCAGCACTGCCAGCCCAATCTGAATCAACATAACCCTGCAGGTTAAACTTTTGATTCGCCTCATATCTGAGCCCATAATCCACTGTACCCTTCAGGTACCTCAGAACATGCTTTACAGCAACCAGGTGAACACTCCTCGGATCCGTCAGGAACTGGCTCAATGTGTTCACAGCAAAGCAAATATCTGGTCTCGTGTTTGTCAGGTACATCAAGGACCCAATAATCTAACGATACATAGAGACATCAACCAGCTCAGATGAAGCATCACATAGAAGCTTCATATTCGATGTCATAGGTGTGGCCATAGCCTTGCAGTCCATCATCCCGAACCTCTTCAGGATCTCTACTGCATACTTCCCTTGTCCAAGGAAGATTCCATCACTCTGCCACACCTCCATGCCAAAAACAAATAGTGCATCATTCCCAAGTTCTTCATCTCGAACTTGGTAGTAAGCTTCCGCTGCATGTCGGCAATCAATCTATCTTCACCTGTAACAAACAAGTTATCTGCATACAAAAGTAGTATCACTTTTATATTTCTCAATGCTGTCATCTGCAACATGCTTGATCTGATAGATCCATATGGAAGTCATAACAAACTTCCCTTCACATCTTGGGACTGCATCCCAAACATCATTCTTCATGATCGACGGATCATGGCATTCCATTTCTTCATCCCAGATCCTGGGAACTTCAATATCTTCAATAGATATCTTTGTTGCTGGAACAAATGTTGTAGTCCTTTTGTAGGAGATGGCATACGATCTTTCCTACACAACAAGTTAAATTGCATGATTAGAAAACATCTCATAGTTTTCAGAACAAATTCTTACACATAAAGAAATATGTCATACAGTCATGCAATTATCTTAGCCAATGCTTCAATACAACATTTATCCATATTTCGTAACTTTCTAGATGCCTTCCAATCTCTACCAGAACATTGTTAAGAGTGTGCACAACTCCCAACATGTCAGCAAAGAGGTTTCATTCTAGATAAGTAGCAATGGAATGTTGTACAGTGCCATAGGCCACTTACCCATGTATATTAGTAGTATACTGTTCATCAATGCAACTATACATATCCTAAGTCTAGGAACATGAGCATATACATCATTGAACAATTTTATTTAAACAAACACATATGCAAGAAATGATAATTAAAATACTTATCTTTCTTTGTTCGTTGGGTGGACTCCCTCTGAGTCTTTGCTTCCTTGCAGAAGCTGTTGGAGTCCTAATCTGAAGTAGCTTCTTCTACACCTTTCTGTTGTGGAATGTAGAAAGATGGTCAACTCCCTCTGAATATCAGCATCCTTTCATAAACTACTGAAGTGTGTTCCTTTGCTTTCTTGCAGGAACAACTGGAGTGTGCTCCCTCTTGATCTTTGCTTCCTGGATTACCTGTTCTTGAACTCATATTCATCCTTGGTTCCTATGCATGCTTATTAGTATCATGATTGTGTTATCCTTGTGAACTCATATAAAATCATACATTCATTAGTATACTATTAAAACACAATAATCTCAAGCATGTATAGTCATGATCATTTCAAACAGAAATAATAAGCATTAGCATTCAAGGTTTATGTAGTATTCTTATGGTTAGTCAAATTATAAGAAACATAACATGTCTAAACCTGTAATTACTCAAACCTATGACTCTTCAGGTTAGTTGAATCATCAATCAAGATAAGAGATATAATATGCATAAAACCATGACTATTCAAACCTATGATTTCATGATTCTTCTTGGTTAGTCAAATCATCAAACAAAGTAAAAAGCATAATATGCCTAAACCCATGATTACATAATCAATCATGCCAAGTATACTTATATAAAGGATCTTATCACAAGATGAGATTGTAACTTGATATAGGAAAAACATACCTGGATTAGCATGCTAGCTATTTATGTCTAACATACTCACATGATGTCTTCTTGTTCTTCTTGAATGACTTGTGCTAGTAACCTGTATATCTCATAGGTTAACTATTACAAAACCAAGTTATACATACCTCGTAAATGGATCTTTTATGAGATCCATGACAATGGATGAATCTTTGTTCTTGAACAAAAACATGATTTGTCCTCTTGGTGTACCTTTCATGTTAGTAGACAACATAAAACTCATACAACATCACAATGTGTTAGTACAAACATAAGTTTCATACTCCTAATAAATGAATGACTTCTATCATGCATTCATAATTTTATTAAGGTGATATGATAAGTCTAAAATCAAGATTGTACTAACCGTGATAACATGAAGACAAACATACCATAAACTTAATTATGAACAAATCTCAAAGCATACCTCGATGATTCATACTTGTCGAGATCGCTTGAAATCTTCTTATGTAAGGCCTTAGCCTCATCTCCCTCTGAAACAGGAACTTCTTTACTCATGTAGATGATGAATCCATCTTCTTCTAGGATTAACCCAATCCACTTGATTTGCAAGAACTGGACCTGGAGCTGGATATGGGTTTGTCAGAGAAACCCCAAAAATTCAAACTTTGAATTTCAAACTTTCGAAAGGATAGAAATATGCGCCTTGATGAGCTGATCAAACTGGTATATTCAGAATTTGAAAACTGCAAAGTTTCACTCCTCAATTTTGCCTTTGAAACTTCCGGATTCACTGGAAGTGACCCTGAACTGGGGTTTGATGAAGCCCACTCTTTTTCCCATCAAAATTTTTGATCCAAAGCTCTAAGCTTCTATTTTTCTGAGGAGCTTCCAGCCGTGGTTACGGATTTCAAAAATTCCCATTTTTACAGAAGCCCTAATTTTCCACTTTTCTGATCAAAGTCCCGAACTAGGGTCTAATCAAGCCCGGCCTTCTGCCCAACCAAAAATTCTGATATTGGTCTCTAAATTTCTATTTTGATGAGTAGCATCCAGCCGTGGTCTCCGATTACAAAAATTCTAACTTTCTCCAAAGCCCTAAATTCCGGAAGCCATGAATGAAGGTACCAAAAAAATAATTCTGTTTTGACAGAAATATGTACCTGATTGTTTCTGATGTAACTCCGAAATTCTTGATCCACAGGGTCTGAAAAAGTTTTCTGAGATAGCCTGACCTTTTATCTTTCCATCCTGACAGGTTTGACCTCAATTGGATTCTCTGAGAGAGAGTTATGCCAAATGTCGCAACGTGACCTGTTTTGGGATAAAACAGGAGAGCGAACTTGTACGGCGTGCCACGTGTCACTGTTTGACCTTCGGCCTCGGAAAAATTTTTCTGAGATATCTCGGCCTGTTATATTTCCATCCTGATAGGTCTGACCTCAATTGGATTCTCTGAAAGAGAGATATGCCAAGTGTCGCAACGTGACCTGTTTATGGGATAATACAGGAGAGCGAACTTGTACGGCGTGCCACGTGTCACTGTTTGACCTTCGGCCTCTGAAAAAGTTTTCTGAGATAGCTAGGCCTGTTTACTACCTGTCACTTTTCACGAAATTTCATTTGGATCTTCCTAGCCCAAGTTATGACCTTTTTCCCAAGGTCACCTGATTTTGACTCAGATCTGGAAGAGGCAGAAACCCTATATTGTACAGATCATAAATCACAAAGTACAACGAATTAGAGGTTGTCCTTTGGACACAAGATACCTGGAGATCTTAGCTTCGGCCTGTAACAATTTCAGATCCTAAAACTTCGCCAAAACGGATTTATAGCGAAAGTGCTACGATGACTGGTTTTTGCTATATCAAGCCCTAGCATCGTTAGTGCAACAAGTGTCATACATGCCATATCATGCCTTCTTTCAGGCTAGCTCTGATACCATGTTGAATTTTCAGAATTTACTTCAATCTGATCTAGGATATCAACTGAGAGAACAACATGTACAGCATATCTACAGCATATCAATCATGGAGACAATAATGCAAGCACACAAGAGACACAAAGATTTACTTGGGGAAAACCATAAAGGTGAAAAACCCCAATAACTTCCTCAGAGATAGATAGAGCAATGATACAACCAACCAAGAGAGATAGACATAACCTAGCAGCAATCCTCCTCCTCCATAAGTGCGCCTCTCCTCCTTGAGAGCATGTGTGAGAAGTGAGTGAGTAAATAGAGTGCCTCCCGCACTCTATTTATACTTGACTTGACTTGCCTTTTTACCTAACTCATGTCGGCTCGAACTTAACCACATAACATAATGCTGAGTGGGCCGACCCCCAATAGGGTGGTCTAATAACCCTTTGACCCACATGGCCGACCCCCAATAGGGTGGTCTAATAACCCTTTGACCCACATGACTTATACAGGGCCGACCCCAAACAAGGTGGTCTAATAACCCATCAAGTATAAGTTACGACACTTACAATATAAATGACGACACTTCCTTATAGAGGAATAATACCATCTCTATAGGAATATAATATACATATGTGTGAAATACATTCCGAAGTTACATATACATCAACAATCCTAGACAAGAAAGTCATGTTGCTCCATAACAGGGCCATCGGGTAGGTAAAGGTCCAGTGGAAACATTACAACCCCGAGGAAGCAACGTGGGAGCTTGAGGATACTATGCGGGAAGCATACTCGCATCTATTTCAAAATTTTGTATATGTAAATAGTGTGACATGCACCGAGGATGGTGCATAAATTAAGGGGGAGGGGAATGCAACACCTCACTTTTTACCCCAATATGTATAAAAATGTAAATATTTTATGAAAAGGCTACGGTCTGGTTATGCATGGTCCAGAGTGACCAAGATATGTAAATAATTTGTAAATTTACACTCTTTAATATAAAAATCAATGGCTATTCCAGACTAAAGGGAAAAATAAAAGAGACGGGGGACTATCCTTCCACGAAAAGGGGAAAAGGTACCCAACCCATGCATGCCACCTATCCAACTCTCTTTGGAAAAGTGAAAAGTGTCCAACCTCCTACATCCCACTTGTTCACTTTGGTGCCACTTGTTTAGCCTCAAGCATGCATATAAATAAATAAAGATAGCCTTCATTCCATCATTCCTTCATGTCAGAAAGAATTCCTTCTGGTTGTCAATCCTAAGATATATACCGCAAAACCTGTCATCTGAGATATAAATTCATAATATTCCATACTATTATGTTCCACCATCACCCTGTTGCACACAGAGAACCAAATAGAGAATAGAGGAAATCCCTCGAGCTTGGAAAGTAATTAGGGGTAACAAACCCAAGGTATTGTTAGCTCAGAGAAGGGAGCTCGAGGTACTATTAACTAAGAGAAGGGATCCCCATTCCTTGGCTGAGGGATAGTTGTAGCCAAAGAAACCAACACCTTGTTGTGGATTGATAGTCCCATCTCAAGGGTGGCTTGTCAAAGTAAGATATGGCTTGACAGAGCCTATGGCTGGGTGGAACGACCTTGGTTTGCAGACAGTTGGTTCTTTTCTTTCCAGATAAGTATTTATTTGTGAATGGAATTTGTTGTTGGAAAATATTGAATTGTGTTTAATATATTTTCTGCTGAATGTTTTACTTAAATTGCATGGAATTACTATCATTTGAGGAATTGCATTCATAAGAAATATAATTTCATACTTGCGTTTGTTTTCATACATATCTAAATTACCACAGTGCCCAAATACATTCATTTTTCCACTGTAAACGTCAATTTAACAAGTATAAATCCAAATTTGGATAAGCTGGGTGTTCCTGGGTAAATTATGGATGTTTCCTAGCCAAATTAGCATTGTGAGGGTACTGAGTTTGTGACATACAAGACCATAAGGCCTATTAGTTAGTTGGTGGTTAGTGTCTTAATGTAAAAGGGCTTCCCTTACTGATTAAAAGCCCCTAGGTGGTTGACCCTCATTAATAGTGGGACCACAAGTATTTATGCCTTTTGATATTGAATAATTGTATATAAAGTAGTAAGTTATGTAATGCGAGTCAATAGTTGTCATTGTATTTAAATATTTTTTCTTGGAAGTTGAAACCTTGAAGAGGCAAGTGAACAATATAGCTATCTATTTTATCTATTCTCTCTTCTATTTTTCTATCTTTTCTCTGAATTTATGGGTTTAATTATATTACAATTTATACTTGCATGCCTTATATGTCTCCCCCATTGATTGTGGAGGGTCATGAATCTTTTTCTTTCCGACATATGCATAGAATTGATTCAAAGTGTGGTGAATCCTCTAAGTACTAACTACCATAATTTTAGTTAAAATAGTGGAATATGTCCTTGAGATTTGTATATCTATCTTTCTTACATAGTTGTTCTCATTGATGCCACTGATCATCGAAAGGGAGTTTCCTTGGCATCTGTGATTTACTAAAAGGATTTTTTTTAACCAGATTTCTATTTTGCACAATATTCCAAAATCGTAGAACCCGGTCATTGCCCTCCATTCTTATGAGTTCCTTCTCATCAATATCACTAGCGTACTTTTGATGCCATGATTTTTCACATAGTTCTTATGTTCTATTAACCCACTACCACCATAATTGTTGGAACGAGGTTAGACTACATAAAGTGCGGAAGCTGACAACAACGAAGAAGGACAACCCATGGAAGAAAGGACCATTCACGGAGAACAAGGAGCCGATGGAAGCGCAAGATTGGTTTAGTTAGTTAGAATGGGTCATTTGGACCGTTTTGTAACCACTTTAGTTTGCTATAAATAGGAGTATGATTGTAAGCCTAAGGGCAGCATCCTAGAAGAGATCGTAAGTGGTCGATAGATGTGCAGATGAACTCTGTAATGTTTTGCTCTGTTTTCAGCAGTTTTGTATGGATCCGCGATAAGATGTTTTGAACTATTTTTGCGAAGGTTATATCGCAGGTTTTGATGAATGCATGAAGATGTTCGGCTATGTTTATCTCTTTTGTCTCTGGTTATGTTAAATGATGAATGAAACTTGCGACATGTTTAAGGATTTACGGTTTGGTAAATTTTGTTGATGCGAATGTTAGTTTTACCATGATAATATGAATGTTGATTATACACTGAACATGCGAAGGATGAATGAATGTACGAACTGTCAAGTATAATGCGAAGACACAATCTCTGGTTTTGTAGCTGTAGAGTGAGAATTGATGCATGTCCTCCCCCCACTGCATAAATCTGGTTCCTGCAGCCCCCTTAATCATCTCGGGTGAGACCTCACTTGCTCTGCGAGTGTTGCTGGAAAGGGTAAAACCTTTTTAGGCCGGTGTTTAAGGGCGTTTGGTTGATGTTTGTTGGAAACAGTGTGAAGTGAACCCCTGTCAATAGTCGATGTGTCAATAAATGGTTTTGTTGTCGGGACCCTGAAGGAGAAAGAAGAGGACATGTTGTGGCACCCGACAAAACCGGAGATTCAAGATTGCTTTGACAAGAAGACAAAAGAATTTGTGGAAGAAGAGAATCGGAGCCCTGGGCAGACGGTAAGCAACTAGTTGCAAAATCATATCTATTCTGACATCCACGAGGTGTTTTTTGAGAATTCCCGGTATTGTTGCATGAGTGGTTGGCGCTGTTGACATTTTCAGGAGAACCATTGCCAAAAGAGTAAGCTTGACCATTGGACTCTAGAACTGATCCAACAGCTAAAACGAGTCAACAATAAGGTATCGAGGGCTGTCGAATTCTGGGTAGATAGTATCCTAGAGGGATACATTACTGAGTTTGTAGTTGACACAATCAAATCATATAGTGACGCAGAAAGGAAATTTTTAAAAGGACCTAGAGGGAGATTCCTACTATCACTCAAGTTGTGGATTAAGATGCTCGTCTGCGAAAAGGGCATATTGAGGATGAATTCCGACGAGTAGAAGATCAGTGTGTGGAGGTTGTGAGTACCGTGTGAATGTGGATCCGATAGAAAGATGCGGGGTAGATGGACATGAGAAACGGTGAATTTTTAAGGGAGGCTGAGGAAGATTGTGGTACCTTGAGGAGTGGGGCGATATTCCGGCGACCAGAGAAGAAGAGGAGGACTGAGAGAGGGTCTCTTGAGGGGACCGGAACGGAAGACTGCAAAATAGGACCACAAGGGAGGAAGCGACGTTATTACGATGAAGAAAATGGTGACCAGGCTACCCCAGAAGTAGAAGAGGGACAGATCGTAAGTTACAATGTACCTTCAACTCTGCGCACTACCCAGAATTTTACAGGAAGAAATACAAGTTATTCGCAGAGTTGTCCTATGTGTAGCGATAGGAGTAGCACATCAGTAAACAATAATAGTAGGAACGTAAGAATGGCAGGAGACGATGCAAAAATGCCCACTTTACAGGGGAACGAGATTGAGGATCCCGAACAGTACTGGTTCCTGTGCGAAGCGGTATGGACTTTGAAGCAAGTCCAAGACGAAGATTTTAAAAAGCGACAACTAATGACGACCCTCAGGGGCCTTGCGCTAGACTGGTTTATGAATTTTACTAAGGTACTGACGGGGAATCCAAACAAAACATTGGCACAGATCAAGGCAAGAATGATCAATGAATTTAGAAAAGCAAAATCAGAGTCACAAGTAATAACCGAGATCAAGGAAATCAAGAAATACCCAAATGAGTCGGTATGGGAATTTGATCAACGGTATAAAACGTTAATGGCGAAGGTGAGTTTTGGGATGAACGACCTGCAGCATAAGGAGTGGTTTATCACAGGGTTGGTGCCACACATCCGCGGACCGCTAATGCAACAAAAGGTAGCGACTCAAGCCAAAGCGCTGGAGATTGCGATGAATATGGAGGCTTCACCAATCGGTGAAACGGGAATAGGCATGGATCAGATACAAGCGCAGTTGGAAAATTTGATGCTTCAGCTGCAAGATATGAAAAAGGGGAAAGAACCCCGCGAAGATATATGGTGCAATAGATGGAAGATGGAAGGACACCACAAGGATCAATGCCCAGAATTTTGAGAGTATTTACAGTCAGGTGCACCAAATCCCCTCAGTCAGAAAGGCATGCCTTGGTGTTGCGTCTGTCAGACAAGAGGACATCGACCGGAAGAGTGTGTGTACCTACAGAAGATGGTATCAAAGACATTAAATTTTTATTGCAAATTTTGTCGATCGGTTGGCCATGATGAAAAAGAGTGCAGGGATTACGGCCTACTCCAAGAATGGACTGCAGATACATTTTTCATGAAAGGAGAAGAGAAACTGGTGGTACAGCAGCAACCGCAGTATAATCAACATCAGCCTCACTATAACCAGCCACCGTAGTATGATCAAGGGCAGTATGGGAAATCACAGTATGGCCAACCGCAATATTAATTGCTGCAGTATGATCAACTGCAATATCAACCGCCGCAGTATGGTCAACCGCAATATCAACCATCATAGTATGGTCAACCACAATATCAACCGCCGCAGTATGGTCAACCGCAATATCAACCGCCGCAGCATGGTCAACCGTAATATCAACAAATGTAGTATGGTCAACCACAATACCCGCCATATGGGCCACTCTGAGGAGGTTTACACCGAGTTCGAGGTGTAGGTGTAGGACGAGGAGGAGCTGCTGGACGAGGACGAGGACCAATCATATGATACAATTGTGGGCAGCAGGGGCATTATCAGAGGGATTACCCAAATCCAACACCACAGTGCACTTATTGCAGGGTTGTGGACCATGGTGTCGAAGAATGTCCACAGCTCATCACAAAGTGGAAAACTAAGAACCTACCCCCACCCACACTAAATCAGAATCAGAACCAGAATACGCCACCAACGGTACAGAAGATATCGGCAGAGGTCAAAAGTCACACTGCAACTATTGGAGCAGTGACCCGAGGAGGAGGTGTGACATGAACCAATAGGTCACAGGCTAGCGTCCGACCAATAGCACGGAAGCACGTCACATTTGATGCGAAATCAGAGAGGGATATATTCTTGAAAGCACAGGAGGCAATGAGGCAGAGGAGGTAGTCACCTCTCCACGAGGAAGAAGTTACTTATGACATGCCACCGACGTTCAACACAACGAAGTCACATTGAAAGGCTAACACCTTAAGAGCCTTCTTGGAAAGTTTCTTGGAGTTGGATAAAGATCAGAACGCGTTGGCATAAATATCTAGTTTGTTGCATCGGAGGGAGGGTGCACGACAGGAACGCACGGTCAATTGAATCCATAAGAGGAAGACATGAAGAGAAATGCGGATGTCTGCACAAATCAAAGCATTTGATGTCGACTCAATCATCTTAGACCTAAGTTCAGACGTAAACATTCTGACCAAACCGACCTGGGAAATGATGGGGAAACCACAGTTGGCCTGGTCACCAGTACAGCTGCGATTAGCGAATCAAAGTAAGGTTACTCCGATTGGTCGAGGGTGTCAGGTTCCAATTGAAATCGAGGGACTAAAAACATATGCAGAATTTGATGTGATAGAGATTGTCGAAAACACAAGCCCCTATCCAGTGCTTCTAGGGATAGACTGGGCGATGGAGAACCATGCCATCATCAATTTCAAGAAACGAACTATGTCATTTGAAAACCGCGAGATGAGGGTGGTTGCACCTCTTGATCCTGCAGAAGGGCAGCGATATGTTGAACCGACAAGGGATGAATTCATTGAGGGATGGGACAACTTATACAACATATCTGAAGACTACATTAATCCTACCGCAGATGGAGAGTTGGTATGGCGCAGTGTCAGTTCGGCGTCATCAGATTCGGATGAGGCGCTTGAAAATTGGCAGAATCGGCTACATGAAGTATCGTTTAGGAGGTGTGCACGGATCACACAGTCGATGTGATGGGTAGCCACAGAGGAGTGTGCATTTCCAACATATGAGGGGTTTCCCAACTTAACTACATTCTTCACTGATTTTGAAGAAAACATGGCAAAACCACAACGACTACTGGCCTTGGAGGAAGCCTTGAAGGCTACACCAGCGCAATGGTGGGCGGCGCACAAGTCAAGTATAACAAACTGGCCATTATGTTGACACCTAATGGAGGTTACATTCGACAACACTACAGGATATGGCGAAAAGAAGTATGACAGCAAAGGAGATCCAAAGGAACATTTGAATGAATGTCAAAGCAAATGAGGACCGCAGGCGAAACAGGAATGGGTCCATGCATTCATTCACACACTAGATGAAGTACCGCGAAGTTGGTATATCGCAGCAGAACTGCGACGCGGAACAACCTCATGGGAATAGCTAACTATTGGCTTTAGCCAAATGTTCAGTTTCTCAGATGAAAACCCCTTCATCCACAACGCATTACAGGTGATCCGCAAGAAAGTAGTTGAAGTAGTTTCGATAGAGCAACCAATGGGACTTCGGTGGACTACGACACCGAAAATGTTGATGGAGTGCTACAACATAATAGGAGAACTGGACAATGAGGATGACCCAAGGGATACATATATACCGAATTCAGAAGGAAGTTGCAGTGTCGAGGCACCAGAAATGCCTTCTGATAAGTTTCAGCAACTGTTGAAAATCAAGAAAGTGAACATTGGGTCAGAGGAGAATCCGAATTTTGCGAGTATCAGAGATTAATTGGACGACTCAACCATTGCCAAGATGACTAATCTATTGCACAATTTTCAAGACTTGTTCCCAATGAAATTCTCAGAGATGAAAGGAATTTCTAGGGACTTAGGCGAAATGAAAATCCCCTGAAACCCGATGCAAAGGCAGTAAAGCAGCGACCCTACAGGTTGAATCCGAGGTATAAGGAGTGGGTGCATGATGAACTTGAGAGGATGCTAGATGTAGGAATTATAGAACTAGTGGAAGAATCGGAGTGGATCAGCCGGATGGTGGTCCGGGATAAGAAAACAGGTAAAGTATGCATCTGTGTCGATTTAAGGAAGCCGCAACCGTATCAGGAAAACCTAAGATCCCAGGAACGCAACAAAGACGAATGCGAGCAACTCCGGCGAAGGGCTGGTGCCGCATAATCCGCCACGGCTCGATTAAAAAATAATAATAAAAATAATAAAGAAAAAACAATGATGACAAAAAGTGGGAGCATGGCAAGTCGAATGTTCGTCGACGTCTAGCACGCGGGAGTCCAATCAACGCACCATTACTGCGACAAAGCATCACCAGAAGACAACGAAATATTATGATGACGCACTTGAGGACGGAATCCGATGAAAACGTGAAAATTTTGATAATCATGCGGAACAAGCATAAATACAAGCGAAGAGAGTTGGGAGGATGAAGGCTTATGTGCATTATGCAGAGAGTCAACCAGTCGAATGAGCAATTCCAAGGAAGTTATGGAATAAGGAAGTGAGAGAGTTGAAATGTTGCATTTCATTTTGAGCGGAAGCACTCCAAGTGCGCTAAGGGAAAGGACGACGAGTGTGCATGAACAACCAATGAAGGAAGTGGCACAGACAATTGGGAGGAACAGAGATGAATTCTCACCCAAGATGTCTAAGAGAGTGGTAGTAGTTAGAAGAACCATGGTCCTTGCGACCACCAGAACACCAAGGGAGGAGGCACGTTGGCTCCAGCAGCGGATGGTCAAAAGTGAGAAACAGATGTGCCAGAGCAGTTGGCCTGTTTCACAATTTGGTGACGCCAATGAACTTTTCCCCAGACCGAGACCAGCATGAAGCGCAACAGCACACGCAGAAGGGATAGATGAAGAAGGTTTCTAGAGACTGGAGGATGAGTTCGAGAAGTACATGACAGCGATCCAGATACTGGAGGATGAATTTGAGAATTACATGCCAGCAATCCAGAGATTGGCGGATGAGTTCGATAAGTATATGACAACGATCAAGAGACCGGCGGATGAGTTCGAGGAAGCACACACAACGAACCATAGCAGTACCAACAGTGTCCAGCTGAGGTGGCTCGAGGGTGAGCCACAAGTTTGTGTTGGGGGACTGTTGGCACAGGGTTAGACCGCATAAATTGTGGAATCCAACAACAGCGAAGAAGGATAATCCATGGAAGAAAGGACCATTCGCGGAGAACAAGGAGTCGACGAAAGCGCAAGATTGGTTTAGTTAGTTAGAATGGGTGATTTGGACCGTTTTGTAACCACTTTAGTTTTTTATAAATAGGGCTATGATTGTAAGCCTAAGGGTAGCATCCTAGAAGAGATCATAAGTGGTCGATAGATGTGTGGATGAATTCTGTAATTTTTTGCTCGGTTTTCAGCAGTTTTGTATGGATCCGCGATAAGGTGTTTTGAACTATTTTTGCGAAGGTTATATCACAGGTTTTGATGAATGCATGAAGATGTTCGGCTATGTTTATCTCTTGTGTCTCTGGTTATGTTAAATGATGAATGCAAATTGCGACATGTTTAAAGCTTTATGGTTTGGTAAATTTTGTTGATGCGAATGTTAGTTTTACCATGATAATGAGAATGTTGATTATACATTGAACATGTGCAGGATGAATGAATGTACGAACTGTCAAGTATAATGCGAAGACACAATCTCTAGTTTATGTGGTTGTAGAGTGAGAATTGATGCATGTCCTCTCCCCACTGCGTAAATCTGGTTCCTGCAGCCCCCTTAATCATCTCAGGTGAGACCTCACTCAGTCTGCGAGTATTGCTGGAAAGGGTAAAACATTTCTGGGATGGTGTTTAAGGGATTTTGGTTTATGTTTGTTGGAATCAGTGCGAAGTGAATCCCTGTCGATAGTCGCTATGTCAATAATAATTTACCTACTAATTATTTATTGAGAGATAAGAGGTATCTTACTCCTAGGCCACCTGAGACTTTTGTAAGGAACATCTTATCCCAAGCCACCAAAGTCCAATTTCTTTATTTTTTGTGTCCGTGGTTCAACCACCATAAAGGATCACTATAATATTTTGTGGGCATTAAGAATTTTGGATGGGATACTAAAGCATAGAATAGGTAATGGGGCATGGATTGCAAGATATATTTGGGAAAAGTTAAGAAAAATAGAAGATTTGGAGAGTGGAACATCGAATAAGAATGTTTCTTTCTCAATTTTAGAGAGGATACTCTCCCGCGATAGATTTATTGAAGCATTGAAAATAAGAGGGGCACCAAGGTATTTCAAAGGTATGTTCATTTTCATAATCCTATAATGTGTACAATGTTATGTTGGGTAATCAATGAGAGTTAAAAAATAAGATAAGGGAACTGTCAAAGTTGATCTTGGTGTAAGAGGCTAACAAGAAGGTGTCTGAGACAACTTTTAGAGGGTTTTCTTACTTGATAGAGGAATATCCCAAGAGCATACTACGATCAATAAACTGAAGTTGGAACAAGGGGTCAACTACACTGTGAAGAGTACGTCCCTTTGAATCACCTATGGAAATACCATTACAAATTATTCTACCTAGACCCTCCATCATTAGGATATAGAGAAAGTGTGAGAGAGGATCACCCAATATAATAGCATGTGAGAGGTTGAAAGGGTGGTACATTAACAAAAATAGAGAAAAATAAAGAGGAGACCAACTTTTTAAGCCAAATGATCCAAGTCGGGCAGAAACTGAAAGCATAAATAAATTGAACTAAAAGGTCCCATTTAAGACAATCAAAATCTTTGGACGTGTCTAGTTTAATCATTATACATGGTTTTTTATTAATCTTCAAAGAATGCATGAATTCAAGTGATATAATTATGTCATCCAAAATATTTCAACCTATAATACTCCCCCAGACATTGCAGAGACCATGAGGATCCTAAGGGTGGAGCTACAGATTTATAGAGCAGATAATGAGAAGTTGCTTAGAGCTTAAGAAGAGCATAATCAGTTGAATGCGGCTATGCTCCAAAGTTTGACAGACATTCAGAGAAATATTAACTCTGGACATCACTCAGAAATTTAGGAAAAGAGTGGGAGTATCTCAAGGAGGCATTCTCACAAGAGTTCCCATAGTGCAAGAAGGGTTTCTACAGGCAGGTCATATACTATAGAAATATCTTCTAGTGAGTCATCTGACTCTAAGGATTCCACTGAACGATCAAGCTCTTCATCTCATAGGAATAAGAGGAAGAGGTATTACAAGAACAACTCACATGAAGAATTTAGGAAGGCCAAACCTCCCACATTTGATGGTGAGATAAAGTCTGGTCAAAAAGTTGAGGCTTGGCTTCTTGGGATGAGGAAGTATTTCCAAGTCCAAGACTACTCAGGAAATATGAAAGAAAGAGTGGCCATATTCAATCTGAATGGAAGAGCATCTATATGGTGGGATCACCTTAGGAAAGTGAATAATATCAATGAAAGGGAAATTGTTTGGAAGCAATTCAAGAAATACTTCAAGAAAAAGTACCTCTCTAATAGGTACTATGATGGAAAAATTAAATAATTCCATGCGTTGAAATTGGGCCAAATAAATATGGAGGAATATGCAAATAAATTTTTGGAGCTGCTGAGATATGTCAAGTATATTAGAGATGATAAAGTCAAAATTCAGCATTTTCTAAGTGGGTTGCCTCAGTCCTATAAATATATAATTGAGTTTGATGAGCCTCAAACTCTAGATGAGACCATAAGAAAGGCCAAGTGTTGTTATGATCAAGCCAAAAGCAATCCATATTTCCAGAAGGCATGGAAGGACAAGAAGAATGAGAAGTTTGAGCAAAGGAATAAGGGGTTCAAGCCTCCCCATTTCAGAAATCAGCTAAGGCATCCCCCACAAGTTGTGACAAATCTAGCTATGATGATGGGAGATAATCCAAGAGATCCAAGAGAGCCACTTCAATGTTGGAGATGTGGAGAGGACCATTTACTTAGAAAATTTCCACATCAGAATGGGAGTGCAAAGCAAGTTCACAACATCCAAGAGGATGAAATTGTGGCTCAATGGAAAGGATTGTCCCTAGGATTTATGCAGCACTAGAGGACTGCCAAGCATATCATCAATCAACTGTGGTTGAGATTGAAGATAAGATTGCTAAGCAATCTATTTCTATTTTGATTGACCCTGGATCTACTCACATTTATATCAGTCCTAAAATTGTTGAGATTTTTTCTTTTAAGAAAACCAAGCATAGTAAGTCATGGTTGGTTCAACTAGCCACAGGAACCAAGAGAAAATTTAGTGAGATGGTGGATAAATGTCCATTAGAAATGGGTGGACTATCCACTTGTGCAGATCTGAATATTTTACCACTTGGTTCATATGACACTCTCATTGTAATGGACTGGTTGGAAGCACACAAAGTTAAACTAGAATGCTACAACAAGATTATGAGTGCATTGATGATGAAGGAAACCTAAGGGTTGTGAAAGGAATTCCAAAGAAAATTATGTTAGGCATACTTCAACCATGCAGCTGAAGAAGTTTCACAGGAAAGGTTTCCAATTGTATTCATCCCATATATTGGACAAAATAGAAAATGAAGTTCCAAAATTGGAGGACTATCATGTGCTACAAGAATTCAAGGATGTGTTTCTTGATGAAGTGCCACGACTTCCTCCCAAGAGAGACATTGACTTCACAATTGATATTGTTCCAGGAGCTGCACCAGTGTCTAAGACACCTTACCGAATGAGCACACCAGAATTACTAGAGTTGAAAATGCAATTGCAAGAATTATTGGAAAAGAAGTACATAAGGCCATGTGTGTCTCCGTGGGGAGAACCAGTACTATTTGTAAAGAAGAAATATGGTACACTCAGGTTATGTATTGATTATAGGTAGCTGAATAAAGTGGCAGCGAAAAACAAGTACCCATTACCTCAAATTGATGATATTTTTTATCAAATGAGAGAGTCAAAGGTATTTCAAATATTGGCTTGAGGTTTGGTTACCATCAGGTGAGGATCAAGGAAGAATACATTCACAATAAATCCTTTAGAACAAGGTATGGACACTATGAATTTGTAGTGTGCCATTTGGTCTCACTAATGCACCAACTGCCTTAATGTATCTCATGAATAGCATTTTCCACAAATATTTGGACAAGTTTGTTCTTGTTTTTCTAAATGACATTCTTATTTACTGTAAGAATGAAGACAAGCATGAAGAACATTTGAGAATAGATTTGCAATTGTTAAAGGAGCATAAGTTGTATGCAAAGCTAATCAAATGTGACTTTTACAGGAATACAATTCATTATTTGGGTCACATTATTTCAAAGGAAGGAATATCGGTGGATCCAGAAAAGATTAAAGTCATTATGAATTGGATAACTACAAAGAATGTGACATATGTGAGATCTTTAATGGGTCTTGCTGGTTACTATAGAAGATTCATTGAAGGATTATCCAAGGCTGCACACCCAATCATTTCTTTGCAAAAGAAGGGAACAAATTTTGAATGGACCTAAAAATGTGAAGAAAGATTCCATCTATTGAAGAAGCTTCTCACAAGTGCTCTAATTCTGAAAGTTGCAGACCCAGAAAAAGCATTTGTGGTGTGTACAGATGCATGTAAACAAGGACTTGGAGGAGTTTTTATGCAAGAAAACCATGTGGTGTGTTATGATTCTATAAAATTGAAGGATCGTGAAAAGAATTATGCCACACATGATATGGAACTTGCAGCCATAGTTCATGCTTTAAAGATGTGGAAGCATTATTTAATTGGAAGAAAATTTGAGTTGAGGACAAACCATTGTGGTCTGAAATGTTTATTTGAGCAGCCAACATTAAATGCCAGGCAAGCTAGATGGCTGGAAGTTTTATGTGATTTTTATTTTGAGATCAAACACATAAAAGGAAAAGAAAATAAAGTGGTTGGCACACTCAGCATAAATGTGCATGAAATGCATGTGGCAACCATCACAACTTGCCAATCAGATTTAAGATAGTAGATTGTCAATTCTCTTGTTGAAGATGAATTATATGTGCAAATAAAGGAAAAATTACAGCAACATAATTTTGAAAAGAGGTATGAAGGGTATCATTTGGAAGAGGATGGACTTCTTATTTATAAAAACAGAATTTATATTCCAAATGTGACAGACTTGAGGAGAATTATTATGGATGAAATCCATAAAATGTCATATTTTTCCCACCCGAGATATCAGAAAACAATTGCTACAGCTAGGAAAAAATAATTTTGGTTGGGGATGAAGAAATATATTGCTGAGTATATTTCAAGATGTATGAAATGTAAGCAAGTGAAAACTAAGCATCAAAACCCAACAGGTTTGTTGCATCCTATTCCAATTCCGGAATGGAAATGGGAAATAATTTCCATGGATTTTATTACAGGATTGCCAATGACTGTGAGAAAACATGATTCTATCTTGGTTGTGGTGGATAAATTGTCAAAATCAACACACTTTATTCCAGTTAAATCCACATATAAAAAAAATGCCATTGCAAAGATTTTTATGAAGGAAATTTTCAAATTGCATGGATTGTTTAAGGCAATAATTTCAGACATGGATACCAAATTTACTTCAAATTTTTGGAAAAGTATTTTTGCAGACTTGGGAACACAACTGAATTTTAGCACTGCCTACCATCCACAAACAAATGGACAAACTGAAAGAGTAAATCAGGTGATTGAGGACATACTTCACATGTATGTGATGGACAAACCATCCAAGTGGGAATATTATCTACACTTGGTAGAGTTTGCATATAACAATGGACAACAAATTTCGTTGGGCATGAGTCCATTCGAAGTTTAATATGGCAAAAAGTGTAGGACACCAGTGACATGGGATAATCCAGTGAACATAATTGTAATTAGACCATAATTGCTTAAGGAAATGGAATAAGAGGTTGAAAAAATTAGGCAGAATTTAAAGACATCCCAAGATAGGCAAAAAAGCTATGCAGATAAAAATAGAATGCATAGAGAATTCAGTGTCGGGGATCATGTTTACCTTAGAGTGAGACCAAGGAAGAGTTCCTTGAATCTTTGAAGTTGTGCCAAGATGTCACCAAGATATTGTGGGCCATTTGAAGTGCTTGAAAGAATAGGGGCATTTGCATATAGAATTGCATTTCTTGCTAACACTAGAGCTCATAATTTTTTTCATGTTTCTTTGCTTAAGAAATGTGTACATGATCCTAACCATGTGATTGATTGGGATGTGATTTAGGTGGAACCCAAGGGAGAGTTCCAAACCGATCCACTATGCATCCTAGACAGAAAGGTAACATTGCTTTGGAACCGATCCATCAGACAGGTAAAGGTGCAATGGAAGCACTTCGTCCCGATGAGGCTACGTGGGAGTTGCAGGATGCCATGAAAGAGGCATACCCATTTTTGTTCTGATTTTGAGCAAACACTGAATACGATGTTATTCCAAGGTGGAGAGGATTGTAATACCCCCATTTTTTACTTGGAATGTATTTAATCAAAATTATGTAAATGATGTAAATATGCTAGTATGGATTCCTAGTGTAGAGCTCAAGGCCAAGGCCCAACTAGTGAATGGTTAGGCATGTATGATGTATATATTTTTATTTGGACCATATGATTAGCTTATCATGCCAATTAGAAATGTATGTAAATATTATGTTGGGAATTAATAAAATGGTCCAAGATGGTTGTGTGAAGAGCACTACAGGTGCTATGATTCCACCAGAGGGGAAGAGGAAAGGGAGCCTATGGGGAAACCAAATCCTATGTTTCCATGTGTCAACCTTAGAACTCAGCCAAAATATGCCATGTTCCTTAAATAAGCCAATTACCATCTCTTGACTATTAAATCCAAACATTGAATGCATAAGTGAGGTTGGTGGGAAAAGTTACTTCATGTAGTTATTGAAGCATGGGGGTTGTGACAGTTATGTTTGTTGTCATCAGTCCTATTTATTCTATGGTCGGAATCTATGTTAGTTGTCTTTTCACCCTTACCTCATATCCTTGGACTCAACACTCTTTTGATCATTAGCTCACATGCATGTTCCTACACTACGTAGAGTTTTACATTGATGTTCATGTCCATTACCAGATTGTGTTTAACCCAGAAATTCGAATTTGAAGAGAGAGCTGCACTTTTGGAAGAAAATTAGATGGTTGTAGGTGAGCATGGAGGTTGGGAAAGCTAGGAACCTTTACCCATTTATTTCTGCTACTTTTGGATGCTTGAAAAGCCATGGATTAATGTCGCGGGAGGTTCTCCATTAGCATACAACAAGTTGGACTCTTACTGCACACACTGGTAAGAATTTTAAGGGTTGGATTTACTGAGGGAACTGTGGATCAGTGAAGGGAAATTCCTTCCTTGTGCTATGTGGGGTAGTTGGAAGGAGTTCCATGGCTGTGATGGCTTAGTGAGACCCATGTAGAGCTCTGGTTGATATTTTTGGATAAGCACAGTGAGAAGAATGGGTTATGGGTTGAGAGATAGAAGCTTGTAGGTGTTTCATTTTCCCTGGTGGCCTCATAGCCCAGCTTGGGGATGACCTCTCAACATAAAGAGTATATGATGGACAGAGTGCCTATGGCTAGGTGGAAAATCGCTCTTACACAACCAATTGCTTAGATCTTCTTTGCTTAAAAAAAAGTATTATTATGCATTTGATGTGCAATGATTTTTATCTATATTCATGTGATAATTATGTCTATAAATTGCATGTTGTGTGTGTAGATTGAGATTATTCTGTTGTGTTCTTTTATTTCCATGTCTGCACATGCATTTTATATGTTATCAATTCATAGTTATGGTTATGGGGTGAAATTTTGAGGCCCTAATTTAGTGAGTGTCCCCTCCTACTGGTTGTATTGAGGGAGGGGGACATCACACAACCTCTTATGTCTCCTCCCTTCTCTGACAATGTAATGCAGGTCATAAATGGTTTTAACTAATTGGATATCACTTTAGAGATTATTTTGTAAACCACATTGCATACTGAAATATACTTGAACTTGTTTGGGTTCTTTGCCTCATCCTCCTTGTAAATGAGGGTGTGAAAATAAGACTTGAAGGCTTGAATAATATCTTGAGATTCCCTAGAATCTTCCAAAACTCTCCATATATCAATTCCAATAGTTTCCAAGAATTCAATGGTAAATCCATTTGGGCCTAGTAAATTTTTAGAAGCGAATTCCATAACTATGTTTTCAACTTCTTCCATGGTAATTTCACTCGTTAGACTTGTATTTTTCTCTGGAGAAACTAGCTTTGGGATATGAGTTAGAACATAATTTGTGGACAACTAGAGATATATCCTTGTTTTAGTGAGAATCTAAAAATAATAATCCTTCATCTCCTTCTCAATATATTTATTCATTTCTATTTCTTCTCCATCGGTATTTTGTATATATAATTTTTTATTTTGGCTTCTACAATTGATCACTGAATTGTGGAAGAATTTGGAGGTTTTTTCATCCTCTTTTATCCATCTTATTATTGATTTTTTCCATCACCATAGGATTTCGTATTTCCTTACTCTAATGTTTATTCATTCCTTTAAGTTTCCTTACTTGATTGCAATATCTTATGCTTCGCCTTTTGTTATGATGGTTATTTGGATTTTTTCCATTTGGGATTCCAACTCCCTTTGTCCCTAAAAATATTGCAAAAAGATTTCAAAAATTTTGGTCTAGATTTTAGGTTCTTAATCTAGTGTTAAACATGGTACATCGACGAACCTTTCAGTGAGTATGCTTACTTCTACCATCTATTTATGTTTTCTTTGAAGTTGGGATGGTATATTCATAACTTCTTAACCATGGATGGTCTAGAACTAGAAGGGGCTTGATTTTCCCAATTCATGTTGATCAACCAGTGATGAGATCATGCTACCATAAATATTTATACTTCTAAGGTTGCAGCATAATGAAAGAGGGTTTCCAAGACCAAAAAATTATCCAACTTAATAGCAATATGATGGCTACCTTCTCTATGGTTCTAAGTTTGATATCCATTTGAGGTTATCATGTCAACTAATTTTAAATATAAGATAGGTCAAGCTATCTTGGTAAAAACATCTTATACCACCTCACTTTTCACTTAGTGAGCTTATCATGTTGAAATCCCCTCCCAAACTCCAATGGTTTTTATCTATAACGTCTTTGGTGCTATGAATTGTTTTCATAAAGATTCTAGCTTTTCAACTAAGTCATTTGGACCATATGCATTGGTAACTATGCCACCTAATATTGAACCAATATCCTTAAAGCTTGTAGTGATGGTGTGATTTTTTGTTGCAAAACTGTTTAAAACTATCAATGTTGGATTCCACAATAGTTCTAGTACTCCTAAGTGTAAAATATTAGTCACAGCAGAACCTAGCTACTATGGATTCCTCACTAGTGAAAAGATTGCAACATATTTACAAGAATAGGCATAAATCTATAAAATGAAGAACAATAACACATGAAATGGGTGAATAATGTAAATATTATTAACAGTCCAACCTCAAAATAGGTTAAGAGCCTCCTTTTATACAAATAGGAACAATTCAAATCCACTTGGAGTGTTCACACTGATCTAGCTTAGAAATAGCTCAAACCCCCCTAAGTTGACCAAAATATCCCAAACCATCCTAAACTGGTTCGAAACTGCCATGTGAACATTGGGAATGACTGGACAGGCCCATGTGACCTCACACATGTGGAGAATCTGGTTGGTTAGAGGTTAGGCAGCTAGAATTGGCTAAAAATGGGCAAAGGAGGCAAGTTTGTCCACATTCTGAGCATGTGCGCCCTTGGTCAAAGAGAATCCCACAAACCAAGGGATAAGAGTGCCCTAGGCATGCATGAAGCAATAAATGACTGGGAGGGTGCACCCAACAGCTAGTTTGACTTGGCACAATGCTCAGTTTTGTCCACATTGCCAACTGGTTCAAGCTAAATGACCATTTACCCACTAACCAACTTGGGGATGTAATTATTAAGCTGTTTGGCACTAATTAACCATTATTTAATAAATGATTAATGTACATAGGTGTAATAATGTTCTAACACCCCCCCCTTAAGCTAGACTTAGTGAAATATCAAAAATAAGGCCTTGGCAACTAGGCTCAAGTCACCTTTTACATCATAAAAATTTATTTGTCCATGTAACCAAGGTAAGGAGGAAAACCACATGGGAAATAAAACCTCCCCTCTAAAATGGACATGTGGCATATATCAGAATACACCAATCATCACCATGCATCACTCACCCCAAGCAAAGATCTGAGGTAAGTGAAGGTCTTCTCGGTAAAACACTTGGTGAAAATATCAGCAGCTTGCTCACTTGAAGGGCGATACTGCAATGCTATGGTCCGGTCATGCACCAAACCTAGAATGTAATGCATGTTTATCTCTATGTGCTTGGTCCTTTGCCTCTGAACTAGATCAGTAGAAATCTTGATTGTACTTTGATTATCACACCAAAGAATAGTGGGTGAATAAAAAACAATCCCGAATTCTGCAAGAATACCTTGCAACCAAACACATTGTGTGGTTGCATTTACTGCTCCCCTGTACTCGGCCTCAGCTGAATATAAGGAAATAGTATGTTGTTTCTTGCTTGACCAGCAAATAGGTCCATGTGCAAGCATAAAAACATAACCAGAAGTTGATTTCCGATCAACACAATCACCAACCCAATCAGAATCAGTAAATCCTACTAGTTCAAGAGATGAACCAACAGCATAATGGATACCAAAGTGCTTAGTACCCTGAACATAATGGAGGGTCCTCTTGGCTTCCTTCCAATGAACATCATGAGGCTCTTGCATGTGCCTATCAACAGCCCCAATAGCATATGACAAATATGGTCTAGAATGAGTAAGATATAGCAAGCTTCCAACAAGCTGCCTATACAACGAGCTGTCAACTAGTGGAGAAGAACCCCACTCATTTAGCTTAACTCCAGATAGGAATGGGAACTTTGCTGGTTTACATTCAGCCATCTTAAATTTCTGCAGCAAACTTGAAGCATACCTTTCTTGGGTGACAGAAATTCCATTCACAGTTTGCTCAATTTCCAAGCCTAGAAATTGTCTCAACAAGCCTAGATCGGTCATTGCAAATGCACTATGTAATGAAGCTTTTAATGAGCCCAATTCTTTGGTGCTGATCCCTGTTATCAAAATATCATCTACATACAGTACTATGATCAATATCAGATCATCATTCTGCAGCATATACACATTTGGATCAGACTTACACCTCTCAAACCCCAAAGATAGCAGAAAATTGTCCATTTTTGCATACCATGCTCTAGGAGCTTGCTTGAGCCCATAGAGTGACTTGTTCAACCTACAAACAAGTGTATGATCACAAATAAAACCTTCAGTCTGCTGCATATATATCTCCTCATTCAGATCCCCATGAAGAAAGGCACTCTTTACATCCATGTGATGAACCTCCCATCGCTTGGAAGCCCCAATGGCCAAAACTAGTCTTATGGAGTCCATCTTTGCCACCGGTGCAAATGTCTCTGTATAGTCCACTCCTTGGACCTGAGAGTAACCCTTAGCCACCAAACTGGCCTTATACTTCATATCAGAGCCATCAGATCCAACTTTGGTTCTATAAACCCATTTGCATTGTACTAGTTTCCTCTTGGGAGGAAGAGGGACCAAATCCCAAGTTTTGTTCTCATGGAGTGAGTTCATCTCTTCTTGCATGGTTGATTGCCACCTTGGGTCTGTAGATGCTTCTGAATATGACTTTGGATCAGATCCAACCATTAAATAACATGCATTACTCAGATCATAATTATCACATGCAAAGGAATTGTGAAACTGAGATCTAGTTTTCCTAGCATCTTGGGGATCACCCGCAAGCTCTCCAGCAGCTTGTATTGTTTTCTCTGCCCACTTGGGCTTTGAGGGAGGGTCATGATCAAATTCCATATCAACATCATCTTCAGAAATATCAGAAGAAGAACCACTACTTACATCATCATCAAGAAGAGGATATGTGCATTCCCCATCACCTTGTTCACTAGCTTGTAAAAACTCTTCTTCTTCAAATTGGACACTTCTTTCGATGAAGGTTTTGAGAGTGGATGGATCAAAGAGCTTGTATCCCTTGGAATCCTCTACATACCCAACCATTATTGACTCCTTTCTTTGGGGCTGCAAGGCCTTTCTCTTCTCCAGTGGAATTCTGGCCCAAGCCCTTGAGCCAAAAATTATGAAATGTGAAACATTGGGTTTGTGGCCCATCCATGCTTCAAATGGAGTAATTCCCTACAATGCTTTGTGTGGTGCTCTGTTTTGAACATATGCAGCAAATTTCATAGCTTCAGCCCACAGTTTAGGAGACAAATCCTTTGTTTGCATCATGCAAGTTGCCATCTCTTCCAGTGCTCTATTTTTGCGCTCTGCAACACCATTTTGTTGTGGTGTGTAGGGCACTGAGTGTTGCATCTGAATGCCATGCTCTTGACAGAGATGCTGCAGATTCTTATTGACATACTCCTTGTCATTATCAATCCTCAAAACCTTCATGGCCTTCCCACTGAAGTTCTTAACCATACTCTTGAAAATTTTGAAACATTCAAAGACTTCAGATTTTTGCTTAAGGAAAAATAACCAGCAGTACCTTGAGTAGTCATCGATGAAGGTGAGCACATATTTACTGCAGCCATAGGAGAGAGTGGGGAGTGGACCAATCAGATCAGAATGTACTAAACCAAGAGGTTCAGTAGCTCTCCTTTCCTTCCCTTTCTCATACTTCTTTTCAGCATGTTTCCCAACAATGCACCCTTTGCAAGTGCCATTGGAAATTCTGATTTGTGGAAGCCCTTCAACCATCTCCTCTTTGCTCAATGTTTGGAGATATCTGTAGTTGAGATGCCCACATATCTCATGCCATAGCTTGCTGACTTCATTTCCATGTGACAGAAGAGCATTTGAGTAAGAGAACCCAAGAAAATGTGAGAACTTGTACATCTTCATATCATAGTCTGCAACACCCATTGCAACAATTTTTCCGGTGGAAATTTCTGATATCTCCACATCATTCTGAGTGAAGACAACTTTCTTTGTTGCTCCAGTATGTGTAATTTGATATACAGAGAGCAATTTTGCTACAAGATTTGGTACATACAACACATTGGAGAAGAACCCATTCTCCATAGAGATTTTCCCAATGCCATGAGCAGGGATTTCTGAGTCATCTCCCATGCGAATGGAGGGACCACTATAAGGTGCAAGATTAGAGAACGAATCTCTTGAAGAATCCATGTACCTTGAGGCACCTGAATCAATGATGAACAAGGATGACTGAGATGTACAAGCCACCAAAGCATGGCAGCTCTCCTTGTCTTCAGAAATGCTCTCCTTATTCTTGGAACTTTCAGGAAGAGGAATATTGTTTTTATGTAGGAGATGGGTCATCATGTCTATGGTTTTCTTCATGCATGAACTCTCTGGGTGAAAACCCCTTTGACAGTAGCTGCATTTTGTCTTCTCAGCCTTCTTTCCCTTGTTCTTGGCAGGATTCAAAACCCCATTAGTGGATTTGGGCCTCTCATCCTTCTTCTTCTTCTCTTGAGGTTTCGGCCCCCTTGGTTTTTGCTTGCCTCTTCCATTTTTTGAATCTCCAACTACAAGAACTTGGTCTTTTTGCTTGATGGTGCCCATCAAGACCAGCTTGTCTTGCTCTTGAGTTAGCATCTCCATGAAATCAGCCAAATTTGGCATCTTCCAACCTCTAACTGTGAGCCTTGTGGAGTTGAAGGAACACACAAAAACTAAGTATTCAGAACCTAGTTTGGAGAGAATGGACAACACCAACTGTTCTTCTTTCTTCTCTATGCCACATTGTCGAATTTGCAAGACCAAGCTCTTGAACTTGGTGAAGAAGTCCTGTATGGAATCGAAATTCCCTGGGCTCAGTGAAACAAGCTCATTTTCAAGCTGGTGGCCTCTCATCTCATCAGTCTTTCCAAACAAGGACTCAAGCTTGAGCCAAACTTCATTTGGAGTAGCTAGACTTTCTACATGAAACAGGAGGTCTCTTGAAATGCTGAGACAAAGGAGGCCAAATGCCTCATCCATTCTGTTAAAAAACTTGGATTTCTCCACAGCTGAGTTTGGCTCCACCTCAGTTCCCATCATAATTCTGTAGAGACCCTTAGATCTCAGCAAAATCACCATTTCTGCCTTCCAATCGAAATAGTTGAAGGGAGTAAGCACATTTGGGTGAGATGGCTCCATTCTTCTATGATGCTCATGCACTTGCTGACAATGTTGATCTTCAATACCTGCAAACAACTCTCAAATCACTCAGGAGGGATCTACTAACATATTCGAACCCTGTTTGATAGTGGGTGCATTTGGGAGAGCATCACACCTGAGAAGAGCCACTAGATTTCTCCAATGGACTCAATGCAATGGCCTCAGGAATTCTGTGGTTTCTCCACTGCTTTTGGCAAGCCACTAAAACAGTCTTGCTGGTTCGAATGGTAGCTCCAAGAGCTCTGATACCATGTAAAATCTTAGTCACAGCAGAACCTAGCTACTATGGATTCCTCACGAGTGAAAAGATTGCAACATATTTACAAGAATAGGAATAAATCTGTAAAATGAAGAACAATAACACATGAAATGGGTGAATAATGTAAATATTATTAACAGTCCAACCTCAAAATAGGTTAAGAACCTCCTTTTATACAAATAGGAACAATTCGAATCCACTTGGAGTGTTCACACTGATCTAGCTTAGAAATAGCTCAAACCCCCCTAAGTTGACCAAAATATCCCAAACCATCCCAAACTGTTTCGAAACTTCCATGTGAACGTTGGAAATGACTGGACAGGCCCATGTGACCTCACACATGAGGAGAATCTGGTTGGTTAGAGGTTAGGCAACTAGAATTGGCTAAAAATGGGCAAAGGAGGCAAGTTTGTCCACATTCTGAGCATGTGCGCCCTTGGTCAAAGAGAATCCCACAAACCAAGGGATAAGAGCGCCCTAGGCATGCAGGAAGCAATAAATGACTGGGAGGGCGCACCCAACAGCTAGTTTGACTTGGCACAATGCTCAATTTTGTCCACATTGCCAACTGGTTCAAGCTAAATGACCATTTACCCACTAACCAACTTGGGGATGCAATTATTAAGTTGTTTGGCACTAATTAACCATTATTTAATAAATGATTAATGTACATCGGTGTAATAATGTTCTAACACTAAGAAGCCATCCACAATTATAAAAATCGAGTCATCCCTTTCTAATAGCCAGTTGAAATATTTTTCTTGGATTCTTTCTTGTACTTGGTTTCTTGGAGCATAACTATATTTGGTTTGTATTTCAAGATTATGCTCTTAAGAATCATTTGCTTACCTTTATAGTAGGCCCCTCTAATATTCTAGGATGTAATCTTCATATTAAAACTTCGTCTTATGAAACAAAGTACTTGTCCAAAAAAGTCAATACCTTTCCAGAATCTAATAACTAGGCTCCCTCTTCATGAATATTCTATTTTATGGGTTTTATCCCTCTCTTTATTTCCTCCTCCATGCCTTGCTTATGTTGTTTAAGAAGAAATATTTGTATTCCTAGACTACCAAATAAACCCTAATTTTGGCTAGATGATCCCATCTTAGATTTCCTTTGATAAGATCCATCTGAAGCTCTTGAAGATCTTCTTCAATGATATCTGTCAGTCTCTTCTCATCATAGGTTTGAATAAGAGTTGGGAGGTCAACAAACAACATTTATATTTCCTTTGTTATCTCCATTTCCTCTCCCTCCATATTGGATTTGTCTTCCTCTTCTTCCTCCATATCAAGGTATGTGTTGCTTATTATTTCTTCCTCTATTGTGAGTGTAGATGGTCATTTTTCCCTTTTTTTTTATTTTCTCATAGAATTGTTGTAGAAATTTGTTTCCCCTTAGGTAGAAATGTCCCTTCTTGTATTCTAGTTTCTAAAGGCATCTATTCTTTTGCAAGGTCTAAATTTTATTGGCATCTAGAACTTATCCATAATATCATATATTTATCTAAAATCTAGGTCCCCATTAATTTACATATTACTGCATGATCTTTCATAAACTATATAGAACCCCCCACTTTACTAGTTACCTCATACAATGTATTCTATGTTTCCATTACCAAAAACCTCCTAGTGGATTCTTAATCCTGCTATTTAGATCTACAGCCTTGGTAGCTGACTTATGTTGATTTTCCTCACTTCATGGAACTTCCTTCCCTTCCTTTCCTTCACCTCCCATCACCTTGCCTTTGTTTTCATCCTTAACACCTCCTATTGAAAGGAAGGCTTCTCACACCCTTGATTTTTTGTTGAACCTACCTACTCCACTACTATGCTACCTATAATTTCCTCTTCTACCACTACCTCTACTATAGTTAGTCCTTCCAATACTATGGTTATTTTTTCCTTCATTTATTTTCTCTCAGAATTGTTGTAGAAATATGTTTCTCCTTAGGTAGAAATGTCTCTTCGTGTATTATGGTTTCTAAAGGCATATATTCTTTGTTAGAATATTTAGAAACTTAGGATTTAGTTAAGATCAACTTGTTATAATGTATCTTTATGTACAGTGTGTTTCTTTAGTATGCATTTGTACATATGTAATATGACGGTCACGACATGTTCTTGAAATAGAGTGATCTGATGGTTCATTCTCACCTCGATCTTAATGGCCATTGATATGTGGATTAATACCCAATTGGTTCATGATCTCTATTTAAAGAGCATGGAGGGACATTTACTTTATGATCGATTATGAGAATATCATTGTAATATTCTTTTATTTTACATTCTAATATTTCCTCAAGTAGTTATTTGGATGGGGCCATGGAGTGTTTCCCTCTTCAGGCGTTTAAACCACGTAAAAACATCAATGTGTTGATCTATGATTTGTTGTGTGAGTGATTGTTCAAGGTGTTTACACTTTTAGAAATATATTGTGATAGTAAAACTTGGTATCGGTGCTCTTATGAAGTATCTCTTCCATTGGTGATCGAGATCTTGAATCGGTGTTGTCGAGAGCGTCAAAGGATTTTTGGTTCTGATATTTCTTTGCATTTTTTGGTTGAGAGAGTTATTCCATTGTGTCTGGAGTGATTCTTTAAGTTGGAAATTCTTATTGTTTCTCTTAAAAAGGTTTATGTTTCCCCAATATATGTCCATTTTACCATATCCGGAGGTATATTGTTTACAGTTACACTTTTAAAACAGTATCGTATTATTTCATATTTCTACTTGGTTTTTATTTTATTTTTAGGTGGTTACCTTTTCAATTTGTGTATGCTCTTTTTTGTGCTCTCTATGCGAACTTGGAAAATAAAAAACAAAGTTGAAAGGATTTTCTTTACTGCATATGCTTTTTGTCTTGCACTTTGTGTGAACTCAATAAACAAAAAACATTAAGAAAACTTACATTTCCGAGAAAGCTAAACAAGGACTAACCCCAAATTTGAGACATTTTAGTTTTAGAATCTCTTTTTTTTTATGTTTGTTTAAAGTGTCTTGAAAGCCAAAAAGCAAGGTTTTTTTGGTAGGCACGCTCTTCCAACAACAACAACATTCTCCTCCATAATATTACTAAATCTTTTGCTTAGCTCACTTGGTTGAAAGTTACTTTAGAAGCAACTTATTTGTAAAAGTGATCTTATAGGACAAAATAATAAGAGGGGGGATTCTTTACTACATTTTTTCTCCCTTCACCACATGGATCAACATTTTCCTTCCACGTGGATACCTAGCTCTTTTTTATGCCTTTATTCAAAATGGCATAACTTTGGCATTTGAAGTCTGTTTCAATTCCATTTTTTTAACTACATATTTTTTTGAGATATTTTCATTTAGACCATCAGTTTTTGTTTTTGAAGCTGGCATATTATAGTATGGCTCCTCCATGTAATATTCTTCTTACCAGTACCAACTACTTATCATGGAAAGCATGTATGGAGGATTTCCTACGGAGTGGGGAAGTTTACCAGATTACCTTAGGGAAATAAAAAGAACCCATTGATGATGATATGAAAATAAAATGGGCCAATAAATGTGATGAAGCTATTGGATTAATTGGGATATCAATTTCTACTAATTTACAATTCCACTTATTAGGAATTGATGAACCAAATAAATCTTGGGAAAAGTTGGAAACTGTGTTTAGTAAACACAATGAGATCCGACATCACCAGTCGAAAAATGAGTTGGTTCCATTAAATCCAAATGAATCTTCTTGCATTAAATACTATCCAATATCTAAGTACAAAACCCTTAGACTCTTAGTTGAAGAATGTAGCATAAAAAGGGAAGACAAGCAATGTATTTTTCATATTCTTTCCAAGCTTGGTCCTGCCTATTCTATTTTTGTATCTATATTTTACTCCATGAAAGAATCTTTGGGGACTAACTATAAAGAACCCACTTTTGAATCCCTTATTGATTCCTTGAAGAGAGAGAAATATAAGCTCATACTTCTTGGAATATTTAGCAATGCAGATACATCTAGAAAATCCTTAGTGGAACAACAAAAGGACAAGACCAAGAATCCCAAGAAGCAACATCCTCGCAATAACAATCAAAATAAGGGTCCCAAACCCTCTCATCTAGATCATCCTTCCAAATATGACAAAGGAACCAAATCAAAAGGTAAGAAGACTGAGTTTCATTGCAACTTTTGCGAGAAAGATGGTCATGTGGAATCCAAGTGTTTCAAGAAGATGGCAGACTTGGAAGCAGCAATGAAGAAGCACAACATCAACCTTGATTCGTCTTCTGACTCTACAAATCAAGGACATGCAATTTGTGCTTATGGTTTTTAGTTTAATTTATCTTCTTCCTCTTCTTATAATGAGTCGTTCATTGATTTTGAAGCATCTTATCATATAGCTAAGGATAGAGCCATATTTTCTAGTATGAATGAATGTAACACCAAAAGAATATGTGTTGGTGATGATAGATATGATATTGTTGTGGGATCTAGAATAGTTAAGGTTGATGATGGCCAATACAATGATGTATTATGTGTTCCAATAATTTCCTGGAATTTGTTGTCAGTCTATCAAATCACTCATTTAGGTGAAGGAAAGACTGTGACATTTACACCTAACCAAGTTGTAATCAAGGATTTCAATTATCCAAAGCTTGTCCCGGCTACTAGAATTGTTGATGATATTACCAGGTTGTACAAATTTAACAACTTTGGGTCATCACCCTTTCCCTCAATTTTTATTGCTCACAGCAATGACTTGGGAAAACTTTGGCATGAACGATTTGGTCATTTAAACCATTGCTCATTGTACCAACTAGATAATCAAAAAATTGTGATTGGTCTTCCTCTCATCTATTGAAGAGATGATGTTTGTCCCAAGTTTGTTCTCGGAAAACATCATCAGGATAGTTTTGAAAAATGTTCATTTTGGCACGCATCGGCCCCCTTGCATCTTTTTCACAATGATTTGTGTGGTCCACTTCCTTTTAGTTCTTTCTCTGGCTTCAAGTATTTCTTAACTTTCATCGATGACTACTTCAGACACTCTTGGGTTTATTTCTTAAAACTTAAGAGTGAGGTTTTTGTCCTACAAGGCCCTTGTAGAGAAATAATTTGACCATCAAATACACAAGTTAAGAACAGATAATGGAGGCAAATTTGTAAACAAAAAATTTATTGCTTACTACACTGGACAAGGAATTCAATTGCAACATGCATTCCCATATACACCACAACAAAATGGTTTTGTTGAGAGAAAGAATTGCACCTTAAAAGAAATGGTTAATTGTATGGTCCAAGCTAAAGGATTAAGTCTTCAATATTGAGATGAAGCCACTAATTTGTGTCAATTACATAGTTCATTGCACCCCCACTAAATATTTAAAATATATCACATCAGAATAAGCATGGAGTAACATTAAACCATATGTCAACCACTTTTGTGTGTTTGGTAGTGAAGCATGGGCTCATATTCCTAATGAAAAACAGAAAACATTGCAGCCTAAAAGTGAAAAGAGCATATTTGTTGGATATTCTGAAGATGTCAAAGGTTATAGACTTCTTCAACAACATTCCAAAGATATAATTGTTATAAGAGATGTTAAATTTGATGAAAATATCACAACCTGCGAGCCTAATTTGGCATTTGTGCCATATGCATCCTGTGAGCCATATTTGGCGCTTGTGCCATCTTCTACTCCCAACTTTTTTGACAGCCTTCCTACTCCAGATTTTGATTATGACAGTGAGGATGAAAATCCACCTCCACCTACTTGTTTTCCTCTATTTGCACCAACACAACTGCTTCCTTGATAGGATTGTTCAACATGCGACACGGATGGTGATCTTGCCACTGATCCCATATATCAGCGCAAAATATGTTCTCAGTTCCAATGAGCCACTTCTCTTTTGGCTCAAGTTTCACATAATCATGATCCAGAGGCATTTGTAGAAGCTTCAGGCAATCCATATTGGGACATGGATATGGATGAAGAATATCATTCTTTAATCGCGAATGATACTTTGGATATTGTACCTCTTCCTAAAAGGAATACAACTTGTTAGATGTAAATGTGTCTACATAACTAAGTATGCATTAGATGGAATTATTGAAATACTTAAGGCAAGGTTAGTTGCCAAAGGATTTTCTCAAGTTGAAGAATTGACTACAATGAAACCTTTGCCCCTGTCGCCAAAATGAACTCCATATTCCTTGTTCTTTCCATTACCACCTTACATAAATGAGAGGTCCATCAAATGGATGTCAAGTTCACCTTCTTGCATGGAGATTTGCAGGAAGAAATTTACATGGAACAACATCCTAGCTATGTTCATAATGAATCTAGCCTTGTCTGTCACCTTAAGAAATCCCTATATGGCCTGTCACATCCCCATTTTTGACCCTCGTAATATTTTGGGCTATAATGTAAATACTATATGCATATTATGTATGATTCCTAGCGTGGAGCTCAAGGCCAAGGCCCCGCTAGCGAACACTCGACCTTGAAGAGGCAAGTATTTGATATTATGCTACCCGTGTGCTAGTGAGCCATGGGAATTGTAAATATGTGTTTTAATATAAATGCCCACAACTAGCTATGCAATGAAACAAGAGATGGGGGCATGATGTTTACAAGGAATTGGGAGGGAAATATTCAAACCCTTGAGCCAATCAAGTCAATCCAAGTGTCAATGAGAGAACCCATGAACCCTCAAATACCCATGTTGACTTTTGTGCCCAATCATTCATTTCTCCCAAGAGTTGGTTGAGGTAGTTAATGCCTTGGGGAATGGAGAGGTATGGCTGTCCAAATTCGAGTATGGGAAAGCCACCCTTCATGGAAAATCGTGTTTGGCTTCTTGGGCAAGAAAGAGCCATGAATTGCTCCCCAATCCATGATTCATCCATCAGTTTTGCTCTCTCACGAGTTTAGAGATACCTGGGCGTTTTCCTCCATGGTTTTGTTGTGTTTTCCTTCATTCTCCTAGCTGGGAAGGGCGTTTTTGTGTTGTGTAACAGTGGGGAAGAAAGAGAAATCGATTTCGGGACCATAGAGGTTGTTTTGTCTCACTTATTGCTTATATATCTGTGGGAGAAATCGTTTTCTTCCCTATGGTCAATTTTCCCTCTCACAAATATGTTTTTGGTGTGCCCACGTTTTGGGGAAAACCCATGTCCATCTAGTTTCTAAGTCCCATTGCTGAAAATGTGTTCCAAGCCCATATCTAAGTTATGTGTGTAAAAGAATGTTGGGATAGAGATGGGTATCCATTGCTTTGGGTTGTGTTGAGCTTGAGAGTCCCCTTTTCCTTGTAGATATCATGCCCAGCTTGGGGGTGGTCTCTGAGTGCTGAAAGAATATAGGATGGGCAAAGACCTATGGTTGGTTGGAACGTTGCAGCGACATAGCTAGTTGCTTGGGACAACATTACATCAAGATGAGTATTCTATTGTGTTTACTTTTGCAATGTTTTAATTGATGGTTATTTTGATATGCTGGATGAGTATGAAATGTGTGTGGATGATGTTTTATTCTGTTGTGCATGTTCAATTGATTGCCTCTGCACAAATATGCATTTTACTGTAATGCCATACCTTTTAATCATAATAAATTGGGCTAAGTTGTTCTAAAAGCCCAGATTTTAGTGTCGTGTTCCCTTCCTTGCATTGGATAGATGGGAGGGGACATTACATGGCCTTAACGAAGCTCCTTGAGCCTGGTATGCCAAAATGGATAGCTTTCTCCTTGACACTAGTTTTTTCTAGATGTCATTATGACCCCAATTTATATACCAAGAAAGTTGGAAACCATCTCATCATCCTTGTTATTTATGCTGATGACCTTATTCTTACTAGTAGTGACCATAAACTTTTAAACCATGTGAAAACCAGTCTTAAGTAGAAATTTGAAATGTTAAATGATGGAGATTTGCATTATTTTCTTCGACTCCAAGCCTTGCAAACCAAAGAAGGAATCTTTGTTTCTCAGTATAAGTATGCTTGTGACCTTCTTCGTCACTTTCACATGTAAGATTGTAAACTAGCCCCATTTCCCTTGTAGTTTGGAGTCAAACTTTCTACCACTTCCACTTAACTCAAAATAGATTCCACCTTGTATCGTCATTTTGTTGGTAGTCTCTTATACTTGACTCATACTCATCCTAATATTTCCTTTTTTGTCGGTCTTGTTTCCTGGTATATGAAAACACCCCATGAAAGTCATTGGAAAGTAGAAAAAAGGATACTTCGGTATATCTAGGGTACAATTCAACTTTGGATTCATTATAGTTCAGGGGGAACTCTTTTGTTGGTTGGTTTCATTGATTCAAATTGTGCTAGCGAACCTGATGATTGGAATTCTACTACAAGTTATGCTTTCAATCTTGGTTCCAGACATGTCACTTCGGCATCTAAGAAACAACAAGCTCTTTCTCTTTCTTTAGCAGAAGTAGAGTATTGAGCCATAGTTAATGTCAATAACAAATCTTTGTGGCATTGACAGATATTTTAGAGTTTGGATTCGAGCAACGACATCCCACTACCCTTGGGTGCGACAATCAAAGTGCCACCAAGCTCACCAAAGATCCAGTTCAACATCAGTGCAAAAAAACACATTGAGCTACATATTCACTTCATCAAAAAGATTGTTCATAATTGTGTTCTCAAAGTGCTTTTTTTCCCTACAGATGATCAAGTTGCAGACATCTTCACAAAGTCTCTTACAAAAGTGAAGTTTTCTAAACTTCGATCTATGTTAGCAGTTCAAGCATTTTTCATTAAGGGGGGATAGGCTCTATTGCCTTTGTCCTTCCCCTATATTGTCACTTTTGTAAATCCTTCAATCCTATCCCAAGTTGTTCTTAAGGGGGATGTTGGGATATTTAGACACTTAGGAGTTAGTTAAGATCAATGTGTCATAATGTATCTTAAGTAAAGTGTGTCTCTTTAGTATACATTTGTACATATGTAATCCGACGGTCACGGTATGTTCTTGACATAGAGTGATCCAACAATTCATTCTCACCTCAATATTAATATCCATTCATCCATGGCTTAACACTCGATTGGTCCATGATATCTATTTAAAGAGCATGGAGGGTCATTTGCTTGATGATCAATTATGAGAATCTCAGTATAACATTATTTTCTTTTACATAATAATATTGCCTCAAGTAGATATTTGGATGGGGCCATGGAGTGTTTCCCTCTTCGAGAGTTTAAACCATATAAAAACATTGGTACATTGATTTGTGATCTATTTGTGTGAGTGGCTTCTCAAGGTGTCCGGTCTTTTGAAATATCCTATGATAGTCAAACATTATTTTTCCAATGTCTAAAAACTATTGGCATCTAGAATTTATCTGCAATACCATAGCTTTCTCTAAAGGATAGATCCACTTGAATTCACCTATTGCTGCATGATATTTCGTAAACTGTATATAACCCCCTACTTTATTAGTTACCTCATACATTGAATTTTATGTTTCCTTTATTAGACAACCTCTTAGTCAGTTCTTGGTTTTGCTAGTTAGATATGCATCCTTGGTTGTTGGCTTCTATTGATTTTCCTCACTTCTTGGAACTTCATTTCCTTCCTTTCCTACACTACCAACCACCTTCCCTTTGGTTGCATCATTGACACCTCATTTAAAGGAAGGTTTCTCAAACCCATATTTTTTTGTTCAACCTAACTACTCCAGTGCTATGCTACCTATCATTGCCTCTCATATAACTACCTCTACTATAGTTAGTCCTTCCAATACATCAATCATTCCCACATACGAGTCTATTTCCACCCCTGTCCTAGCCTCGATCATGTTCATTGAAGTGTCAGTCTAGACCTAACTCTAATCACTCCTCCACCATCCACTCTCCCATGTCGGCATTCTTGTTGTTCCACTCTCCCATGTCGGCATTCTTGTTGTTGTTATGGTGGATGTTTCTATGGTTGGAATTATAGGAATTTATTTGGATATAATCATTCATGGAAGTTTCATTGGTGTCAAATTTTTATTTTAAATTTTCCAAGGTTGTAAAATAAAAAAATTCATGTTACAACCCAAATTACTAACTAGATTGCCGCCCAAATGAGAACTCCAAAAAATGAGAAATTAAAAAATGCATTGTTTTGGTGGTAACTTGGGTTGTAATTTAAATGTTTTATATTTAAAAATATTAGAGTGATAATAAACAAAAATAATAAAGATTAATTTTTCAATATTATACTCCAATAATTATTTAGAGAAAGGTAGAACTTTTAATGTTCAATGCCTTATAAATCAAGAATTGAAATACTAAACCCGGCACTCAAAAATTTATGGTTTTCAATTTTTTAATGAGATATTTGGTGAATATAAAACAAGAAGTATATAAATTTCCATCCTTTCACAAAAGTGTGTTTGTTATTGAGGTGGCACAAGGTCTTGCTTGATGTTTCTGACACAAAATATAGGACTAGTGTATATGTAGAAAGTCTAGTACAATACCAACAATGCTTTGGTTTATTTCTCTTTTGTATGTTGCATTTAGGTATTATTTTTATATTTCCTTTGGGTTCCTCTTTTATTTCTTAGTCGCTTTCTTTGTATACAGAGTGCAAAGGTTGCACCAATAAATCCCTTTGCATTATCAAGACTTTATCATTCAAAGGATTTGAACTAAGACTTCTACCAGGTCATTGGGAAAGGGATTCAACCATACTTATAAGGAATGTTTAACAAGGGTAGCAGCCATTAATCTTGCAAGATGAGTATTACACCTAAAACATAAAAATCGTTAGAAAAGAAACCATTTCTTTGTTAATGGTCTATTTCGGATCACACCTCCCCCAGTGAGAGGATTTTCATTAACATAAGCTTATTAGTGGAGAAGATGGAAGCACACAACATCCACTTATTTCTCCAAATAAGTCTATTACTCTATCAAATATGAAGGTTGTTTCTAACACCTCGTTTTTTACCCCAAGGTGTGAATATGTATGTAATGATGTAAAGGCTAGATGCAAAACTTATATGGTTCAAGAGACCATGGATATTGTAAATGTTGTGCATACTTTTTAATATAAAAATTCTTGACATTTGCAAGTGGAAAAGGAAGAAGAAGAAATCGGGGGCTATGATTTCACAAGTGGGGGAAGTGAGAGAGGCTAAGGGGTGATGATCGTAGATAATGTCCTTAGTCTGCATTGACCTTTTCAACCCAAAGTCATTTAACCATAGTTTGAGTGTCACTTTAATTAATCATGGGTTTAATTAGCTTAATGTGGGGTTAAGAGGGGATTAAGTGGTCACTTTTAGGAAAGACACTTGTTAAGAAGAGATCATGCATATAACTTGTTAGAAACTCACTCAATAATCATTCATTATTCATCAGTCAATCCATCATTGAGGAGGGGGGAACCTTCATACTATCGTATCTCTAGTGGTAAAACTTGTGTTTCATAGCCTCTCACATGAAGTATCTTGATAAACTGGTGCAAATGGGCTTGGTGTCCATGTGAGTCGAGAGACCCAACCACGGGGGCTTCACTCAATAAACCGCTATCATAGCATGTTTGTTCATGGCATATGAAACAATACCCCTAAATTTCACTAAATATTGGAAAATACCTTCCAAAATCGTTTTTTTTTAACCCCCTCCCAATATGCCTTCCCAATTTTAAAAAACCCTTTTTTTCACTAGATATTGTATGTATCAATTTTTTCATTAACATTTTTTATACCCCTTTATATTTCTACCTAGTATATTGATATGATACTCCTCTTATGACTCCACATGCATTCTACAATGCATCTTTCGATGTATATTGTGGATGCACATTACTTCACCCACAATGCAATTACTCAACCACATATCATTATGATTTGCAACATCTAATGGTATAATGAAGAGATAGGAGATCACTTCTTGTATGTCACTAGAGTCAATGCACATAGTACAACATTTAGATTGCATGTTGCAATTCCCCAATCGCTAACTAAGCCTATTGTGGGCTACGTATCTAAGCCCCCAGGGCCTGTAACAAGCTCTAGGAGGCTGGCTAAACCTAACAAGGCCTGTAATAGGCACAAGTGGTTGGGTATTCAAGCCCCCAAGGCCTATCGAGGGCTATAACAGGCACTGTAGGCTTAGAGCCTCCCAAGGATGTTGGTAACAACTGGCTGAGTGTTATTGGTAACAATTGGCTGTCAATGACCACTATCTCTCGACTATGATCGACTAGACACCCACTTCACCACGAAACCCCTAGCCTCAAGCATGCCTCAAGACGTGATTTCTCTGCGTACTAGTAAGCCCGAGCCTTGTCTCAACTCGATTTCTCATCCGGTCGTGATCCCGCCATCTCCATTTGGCGGATATTTGTCAGCCTGCCCATATAAAAAAGACCCCAAAGTATTTTTGTATTGTTACATTAAATAAATAAAAAACCTTTGCCCCTTAATATATAAGCAATATAATTTTTAGGTTTTCATGAATATTTAATACCGCAATATGAATGAACATGATATTATATTGCCTTCTAGTGAATCCCTCGTGGACCCAACCCACATCTAGATTGTCGAGGACCCTAACGTGAATACTCCTTGGCTGGCATATGTTAGAGTATTGGAAGGAGATGGGAATATCCTAAGGGATTGCAGAGTAGAGAAGGGGGTCTCATCCCTTGTGTTATGCAATATAATGGGGGATGAGTGTAAGGGTGGGGATAGTTGTGGAGGGTTTTTATGCACCTTAAATTGGGTAGTGTGAGTGTGTTTGAGTAAAATAATTGGAAATTCAACCCCTGTGGATTTATATCCCTAGATCGAGGGTGGTCTATGTCAAATAAAGAGCAATTTTGATAGAGTGCCTACGATTGGGAGGAACATCCTTCACTTGTAGCTGGTTGGAGCACATTTACCTTTAAAATATAAGTGTCTCAATGGTGAATGAATGATTTCCATGGATTTTATTTATGTCATGTGCTTGTTTTAATTATTGTTATGGAATTGTTTATGTGCATGAATTACTAAGTATGGTTTGGATGCATTCATGGTAGGAATGTTTGCATGCTTGGAATGGATCATTTATATAATTGAATGTTATGTATGTTTGAATACTTCCACTGTAAAATTAGTGGAATAGTTAGTTAATGGAATGGAAATTCAAAATTTCTATCAGGAATGGAATGTTTATGTGGAAATAAGGTACCTTGTGGTCTCCAAAGTGGAAGGAGTCTAGCAGGTAAGTGACATGGTGGTATCATAGATAGAGGTTGCACCATTGGAACTGCATGGGATGGAATCTATACGCACAAGAATGAGTTATAGGTTGCATGGAAACTATTTGACAAAATGAACCCATGCTCGAATTAGGGAAAACCTACAATTGTGGTTTAATTTGTTCAAATGTCCATGTAGAAAAGAATTGTATTGGAGAAATTTGTAGTTTTAAAGTGCTAGATAGTGTCTTGAACAAAGCCCCAAGATACATGGGTCGTATTTGAATTCTACAAGAAAAAATGGAGGATGCACAAGAAGTGTTTGATAAAATGTGTTTTGAGAAAGTTTGGGAAAAAACATGTTCAATCTTCTAGATGATTAAATTCAGACATGTAATAGTTATTTAAATGGTTGGGTTGAATATGGAAGGTAGCAGAAGTAATTTTTTTATTTTTAATTGGTTTTATGAAAATTTTGGGTGAAAAATATACAGTTTGCAAGAAAACTATTTGAAAAAATAACTGCAACAGAAATTTCCAGTTTCAAATGCTCATGTGTTATTTTCAGAACCAGCACGAGAGCTGATAATATCAATTCATAAAGAGAAAACTTGTTTTTGAAAAAACTGGGCAAAAATTTAAACCACTGTAAAAAACTTATTGTTTTGTTAATTGACAGAAAATTTCTAGTTTGGGAATAGGCCAAGTGTAAAATTCATGTATCCACCAATTGCAAAAAATCAAGATTTAAGTAACATTAACAATTTGGAAAAATAATTTGATGTGGGATTCTCCAATGGCACGTGGGTTGGAATATGATGTGGATCAACCATGTGGAGTGAGTGTACAAGTAGTAATGCCAATAGGACTCAGATGCATGGGCGACATCCTTCACATAGGATAAACATGAAGCAATTTATGTCATGGACGACTCAGATTAAATCAAATGATCAAGATCATTATATTGTGACCATTTGTGCTAGAGAAGACGCTTGTACCTTAACACAAGAGATATCTACATGAATGGATGGGATCAAATCGTGTAAGTTCCATCTGATGATATGAGCCATTCACACAAATTGACTTGTTCAGAGGATAACACAGGTATCCCTCTCATGAAAGGTTGTGATTGATTTGCATGTTTTACCTGTAAGATCATGACCATTTACGTGAGGTTAGGTGTGTGATGTTTAAGCTAGGGGAAGGTGCCGCGAATGGTCAAGATTGAACCGAGACCAACCAATCGCTAGATATTTACCATTCATGCAGGATAATCACATATGTGCTAGCAAATGTGATGTTGTTGGGAATGGCTAGGATCTTATCATGCAAGTTTGATCGGTGAATCATGATCATCTGCACAAGAGAAGGTGCATGAGACTTAGCACAAGGGGTATGACCGCGAACAACTAAGATTAATACAATTCCATGGGATGGGTTGATTTGATCCATTCACAAAGGTGAATATGATCAATCTCTCGTATCTACTATACCTCCATGAATGGCCAAGATTGCATCCAACATGTTTTATGGGTTAATCCAAGCCATTCGTGCAATGGTTAAGTGCATGGGGTTTAACACATGCATTTTGCAATGTTTTAACAATTCACGATGACATGGAGGGACAAGTATAACATTAAAAGGCCTGCAGATGACACATAGGGCCTACATAGACACTAATGCCACCATGTTTCATCTTTCAATGTCAACAATATAGAAAAGTATTAAAACGCTTAGAGACAAAATTTTGTTTTGGCCATAATAGGAGTATAATAATTCATAATTGGCTAAAAATTTTAGATTTTTCGGCAGTAAAGAGGAATACAAGATTGACCAAGAGGGACATGGACTTGTTTTCTTCAAGTTTTCCAAAATTGGTGAAATAATGAATTTTGAAGGCTCATACCTAGTGACTGAACGAGGGCCCTATTGTGGATGAAATTGTTATGGAACTTTGGAGAGTTGTAACGTTCAACTCTTAGCTTCGAAATTAGAATGGGTATAGTCATTGGAAAGAGTATCGGCATGATAATAAGTAACAACGATCATATTAGAAACAAGTATTTTAGAATCTTTTTCAAAAATTGGAAAGAAACAGGGCATATTATAGCTATAATTTGACAAAATTGTAAAATTACTAGTTTCTTGAATTCTTGTGTGTGTGTGTGTGTGAAGTTGTTATTGGATTTTGGAAATAAATTTTATCTAATATATTTTATGGTATGAACATATTGCATATGCAGGTTTTCATTAGATCTAAATACATATTAGAGTTTAGAATTGAATTGAAGAAGCAAAATGGGAGAAGGGGAACTCTCATACATCCTTGAAGAAGAATCCAGGGGACATGATATCAGTATTAGAAATGAGGAAACGGAGTTCAATGGGCATAGAACTGAATATTGAACCAATACAGTTGGTGGAAACTATCAAAATTTGAGGATGGAGGTGCAGATTTTTAGGGAAGACAATGATAGAATGTTGAGGGCTCAAGAGCATCAAAATAAATTGAATACTTAATTTATGCATATTTTAACCTATTATAAAGGAAAGTGTAGGTTGGATAATCCTCATTCCATGTGAAAAAATATGGAGAATACTCCAAGAATGGATCACATGAAATATCTAGGCATTACAGGAGTGCCACCAAGATTCATAAACATTACTATGCACCACCTTGTGTAAATAGGAATTCCTACTCATCCAAAGATTCCAGGAGAAACCCAGAAAGGTCCCCAGTCCTATATCATAAAAGAAGACATGTGGAACATGATCTGCAAGGAGATATAAGGAATATTAAACCACCAACTTTTGATGGTGAGAACAAGAAAGGAGAAGATGATAAATCTTGGTTATTGGGAATGAGAAAATATCTTCTATTACATAGTTATTCTTCTAATATGGAAGCTAGAAATTCCATCTACAATTTGCAGGGAAAGAATTCCATTTGGTTGGATCAATTCGTCCAAGTGAAGTATATAAATGAAAAGAGGATCGCATGGAAGTAGTTCAAGAGATATTTTCCACAAAAGTATTTATTTGAACATTATTATGAAAAGAAGATGGGGGATTTATTTGAACTCGAGTTGGGAAACATGACTATGGAAGAATATGAAAGGAATTTTTTGGAATTTCTTGAGTATGTTGGATTTATCAAAGAAGAGAAGGTAAAGATACGAAGATTTTTTAGAGGGTTACCTTCACTTTACAAAGATAGAATTCAGCTTGATGAACCCAAGACTCTTGAAGAAGTAATTCGTAAATCCAAATGCATGTATGATCAGAAAAAAGGAAAAGCCGAATTTCAGAAGTCTTGGAGAGATAAGAGGAGAGATAAGTGGGATAAAAAGAAGAAATATTTTAAACCATTTTCCTTTAGAAATCAATACAAATTGTACCAACAAAGCAATCTGACTCAACATGAACCCGGGATGACAGAGTCACGAGAAAAAAGCAACAGTGCAACAACTTAAGTGTTAGGGATGTGAAGGAGATCACATGTGCATAGATTGTCCTTGTATGGGAGATAGAATGAGGATTATGCACAACATTCAAGAATCCAGTATTGTGAAAGATGTGGCCAGAAACATTCCTAGAATATATGTAATTGTGGACAACATACATGGATAGCATCAGTCCAATATGATTAAGGTTGAAGGTAAGATTACTCATCAACCTATTATCATTTTAATTTATTCAAGGGAAAGTCATAGTTATATTTCTCCAAATTTGGTTGAAATATTTGATCTCGGGAGAAGTAAGCATGATAAATCATGGATGTTCAGTTGGTAATTGGAGCAAAGAGGAAAAACAATAAGATAGTAACGGGTTGTCCATTATATACGAATGGATTCCATACTTTTGCATATTAGGACATAATTCCACTTGGATCATATGACATACTTATGGGATTGAGTGGTTGGATATGCACCATGTTATTTTTGGATTGTCATAACAATATGTTCACTTGTCTTGATGAGGAAGGGAAACATAAGATGGTGAAATTCATTCCTAGGCTTATTTCCATAAGGAAAATTTCAGTTGTGTAGTTAAAAGGTGTTTTAGGAAAGGATGTCAATTGTACGCATATCATGTGGAGGAGCTAGAAAAGGTTAAATTCCCTATCTTGGAATAATTTCTAGTGTTACAAAAATTCAAGGATGTGCTTGAGGAAATGTCAGGGTTGATGCTGAAAAGATATATAGATTTTTCTAATGATATGATGCATGGAGAGACACCATTTTCTAAATTTCCATACAGGATGAGTACACTTGAATTGAAAGAATTGAAAATACAATTGGAAGAACTTCTAAATAAAGGGTACATATGCTTATGTGTGTCTCCTTGGGGAGGACCCGTACTATTTGTAAAGAAGGATAGAACACTAAGGTTATGTATTAACTTCATCATGTTGAACAAATTTACTATGAGGAATGACTATACTCTACCCATAATTATGTTGATGTATATGTAACTTCGGAATGTATTTCACCTATGTATATTGTACTCCTATAGAGATGTTATTATTCCTCTATACGGAAGTGTCATCATTTGTATTGACAAGTGTCGCAAGTGTCGTAACTTGTTGTGATGGGTTATTAGACCACCGAGTGTGGGGTTAGCCCTGATTAGTATAACCATGGGTTATTAGACTGAGTTAGACAAGTCGGCCCTGCTGGGTTATTAGGCAGGTCAGGTCATGTATAAATAGAGTGCGGGAGGCACTCTATTTGATCATCTCATTATTCACTTCTACACTACTCGGAAAGTGGTGCACTAGTGGAGGAGGAGGTTCAGCTGCTAGGAGGACTATCTCTGTGTACTTTGGTTGTATCATTGCTCTTTCTATCTCTGAGGAAGTTGTGGGGTTTTTCACCTTTATGGTTTTCCACAGTGAAACTCTGTGTGTCTATTGTCTCATGTGATTTCTTGGTGTGATTGATATGCATTGTTATACTTGATATGTTGTACATGTTATTCTCTCAGTAAAGATCCTAGAGTATGTTGAATTAATGCTCAAAAATTAACATGGTATCAGAGCTAACCTGAGAAGAAGACACTATGCAGTTGCGGAAACTAGGGTTTCTTGTTTATTGGGTTTCTCTCCATAGATATTGAAATGCGGTAGGGTATTTTGACTCTTCTCATCAAGGTGCATCTTTCTGTCCAATCAGAATTCAATTCTGGGCACTTTCATTTTTTGCTCTAAAAATTAGGGTTTCCACAAAAATAGGAATTTCTGAAATCTGAGGACATAGCTGGACGATCCTTGGAAAAATCGAATTTTAGAGCTTTGGATCGAGATTTTTGGTTGGGTGAAGCTCTGAGAAACTCAAACCCTAATTCAGGGTCCTCCCTAGTGAATCTGGGAAGACTAAAAGGCATTTCTGAAGGGTGAAACTTTGCAGATTTCAAATTCTGAATATACCAGGTTGATCATCTCATCAAGGCGCATCTTTACATACTTTCAAAAAGTTGAAATTCACATTTTGAATTTTTAGGGTTTCTCTAACAAACCCTAATTCAGCACCAGATCCAAATTTCTGCAAATCAAGTGGTAAGACCTAAATATTTTTTATTTCCATTTGAAGTACTCTTTAAGATGTCTCACCACACCAAGCTTGAGGATAAGCTTGAAGCGGCTGATAACTTCCGAGCATGGAAGTATAGGATTGGGTTAATTCTAGAAGAGAGTGAGTTGGACACCTACATAAGTGAAGGGATTCTTGTCCCAGAGGGAGAAGAGACTAAGGCCTTACACAAGAGGAACTTGGTCAAGGATAACAGGATCATTGCTGATTCTATGAAATACCATCTCATACCACATGTGTCATCTCTGAAGACACCTAAGGAGATGTTTGATTCCTTGACCAAGCTATTTGAAGGGAAGAATATAAATCGAAAGATGACCTTGAGGAATCAATTGAAGAATTTCAAGTTCCAGAATGCGGAGACCATGCAGTCTTATTTCTCAAGGGTCTCCCAGATAAAAGAACAACTTGAAGTTGTGGGAGAAGTTATAGAGAATGGAGAAGTGGTAATGACCACTCTTAATGGCCTTCCTAGGTCATGGGATTCCTTCATCCAAGGAATTTGTGCTAGGAAGAAACTTATCTCTTTCAGTAAGCTGTGGGAAGAATGCTCACAGGAAGAAGCTCGGATTGTAGCTCGAGAAGAGAAGATGAGGAATGAAGATCAAGCTCTCACAGGACATACCAAGAAGAGGACACTTTTCCTCAGATTGTCCTAAGAACAAAAGGAACAACAACGACAACTACTACAAGCAATCTGACAGGTATGACTTACAGGTATGTTTTGAAATCTGTTCATGATTAAGTTTATAATATGATTGTCCTCATGTTATTGAGTTTAGTAACAATCTTGTTTAATTTTAGACTTGTCTTATCACCCTAGTAAAAGTATGAATGCATGATAGAAGACATTCATTGATTAGGGCTATGACACCTATGATTGTATTATGTTTGTACTAATGCACTGTGGTGTTGTATGAGGAGAATGTTATCCGCTAACATGAAAGGTACAAATCAAGCTCTAGATCAAGACCATGATGACATGAAGACAAAGACTCATCCATAGTCATGGATCACATAGAGGTATGTATAATTTGGTTCTACAATGGTTAAATTATGAGCTATGCAGGTCATTGAAGAGAACAAGAAAACATTGCTAGACATAACTAGAAAATATGATGACCAGGTATGTTTTTCCTATATCAAGTTAGAATGCTACCCTATGTAAGGATCTTATACTTTTGTATGATTGATAATGATTACTCATGAAGTTACAAGTTTGAGTAATCTAGGGTTTATGCATATTATGTTCCTTACTTTGATTAATGATATGACTAACCAGAAAAGTCCTATATAAACCTTGAATACTAATGCTTATTATCTGTGTTTGAAATGATCATGACTATACATGTTTAAGATTAATGTGTTTTGATAGTATTAAGGTTATACTAAATGTATGATTGTGTATGAGATCTCGAGGATAACACAATGATGATACTAGTAAGCATGCATAGTGATCAAGGATGGATATAAGTTAAAGGACAGGTAATCCAGGAAGCAAAGATCAAGAGGGAGCACACTCCAGTAGTTCCTGCAAAGATTGAGAGGGAGTCCACCCAGCAAACAAACAAAGATAAGTATTTGAACTATCAATTCTTATTGTTCAAATAATATTGTTCAATGATGAATATGCTCATGTTCCTAGACTTAGGTTGTGTATTATGCACATTAGGATAATTGCATTAATAAACCATATACTACTAATATGCATGTAATGGGTAAGTGGCCTGTGGCACTGTACAACATTCCATTGCTACTTATCTAGAATGAAACCTCTTTGCTGACATGTCGGGAGTTGTGCACACTCTTAACAATGTTCTGGTAGAGATTGGAAGGCATCTAGAAAGTTACAGGATATGGATAAATGTTGTATTGAAGCATTGGCTAAAATAATTGCATTACTGTATGACATATTTCTTTATGTGTAAGAATTTGGTCTAAAAACTATGAGATGTTTCTAATCATGCAATTTAACTTGTCTTGTAGGAAAGATCGTATACCATCACCTACAAAAGAAGGACTACAACATTTGTTCCAGCAACAAAGCTATCTATTGGAGAATCTAAAGTTCCCGGGATTCGGGATGTAGTAATGGAAGAATGCCATGATCGAGGAATACTAGTTGATCATGAAGAATGATGTTTGGGATGCGGTCCCAAGACCTGAAGGGAAGTCTGTTGTGACTTCCAAGTGGATCTATAAGATCAAGCATGCTGCAGATGGTAGCATAGAGAAATACAAAGCGAGGTTTGTAGCTCATGGCTTCTCCCAGAAAGAGAAAATAGACTATGAAGAGACTTTTTCTCCTGTAGCCAGATACACTTCCATCAGATCAGTACCTGCTCTGGCTGCAGTGATGAAATGGAAGATACACCAGATCGATGTCAAGACAGCTTTCTTGAATGGTGTAGTCGAAGAGGAAGTGTATGTGGAGCAGCCACTTGGTTTTGAGACACATGACAGGGGGTCATATGTGTGCAGGTTGAAGAAAGCCTTGTATGGCTTGAAGCAAGCTCCTAGGACTTGGTATGGTAGGATAGACAGCTTTCTATACAGTTTGGGATTTACCAAGAGTAAAGCAGATTCCAACCTTTATTACAAGGTTGAGGAAGGAAATCCTGTGATACTCTTATTGTATGTGGATGACCTATTTGTAACAGAAGAGGATAGATTGATTGCCGACACGAAGAGGAAGCTTGCTGTCGAGTTCGAGATGAAGGACTTGGGGATGATGCACTATTTTCTAGGCATGGAGGTGTGGCAGAGTGCAGATGGAATCTTCCTTGGACAAGGGAAGTATGCAGTAGAGATCCTGAAGAGGTTCTGGATGATGGACTGCAAGGCCATGGCCACACCTATGGCATCGAACCTGACGTTTCTGTGTGATGCTTCATCTGAGCCGGTTGATGTCACGGTGTATCGCCAGATGATTGGGTCCTTGATGTACCTGATGAACACGAGACCAGATATTTGCTTTGCGGTGAACACAATGAGCCAGTTCCTGGCAGATCCCAAAGGTGTTCACCTGGTTGGTGTAAAGCATATTCTGAGGTACCTGAAGGGTACAGTTGATTATGGGCTCAAGAATGATGTGAATCAAAAGTTTAACCTGCAGGGTTATGTTGATTCGGACTGGGCAGGCAGTGCTGCAGATAGGAAGAGCACTTCTAGGTGTTGCTTCAGTATGGGATCAGGTGTGATATCTTGGTTTAGCAGGAATCAGTCCTGCGTACCACTAAGTACAGTTGAAGCAGAGTATGTTGCAGCTTGTTCGGCTAGTTGTGAGGCAATATGGCTCCGGAAGCTACTGTCTGAGTTATTTGATCTCCCGTTGGAGGCTACTGGTATCTTTTGTGACAACCAGAGTTGTGTGAAGCTTTCTGAGAACCCGATGTTCCACGACAGGTCGAAGCACATTGAGATCAAATATCACTATATCAGGGATATGGTGCAGAGAGGAGGATCCTTCCCATGGATGTGGATGTAAGCGCTGGATGATGAGCATCAGGATGATGCTCCAACTACTGCTCTGTATATGCATCATGTTGGATGTTGGATATGATCAGTTGGATCATGTATATGTATATGCATCATGTTGGATGCTAGATATAATCAGTTGGATCATGTATCTGTATATGCATCATGTTGGATGTTGGATATGATCAGTGGATCATGTATATGTATATGCATCATGTTGGATGATGGATATGATCAGTTGGATCATGTATATGTATATGCATCATGTTGGATGCTGGATATGATCAGTTGGATCATGCATTTGTATATGCATCATGTATGATGATATGTATCAGGTGGATACATTGTATGATCAGGTAGATCATGTATGATGATATGTATCAGGTGGATACATTGTATGATCAGGTAGATCATGTATGATGATATGTATCAGGTAGATACTTGGTATGCATCACGTGGATGCTTTGTATGATCAGGATGATCATGGATGATGAGCTTCAGGATGTTGCTCCAGATGATGTACATCATGATGAAAAAGGACTGGCTCTGTGGCAGAAATCCTAGATGTGTTCTAGGTCCCATCCAGTATGAAAAAGGACTGGCTCTGTGGCGGAAATCCTAGATGCATTCTAGGTCCCATCCAGTATGAAAAAGGACTGGCTCTGTGGTAGAAATCCTAGATTTTTTCTAGGTCACATCCAACATGAAAAAGGGTTGGCTCTGTGATACATCCAGCATGAAAAAGGACTGGCTCTGTAGATGATGAAGACCTGCAGGTGGCAAGCCTACATCCAGTATGAAAAAGGACTCGCTCTGTAGAACTTCCTATGACGAGTAGATCGGAGATTGATTGAGATAGCAGCAGCAGTAACGATGATGTTGATTCGATGACGATGATCCAGTGACGATGATCCAGAGAAGAAGACTTGTGCTAGCAAATCTGTGTCGAGAAATACCTTCCTAGTTAAGAGGGAGTGTTGATGTATATGTAACTTCGGAATGTATTTCACCTATGTATATTGTACTCCTATAGAGATGTCATTATTCCTCTATACGGAAGTGTCGTCATTTGTATTGACAAGTGTCGCAAGTGTCGTAACTTGTTGTGATGGGTTATTAGACCACCGAGTGTGGGGTCATCCCTAATTAGTATAACCATGGGTTATTAGACTAAGTTAGACAAGTCGGCCCTACTAGGTTATTAGGCAGGTCAGGTCATGTAAAAATAGAGTGCGGGAGGCACTCTATTTAATCATCTCATTATTCACTTCTACACTACTCGGAAAGTGGCGCATTAGTGGAGGAGGAGGTTCAGCTTCTAGGAGGACTATCTCTATGTACTTTGGTTGTATCATTGCTCTTTCTATCTCTAAGAAAGTTGTGGGGTTTTTCACCTATATGGTTTTCCCCAGTGAAACTCTGTGTGTCTATTGTCTCATGTGATTTCTTGGTGTGATTGATATGAATTGTTATACTTGATATGTTGTACATGTTATTCTCTCAGTAAAGATCCTATAGTATGTTGAATTAATGCTCAAAAATTAACAAATTAATGACTCATTTCATCAGTTGAAGGGAGCAAGGATCTTCTCAAAAACATATTTGAGATCAGGTTATCATCAGGTGAGGATAAAGGAAGAAGACATCAACAAAACAACTTTCAAAACAAAATATGGTCATTATGAATTTGTGGTGGTTTCATTTGGGTTAAAAAATGCACCAACTACCTTTATGTGCTTGATGACTGGAATATTTAGAAAATATTTGGAAAAGTTTGTCATTGTATTCTTAGATGAAATTCTTATTTATGCAAAATTAGAGGACATTGCATGAAGAGCACTTGAGATTAGTACTATAGGTGCTGAGAGAGTCTCAACTTTATGCTAAGTTGAGTAAATGCTCCTTTTATTATATGTATATTCAGTATTTGGGACGCGCCGTATATGAGGACAGGATAGTAGTTGATCTAGAGAAGATTGAAGCTATCATGGGATGTCATACACCCAAAAATGTATCATGCGTAAGATCATTTATGGGATGGATGGATACTACATAATATTTATAGAAGGCTTCTCAAAAGTGGCACATCCAATTACATCATTGTAGAAGAAAGTACTCAAATTTGAATAGACTCCACAATGTAAAGAAATTTTTCGACAACTAAAGAGATTGCTCACTAGTACATCAATTCTTAGGATTGTTGATACAAATGAATATTTTGTGGTATTGCACAAATGCTTGCAAAGAAGGAATTAGTGGAATGCTTATGCAAAATGGGCATGTGATCTATTATAAATCTAGGAAACTAAAGGAGCGTGGAAATAATCATGTTACATGTGACTTAGAGTTTGCATATATTGTACATGCATTGAATATGTGGAGACATTATATCATGGGTAGGAATTTTGAGTTAAGAACAACTCACAATGGTTTGAAGTACTTGTTTGAAAATAAGACTTTGAATGCCAAGCAGACAAGATGGATAGAATTTCTTTGTGAGTTTGATTTTGATGTCAAACATTAAAGGATAAAGAGAACAAGGTTTCCAATGCACTTAGTAGAGTAAATGCAATGCATGTTACATACATTTGCATGTGTAAATCATATTTAAGAACCTGAATTCTTGAGGCTATCATATCGGATGAATATTACCTTCGGGTAAAAGAAGGATTGGAATAGGAAAATGTACAATAGAAATATGAAGGTTACAGGTTGGAAGATGATGGACTTCTTATGCATAAAAATAGATTTTGTGTTCCTAATTCTACTGAATTAAGGAAACTAGTAATGAATGAGATGAATATTAGGTTCCATATACAAGACACCATGGATACCAAAAGACAATTGCAGCAGTAATAAGTCAATACTTTTGGACAAGAATGAATAAATATAGTGTTGAGTATATAGCTAGGTGCATGGAATGTCACAAGGTAAAAGTAGAGCACAAACATCTAGTAAGTTTGCTATAGAAACTGGATCTATGCCATTTATTCTAGTGGATCTCCAACCAGTTATTGACAAACATTCTAAGGTATTTGGAGAAATTCCTAAAGATATTCCACCTGATGGAGATCATGACCATGTTATTCACTTGCAACCAAGTATTGTACCACCTAACATTAGACCCTACTAGTACCCACATGCACAAAAAATTGAAATTGAAAATAAGGTTCAAGAAATGTTAGATGTGGGCATCATTCAACACAACCAAAGTTCTATATTTGCACCAGTGGTGACGGTTCTTAAAAAGGAAGGTTCTTAGTGTATGTGTCTAGAGTATATAGAGCTCAATAATATGACCATAAAGGATAATTTTCCTATTCTCATCATTGATGAATTATAGGGATCAATTTTCTTTACCAAGTTGGATCTTCATTCTGGATATCATCAAATCAGAATGAGGAAAGAAGACATTCCAAAAGTAGCCTTCAAAACACTTCAAGGTCATTATGAATTTTTGGTGATGCCATTTGGCCTTACTAATCCACGTTCCACATTTCAAAGCTTGATTAATTACATTTGTAAACCTTTCCTTAGAAAATTTGTGTTAGTATTTTTTGATGATATACTAATCTATAGAAAATATTGGGAGGAACATGTACAACATGTTAATAGGGTATTAAAACTTTTGGAGGAGCACCAACTGTATGCCAATATTCCAAGTGTACCTTTGGGGTTCAAGAAGTGGAGTATTTTGGTCATATTGTATCTCATGAAGGCGTCAAAGTGGACCATAACAAAATTAAGGCTATCATGGATGGCTAATTCTCAAAACCTTGAAGAATCCTATAGGATTCTTAAGATTTATAGGATGCTACCACAATTTCGTCAAGAATTATGGTCAAATAGCAACACCTCTAACAGGGTTATTGAAAACAGATGCATTCTCTTGGACTCAAGGAGAAACCAAATGTTTTGAAAAACTTAAATTGATTGTGTACAACTCCTATATTAGCCATGTCTGACTTCATAAAAAATATTTATAGTGGAATGTGATGCCTCAAGGCATGGCACTAATGTAATTTTAATGCAAGAAGGAACGGTGCTTTCCTTTGAAAGCTGTCAACTTAAAGGAAAAAACTTGATGAAACCAATTTATGAAAAGGAAATGTTTTCCATATTACATGCAAATAAGAAATTGTTCCCTTACCTAATAGGAACACGCTTCATGGTAGGAACATACCATGACAATCTTAAGTACTTCTAGGAACAAATATTACCTTCAGAAGAGTAACAAAAATGGGTTACAAATATGTTAGGTTATGACTTTGAGATTATCTACGAAAAAGGAAAACAAAATGTGGTGGCAGATACACTTTCAAGAAAAGAAGATGGAATCGATGGCTTACTTTGTGTTGTTTCCATTATGCAATCTAATTGGGTAGAAGAAGCAAGGAAAAAATGGAAATAGGATCAAAAGGCATGCAAGATAATTCAACAACTACAAGAAGTCCCTAGTTCACTAGATAAATTTGTGTAGAATAATGATTCACTATACTCCCAAAATCACCTATATTTATGTAAGAATTCTCAACTCAAACAGAAGGTCCTTTTGGAATTGAACACTTCTCCTATAGGAGGATATTCAAGGTTCTTGAAAACATACCACATGATCAATAAGGATATTTTTAGGAAGGTGTGGTAGAACTTTCTTCCTACGGATAAGAAGAGGTTCTCTTAGATCAAACAGAGATTAAATATGCCTAATCTAAGACAGTACACAACAAATGCTACCTTAAATATCTAAACCTAATCAATGCATACGATTTCGAATGGATATAAAGAGGGAGAGTTTGTATGAATCACTTTTAAACCAGATGTTCATTTAGCTTCCAGCTCCTGCCTTGAATTCCACAAGCATAACTTGTTTGGATTGAACAAGCAACAAACGGAAACAACTATCCAAATATCTCGTATACTAGGTTAGACTTAAATCAAAATAGATACATTTCATGTTCATGACTGAAACACAACACACAAAATGGAGAAATAAGACAAGTTTAATTAGATGGAAACTATGAGAGACTTACAAAATGATACCTTGATGTCCAAGCAATCCTTCAGCTCCAAAGCTTCCTTCCTTAATCTATCTCTGCAGGCCTCTTAAGATCATAGGTTTGGTGCCTCAATATGTCCTCCCTTTGGCTCATGGATGGCCTCTCTCTTATAGGACTTGGGAATCCAACCATATGGAGAGGAAGATGGATCTAGATGAATGTTTAGTGGATCAACCAGGCTAAATGAAGGAAATAGGTTAGGAACGAATCAGGAGTTCCAATCCCAAGGAAATATCCCGGAAGGTTAGATCCAAAATCCAAGGCAAATGGTTGTTACTGAGATTTCCACGCCCCATGAACAAAGCATAGCGTGAAAATGTTGATATTTTCGTGCCCCAGTAGGTATGCAGGATGCAAAATTAGGGAATTTTCGCGTTCTGGGCTATAGGCAGGGTGTGAAAATTAGAACTTGGCCCATTTAGTTGTCATTCGACTAGAGTTGAGTGGATTTGTCTCCAAAGATTCCATATGAGACCAAGGAGGGGACCAACAAGGTACAACACATATTAGGAGGAAGTGTCGCTAGGTCGGATGTCACGAAGATGTGACACGAAGGCTTGAAGTGTAACTTTGAGGTATAAGAGATACCCCCTAAAGTGTGAGGTCAGAAGTAACTGATGGCTGAAAGACTTTACAAATAAGACAGGATGCAAAGATAGCTCCAAGGAAGTTAGAGTAGAGCTGTAAGAAATCAAGATGTCAAATACCACCGAGGTGGGCATACCCATGCTCGGAACAACTGACTCAAAGCATGGCTACCGACCAAAACAATGCAGATCCATGATAGAATTGACATAATAGAGACCAAAAATGAATCACATCTACTATGAACAAATGTAGATCCGTGATAAAATAACAACATAGCCATGACCAATACAACAGTGGATCTGTGTGACAATACATAAACAAGGTCGCCAACAAGATGTCAATGTGGAGACCTATCCAATAATCACCATCACAGCCTGGGCGCGAAAGGAGTAACAAAAACACCCAGGGTCTTCTACCTGATCCCCAAATCGATACGAATCTAACCATGTGATTACAAGGTTTTGAAGTCAAACATGGTAGAAACCACTTGATTACCGGTCAATGATGCGAACCGCTAACAAGTGCGAGGGAAATCACCAATGATGACAATGAATCCCAAGGTATCATAGTACATCTCGACGAAATGCGAATAGATTAGTTGACATCGAACATCTGCGAGATCATTCGATCAGAGGCCGATGATGAAAACCTATTGTCGAATACGAGGAAACCTGCCATTGAGGAATGCAGGTATCAAGGTACTAAGGTTGGTTTCTAAGCCTAATTCATGGATGATGAGTTGAAGTCGACAGGAATAGACTCATCGAAGGAGGGCCATGATGAATCCCACATCATCGACATGAAACCAATTATAAGAGAGAGGTGTGGAATGACGCATCAAGAGGGTACATACTGACACAAAACTTGGAATGTTGACATAATGGTAGAAGGTTGATGCGAAGTAACTCTGACCCTTTGAACATATAACGGCATGAAACAGATCTTGGCAACATGGAATAATTAGAGGAAATAACCACTAGGAGAGTAGATCCATGACGAAGGATACAACTCAAGAATGTAGTTATGACTCATCAAAAAGACTGAAAACCCAAAGGAGACAAGGTGTAAACACATTCCATGTTCAAACGTGATGACTCGCAAGCTGCCAAAAGGTAGACTCGGCTTATTTCCCCAATTTCCCCCCATCATAAATGACGAGTACCTCTTTGTAGTTTAATGAGCTTGAAGAGGATAGCAAATGCTCGATATAGCTCATCTCATGGATGATTCCAATCTCACATGTTTTACGAACCTGAGAAAGGAGGGGTTCGTCCCAACGCGAGCCCTTCGATGTTAACTTTTAATGAGTCCAAAGAAGGTAAACTCAGCAGTTTTTCATGTTTAGAGAGTCTAAAATAACTTACAGAAGACTCCAGGATTGAATTTTTCGTATCAAGTTAGTCCCCAGACCCAAAAAAGTGTAAAATGATATCTGGAAGAACTCTCCCAGTCAAATTTTGACTAAGGTATACCTTTCTCGTAAATAGTCTAGACGGCCTGAAAAAGGGATAACCTACCACCGAATAGACATCCTTTTAAATACTTTTACAAGTGTGAAAGAGACAAGTGCACTTGGCGATCTTTTCATAATGAGGGAGTCCGAAAAGAAATTAAAGGGAACTCCTAGGGTCCGTTTTCGTGAGTTAATCGTCTTAGTCCGAAAAGGGAATAAAATAATACCAAGACAATACTTTCCTCATCGTTTTACGATCACGAGTAAAGTTGACTAAGCTCGACACCGTTTTTCTTGGTTTTAATAAGCACGACTCAGGTGTGAAAAGCGCTTGGAATGTTTTTCAGGTTTAGGTCCAGAGCACAAAAAAGATAAAGTAAGCTCAAGTGAAGGTCAAATATACCACGACACCAAACTGAACAACGCATAAGAAATTGTCAAAGTCGGTCAAAAGACCATGGAAACAAGGCATTGGTCATCAAAATATTATGAAGAATTGACCCAAAAAAGTTTTTCAAATAAAATAATAGGTAAAAATAACATCTTAGTATGTATAAAAGGAGGGTGAATTAGAGGAATTACCCATTGTAACTTGGTTATTTCCACCCAAAGGAGAGTTTTTACCTTGCGGAGGGAAAATCTTCAACTGAAGATATCAGGAGATCTAGGGCACCATTTCGACCGTTGTTCAAACCAGGTAGATCCTTTCAGGCTCATCTTTCATTTCATCCTTTCATTTTGTTGTTTCATGCCATTTTTTCTGATTTGGGAGAGGCCCTAGGGCATAAATTTTCTCCCCTGATATTTTTGTGCCCTCTCTATATCGAGAGGCGGGAAAATCTAGGAATTTTCGTGTTATGGCCTTAATGGAGGGCATGAAAATAAACAGTTTCCGCGCACTTTGACACTGCCCAAGCGCAAAAATATGCAGAGCAAGAAAAACAAGAACTTGTTTCTCTTCCTTGGAATAAAATCAGGTTTTCATCTTCTCACAAAGGCTTGCTTTGATGTTTTGCAGGAGTTTGGACTTACCAGAGTGAAAATGGTTGAGTGGAAGGAAAGAGAGCATGAAGATAATGAGAGGGAAGCCCTAAATGATGATGCTACACTTGCGGCATTACGATAATGCAGTTTTCTAAATTTATTCAAGACAAGAGGTATTCGTAAACAAGGGAAGTTATTGAACTATATCATCCAGATGTGGGACACAAATATCCAGGCCTTCTGCATTGGAGAGCATACCCTCAAGATAGAGCTCAAGGATATTTACTTTTTGACTGGGTTCTCCAAGAGGGGGGCACGAGTCCATTTGGACGGGTACCGTACCACGGAGGAGACCACCAACACATACATTGCCCGCTATTGTAGACAGGGATCTTGCAAGAAGAGCAGGAAAGTGCTCATCACAGATGTGATAGATATTCCCTTGAGGATTGTATTGTATAGTATAATGCGTGTGGCGGGGAGAGTGGGGGGCCACCATGCTACCAAGGAAAAAATGACTTACGCGGTAGAATGTATGGAGCCAAAACTGTTCAATTGGTGTGAGGGGGTCCTGGTGAATCTCAAGGATCGGGTTACCAAATGCAGGAATGGGTATATCCGTCAATTTGGGTATGGGAGTATCCTAGTCACGTTCTTCCTAGAGAGGGTGCCATTGTTGCGTCCTCAGATAGATAGGCCAGTCCGTCCCGCATCCGAGCCTCGGATGGCGATATGGAGTGATTATTCTAGTCGGCTCGGTGAGTCGCAGGTCCTAGCTTTTGGTGAGGACTTTTTCTTATGGATTGAGGAGCAGATAATCATGATCGAGGACTATCCCTATGGAGGGGTGGAATTCTGAGGAGACATTGATCTAGTATTTCCTGAAGATGATGATTGGGATGACTCAGGTATGTGACCTTTAGATATGTGTTTTGGGTATTTTTATTATATATGTTTTTTTTTGTTTTTCAATGCATGAAAAGATCTAACATGTGCACATGTGCCGTCGCAGATCGAAGACCACGGAGGCCAACGGGATATTCACCACTACATCAACAAGGGATTCAGCAACATGCTGAGGAGGAGGAGGAGGAGGAGGAGGTAGGAGGACTCCAGGATGTCGAGCGGAACATCCAGGGTTTGACGATTGGTGCCCCTCCTATGAGGATGCCTGATATACCTCTCCGCCTCTAGAGGCATACTCTAGGTGTGTCGGAGTGTATTGGAAGATTGTTTCGCCGCGTGGCAAGAGAAATTGTATGTTACCACGAGCACCGCGAGCCTGATGAATCTTGTTTGGGAAGTAGTGTTGTTTAGCGGCATGTACACGATATGTAGGCCAGAGAGCCAATTTTTGTATGGGACATGATCCCAATTTTGTCTTTTGGACGCATCATACTATTGTACTTTGGAAAAAAAACTTTTTACATGATATTTACATATATGGACCTATCTCTATAGCTTTTTTATTTACTACGAATTGTGTATTTACATTTTTGCATGCGTTTGTTATGATATTTTGTTCATATGTGGGATAGATGCCAATCCAATATATAGTTAGATAATGAATCAGCCACCATATTGAATTCTCTTGGTACATGTTGATACTGGATATAGTCAAACGATCTTTCCAAGAGGTGTACCCTTCTAAATTGTTAGAAAAACCGGATCGTAGAGCAATAACAATAAACAAGATGCAAATACAAACACATTACAAGAGAGACACCAATATATCGTGCTTCACCCAAGATGGACTACGTCCACAGTGAAATTTCCAATCCTTATTATTATACCATCCAACAAAGTGAAGGGATACAACCTACAGCACAGCCGCTACACTTCCTCTTCACACTCTCTCACATTCTATCTTTACCAATCTTCGAGATATTTACAATGCATAAAACCTAATACATTTCTTACCCTAGCCGCATTACAATGTATTTCTTTTATAGGGGAAATACAATGGGAAAATACCACGGGATACCCAAAACCATGGGCCCAAAATCTGTTGGCGAAACAGCCCGAACCCCAAAGTGGGGGAACGAGTGTATAGTCCTTTTGCATATCATATAAAGATGGGGTACACGGCTGAGACAATATCATCTATGAGACTGGAAGATCTGGCTCCACAACCAACACTGAATAACCGAAGTAATGTAGGATCACGGATGGTGTAAACGCGATTCAACGGAGATACTACGAGTTGAGAGTCCAGGTAGACTAAAAAGGTTCAGATCCAGAGAGAAGTGACTTCAGATAGGAGTTCGATAACTGCATGGTACTCCGTAATGTTGTTTTTTGTGGGGCCTAAATAGATGCCACTCGAGGATATCAACTCACTGGTAGGGGAATACAGTACCCATGCTGCAGAAGCAAGGTTCCGGGTATGTTGACTCGCACCATCCGCGAATCCATAGTATGTCGACATCTGTGCATACAAGCACAAGTCGAGATAAATAACAGTGTATGAGATAGAGTTTTCACACGCAAAAACGAATTAAAATCATGCTAAATACATTATGTACAAGATGGTATATGCAGGATAACCCTACGTGTAGAACCTCTTTAGGTAGATCCCGTTACGGGGCTGAACCAAAGGTATACCATCACAATCGACAAGCTCATAGGCTCCTTTATCTAACACATGTTTAATCACGTAGGGACCATACCACATGGATTCCAATTTTCCCTTACCTAGTTTTTCGTGCATCTGATTGTAGGTAAGGACTAGGTCGCCTTCGTTGAATACCCAAGGTTGAATGGATTTATCGTACTGGGATTTGACGTGCTTTTTGTGAGCTTCATTAGTGAATGCACCGTCTCAGATATTTTCATCTAGCTTGGCCAGATATAGAAACCCTTCCTCTTCGGCAGTGGTGTTAGGTAAAAGTTATATTGCTAGTTTTGGAGATGGTATTTCACACTCAATCGATAGGACCACTTCCATGCCATACACCAGTTGAAATGGTGTGAACCTGGTTGCGTTTTTTACCGAAGTCCAGTAGGCCCAAAGAGCTGAAAAGAGGGCTAAGTCCCATTTGGATTTTTATGTTCCCACGGTGCGTTGAATCATGCGTTTCAAGACTTTGTTAATCGCCTCTACTTGGTCGTTATCTTGTGGGTAGTACAGGGTTGAGTTTTCATGGCGAAAACCCAATTTAGCACTCAGTTCTTCCATCATATGATTCCTGAAGTGGGAACCATGATCAGTTACGATGGCCTGCAAGACTCTGGACCTAGCTATAATGTGATTGAATACGAACAATGTTGCGGTTTTGTCGTCTTCGGCGTATGTAGGCATGGCTTCATCCCATTTAGTAAAGTAGTCAACGGCGACGATGACATAACTATGCCATCCATGAATGAAAAGATGACACTCTCAGCACAGTTGTCGATAATCTGGTCGATAAACGACGTTGGGTAGTTGTCCTTTGGACAAGCTTTGTTCAAGTATCTGTAATCGACACAGACCCTAATCGTACCATGTTTCTTTGCGATGGGAACGATGTTGGACACCCAATCTGTCAATGGGACAGGGTAAATAAAACCAACACGAAGAATTTTTTCAACTTCCACTTGTATGGCAGCCGTTTTGCGGGGATGTATGGGTCAAAGTTTCTATCGGACTGGTCGGGAACCAAGATAGACTTGTATCTCATGAACCACAATGTAGGGTTCTATTCCTGGCATTTCTTCATAACTGCAAGCGAAAACGTCACGGAATTCCTTGAATAGGGTAGTATAGAACTCTACCTCAGTAGGTGTGCATGTTTTTCCCAGATGGATTTGTTCCATGACACCAGGTTTCATGGATATGTCGATGGGAATGGTTTCCATGATGTTTGCTAAGTTCCCTTCGGAAAACACGTCATGTGTAGGTATGGGAGTCTTAGTGTGGACATTATCCAGTGAAACAATGGATTTAGAATCAGAATCCACCGCCTGAATCGTAGGGAAAGAAGACCGATGATGGTGATCTTCCCAGGGTGGGTCATCGATGCTCATGATATCCATAATAGATTCGTCAGAGGGAAAAATCTATGTAAGGGATTCAGTGTAGGGAAAATATGAAGGGATTGGAGGCGGAGGATGTTCCACTATATGGTGGTCGATTGTGTCGATCCAATCGGAAGCCGACTGAATCACTTGGTAGGTTACTAAGTTCTGGTTCAAAGGCATGGAAGAGTCGAGGGTTTCAAACTCATAAGGACTCGGTACCACCCACAAATCGTCATATTCGTAGGAGTGAGGGGTGCTTGTTGAAATCATATTGATTGAAAAAAATGGGGGTGGGAGTTTCGGAAATACTCCGATAATGGAGGAATATTTCAAGACACCAACGCCAATGTCTTCAAAGTGAGGCTGGCTGGTAATGTGCCAGCAACGGGACATTGTTAGTGGAGTTTTGATTTATGTCTGGAGTACAAAAATCTAACTGATCTATAGTGACGATCTTTCCTTGGTGAGGAAATTGGACTAAGCAAAAAATGAAAGATGCTACGGTGGTCATGGCGTAGAAACAGTTACGACTGAGTAAGAGGTTATAGTCTCACGGAGCATCGACAATTTCCACATGAATAGATACAGTATTTCCCCCTAGTTAAACGGAAAGCGAGGGGATGAGTCTGTATGGTCAGTGGAAACCGCGTCCATCAAATGATTTTAAGGTAGTTGGATACTGGGTTACTTTTGGAGAACCTATAGCTCTCCAGCAGGTCAAAGACATAATGGAAGTGGAAGCACCCTCGTCCAGAACGGTACGATGGATGTTTGTTCCACAAATCCTTGTGTGAATCTGGAAGGCCAACTGGTGAGATATCCTTGGCTTGAAATATTCCAAGTTGAAAAAAATTGTATTGCAAGAATCCAGGTCAACGACTCCAAGTGCTGATAACAAGGTTCTACGTTGTGTAGGATAGTGTTGTAGAACTTCGAGAGTAGACATGGCACAAGGTGCTTGAGCTAGGTTTTCTACGATGTTGTAGTTTTGGGTTGCATGCGTTTGGATTAAATGTCGCCTTTTGAATGGTGGCCTTGGGTGGGCGCAGCACGGTATCAATGACGGGTCTCTCAATATGGAGATGACCATTAGAAGGAGGTGTCGAAGGGGGATCTTCTGTGGAAGACTTTCCTTTGGCAGTCTCGGTTTTGTTCGAATTTGGTACAAAATCATACGTCTTTGAACGTGTAGATATGTGAACCGGCTCGTTACTCGTCATGAGAATTTTGCGATTTGAGGACGTTTCTGCTCTAGAAGAGTTGTTTTGGTTTCCCCCTTGCGTGGTTTCATGTGTGACCATTTGTTGTTGTTGATGAGGAAAAGGGTCGATTAACACTGTCGGGCGGGAAGAAACTTTTAAAAATTTATTGACTTCCTCTTTGTAAGGACAGTCTTTCGTGTAATGATCTTCTTGACCTATGAGGCACAGGAACTTTGCTTTCCATCTAGGTTTGTTGTCATTATTGGTCTGTTGAGGTTTGGGTTTTTCCTGCTGGGTAGAAGGTTTCTTGGATTTTCCTTTATTGTTCTTCTTTTTCCCTCCGGATTGTTGTGACAAGGATTGAACGACGTTCACCTCGGAGGACTGAGCAGGAGAAGTAGATGTTTTAGATGTAGCCTGAGGTTGAGGTGGAGCAGCGGTATTTTGTTTCCCACTCGATTTGGTTACAGGCCGAGCCTTCACGGAACCAACTATTCCATCGATAAGAGGTTCAGTAGCGGGCTTTGATGGATCATCGGTGGGGAGGTAGGCGTGAAGAATGAGCTCGAATAGTGTTCCAGATTGGGTATAAACCAAATCCATATACTGCGCACGAGCGATTGCTTGTTCCTCTGTGACAGGTCTGCCCATAGAAACATCCCTAGCAATGGGTGGCAGTAGTGACTTTGTGAACCAATCAACCAGTAATTGGTCTGGAATGGGTGCCTTGATCAATCTTTGGCGTCTCCGCCACTCATGAATGTGATCATATATGTGGGTGGCAGTAGTTTGGCGCAATGAAGTTAACAAGTATGTTCTAGTCTCATATCGGATGGGAAACTGGAAGTGTGTCAAGAACTGCATAGCCAGGGTGTTGAAATCTCTGAAGGAGTGTTGAGGCAGCTCGATATACCATTTTGTTGTCGTTCCGGTGAGTGTACGTTGGAAGAGCCGTAGTCGAATAGAATCATCCATCAATGAGTTTAAAGAACACCAAATATGGAATGTCATAACGTGATTTTTTGGATCTTCCCAAGGTTTCGCATTGAACTTTGGGATGTTCGATGGTAGTTTGGTTGTAATGGGTGTCCAGTGAGGTTCATGCCAGATAGGATCATTGATAAGTCTAGACAAGTCAAGTAAGTCTAATGTGGATAGAAATGGAAGTTGCCTATTCAGTTGCGGGAAGGAATAGTATTGATGGGGTGCTGGGATACCTTTTGGACCCTGCACTGCATACTGATGCATGTTGTACACAAACATATTATCCGCGGGGTACTATTGGAAGGTTTGCATATTAGGAACCATTTGGGACCAGTTGTTGATTAGGAATCAAAGGATTTACGAATTGATTTGGAATCGAGTTAGATGTCGATTGTTGAAAATACTGCTGAGTGGGAATGAATGGTGTGGAAACCTGGGGTTGTTGAGTCCAGGGAATGTTCCCAAATCCTTGGTTGGATGGATTTCCCATGCCTTCACTAGGGGGAGGTGTCGAATGGAATGGATTCCATAGATTATGTGTGCTGCTCTGGTTGAGAGGCTGAGTTTGAGGAGGTGGGTTCCATTGAGTATTCGAGGCACTGAAATAAGGTATTCCAGAGTTCAAGTTAGGGGGAAAGTAAGCCTTGTGTTGATTAAGTTTCCCCCCAGCTTGGTTCTGGTTTCTTATCATAGATTTCCCCCCAGTGGGTGGGATATGTGGTCCCCAAGAAGGATTTGGGCCTGACGACGGAATTGGTATGTTGGATGCGCTTGGGGTACCGACAATAGGTTGTCCACCGCCAGGTTGAGTGTGTTGTCCCCACGGAGCAGAGGATAGTAATGGGGGAGGTTGGTGATTGGTTCTAGTCGTGGCACCGACAAATGGTTGTCCTCCAAATTATGAGGTGTAAGTTCCCCACGGAGCGGATGATGCTGATGGAGGGGGTTGTTGGTTAGTTCCACTTGAGGTACCAACAGATGGTTGTCCTCCAAAAAGTGAAGTGTGAGGTCCCCACATATGAGATGGTTTGGACAGAGGAGGTTGGTTACAGGTACCAACTGTGGTTCCAATGAACGGTTGTCCTCCAGAAATGGTGTAAATTATGGCCGAAGATGGACCTCTGGTCAAAATAGGTGTTCTAGCAGTGGGAATAAACGTTCTACCAACAACATTAGAAGAATGTGATTGTGCAGGTTAGCTAGCTGCACGAGTAGGGCCGACTTGTGAAGATAGTAGTGCATTGGTTCCAGGTATTAAAGGTGACGACGATAAAGTAGGATTGGATCTCATAGTAGAGATGTTCCCCTAAAAAGTGCCAAAAATGTCTTCTGGCAATAAGTGTGGGGAAGGTTGGAGAGTACTTTAGGGCGTTAGTTGCATGGGTATAGAAAGAGTGTGAAAATCATCGAGGGCTTGTCCCAAAGATGTGTTCCATATTGAGGAGGATGGATAAAAAACATTTTCCTATGATTCACCAGGGTGTGGAATGGTCCAGTCTGTGGGTCCTGAGCGACCTACAAATGACTCACCATAAGTAGTATTATGGGAGGGACATCTGGGTATGCAGGAATCACGAGGGTCGACCGCTTGAGAAGGGGTCGCGGGTGGGTACTGCGAGACTGAAGCTGGTATCTGAGCTTCTTCGTGTCTAAATTGTTCCGATGCCACTTGTTCGTTGGCTATACTTACCATTTTGGCTCGTATGGATGCCATAATTTCGTCGGCTGAAGAAAGGTCAGGGGAAGGAATTCTGAAATATTGGTTGCTAGAAGATCCAATGTCATAGCTACGTATACTCGGGGAAGAAGTTATAACAGGTGGGGTTTCCCACGGTGTAGAAGGTTGGCTAAATTCGCTAGCTAAGTGGAATTGTCTAAGAGGTAGGGGTTAAGATTCTTCAATGATCTTCATGTATCCTTCAAGGACATCAAATAGCGTCGCTGAGGTGGTGCTAGTTTCCGAAATATCAATAACTTCTGGTGGAACAGTGGTTGAAAGTGAGACACTAACATTAGGGTTTACAGTGGTTTCTACTACGGGAGTGACTTCTAGCATAGCAGTGAACTGAGGCTGCAATATTTTCAATTACCGTACTAAGTTCTGGAACAGCACTAGTCTCAAGAATGGTACGAGTCTCTGGAACTGTAATATGTGTTAAGGGCATCGTAGCATCTGGTGGTGTCGTACTGGTTGATGATGGAACAGTTCCCCGACCAGCTGATCAGCTAGTAGGGGGAGTGGGTATGCATGAAGCGAAAGATCGGCTAACCGGAGGTACTGTCTCGAGACTCCTCCCTTGTTGTCTACATGATTTTCGTTGATCTAGCATGGACCTAGATGAAGTGTTCTGGGGAAAGTCTCGTGAAAAAAGAACTCAAAAACCCTAGAGCAACCGAATGTGCAAAAGGGGAGCTAGGAAAAGAATAGGCGCACAGGCCAAAAGAATAAGCTCAAAAAACTTGACTGGGACCGGTGTCGCAGCAAGTGAGCTATAATAAAATGGCCAGAATGCCAACAAGCAGCACTAAAAATAAAAATAAAAATACCCTCTAAAGATGAAATAGTACGCAAACTTCCTAACTAGGTTATGAATACCTCAACAGATCGTATCCTTCACAAGGTAATGAAATCCAAGTCAAACAATACGAAATGAGAGACCAAAGTGGAAGGATATCCCTCTACCGAAAGGGATCTTGGGTAAAAGAGCCCTAGAAGAAAAGCCACTAAGCTACCTCGTTCATGACATATCTGAGAAGGTTAACTGGAGCTTCTGCCTTTGAGCCCTTGTATCACCTATACGAAAAATACAAGGAAGACAATGTATAGATGTCCTTAGGTGCTAAGTGGAGTGCGGTATTCCACAAAGCCCGTCTGGATCCTATCCTCGCTGCTTACCCCCGTGAACGGGAGACCCTCCCAACAAATTGGTCGATGACCGTGTCAATAAGTACAAGAGGATTTTAGTACCCTAGAGGAAAACAACTATGTTTCGGATGAAAAATGACAAGGGGGAATTGTTTGGATTCCTATCCCCAGTGTCCTACCTAACTAACAGATTATTTTGTATCCTCAAGCGAAGTTAATATGTGTTGAATTAGGGGGATAAATTTTAGTGGTTTGTTATCTTACTCAATCAGGTAAATGGAAGTGCAACTGGATGGTGTTGTGACTTGACTCAAATCATGCATATGCAAATGAATCAAATATACCTTTCTTTTCGATGAATAACTAGCTATAGTAAGGAGAGACTTCTTCGATCCTAAAGCAAAATGCAAATGCAAAATTTCTCAAAGATGAAAACCACTCAATTTGTATTTTTGTTTTTATGTGCCAAACTAAAAAGTACTCTTTCAAAGTAAGTGAATCCAACAATCTTTTTCTACTTCTAATGAGCAAAATCACAAGCAAAAACGGAGGGATGCCTTCTAAATGCAAAAACAACTTTGATCTTTTCAACAAAAGAGAAAGGAAGCTTCGAAAAAAGTTCTTCAATATCAATTTTATGAAAAAATATGTAAAGATGCTCTTTCAAAACAATATAATCTTCCCAATACTGTAATCAAGGGTTCAAATGCATAAGATAAAATGAACTTGAATGTTCAGAAATGACCAATATTTGCAAATATGTCAAGAAGGTAAATGACCTATTTACTATGTCACATGAACTCATAAAATCCAAACCTAAAGAATGAATGACGCAAACCAAGATAACTTGCAGCCTTGCTTATGGATATCAGGGTGAATGTGCAGACTAAGTGCAGGGAATGATGAGTGTGTAGGCAACACTGAAAACAGTGACCTAGTTACCAATCTGCTCAAGGTGTCTACAAAGGGATCTTGAAAATCAAGCAAAGGTTTCAAAGGTTCCAAAAAGAAACGAAATGCAAGCAATATAATGCAATCACACAGATCACAGAAGTTTGACCACTGTCAACAAAAGAAGGCTGGAGCAGGGAATCAGAAGCCAAATGTCATGGACCAAGCAAAAAAAAAAAATTAACTTTACATAGAGAATTTCCGCGGGTCTATAGGCAGCCCATGCGCAAAAATTGGGAATTTTTGCGTTCTATAGAGAATCCAGGGCGTGAAAATATAGGAATTTTCGCTCTGGTAAGTATGGGTAGGGTGAGAAAATATACAGTGGGGGAATTAAGGGCGAAATTTGAGAAAAAAAAATAATCTTTCTCGGGTTTTGCAGACCCAGGGGACAAGATGTTGAGGTTCAACTTAATGTAAGAGGTATGAATAAGGATGAAATGCAGAGAAAAGGGTTTAAATGAAAGAAAAAACAAAGTTTCATAATCAAATAAAAACTAGATCTAAGCCAATGGAGTCACCAATTTCTGTGGTAGAACTTTCTTCCTACGGATAAGAAGAGGTTCTCTTAGATCAAACAGAGATTAAATATGCCTAATCTAAGATAGTACACAACAAATGCTACCTTAAATCTCTAAACCTAATCAATGCATACGGTTTCAAATGGATATAAATAGGGAGAGTTTGTATGACTCACTTTTAAACTAGACGTTCGTTTAGCTTCCAGCTCCTGCCTTGAATTCCACAAGCAGAACCTGTTTGGATTTAACAAGCAACAAATGGAAACAACTATCCAAATATCTCGTATACTAGGTTAGACTTAAATAAAAATAGATACATTTCATGTTCATGACTAAAACACAACACACAAAATGGAGAATAAGACAAGTTTAATTAGATGGAAACTATGAGAGACTTACAAAATTATACCTTGATTTCCAAGCAATCCTTCAGCTCCAAAGCTTCCTTCCTTAATCTATCTCTGCATACCTCCTAAGATCATAGGTTTGGTGCCTCAATATGTCCTCCCTTTGGCTCATGGATGGCCTCTCTCTTATAGGACTTGGGAAGCCAACCATATGGAGAGGAAGATATATCTAGATGAATGTTTAGTGGATTAGCCAGGCTAAACGAAGGAATTAGGTTAGGATCAAATCAGGAGTTCCAATCCCAAGGAAATATCCCAGAAGGTTATATCCAAAATCCAAGGCAAAGGGTTGTTACTGAGATTTTCGCGCCCCATGAATTGAGCATAGCACGAATATGTTGAGATTTTTCGCTTCCCACCAGGTATGTAGGACGCGAAATTAGGGAATTTTCGCATTATGGGCTATAGGAAGGGCGCGAAAATTAGAACTTGGCCCATTTAGTTGTCATTCGAATAGAGTTGAGTTGATTTGTCTCCAAAGCTTCCAGATGAGGCCAAGGAGGGGACCAACAAGGTACAACACATATTAGGAGGAAGTGTCGCTAGGCCAGATGTCACGAAGATGCGACACGAAGACTCGAAGTGTAACTTTGAGGTATAACAAAAGGTCTTAAAAATGAGGTCCAAAATTTTGTGGTAGAATGTTTGGTTTTCCAACAAAACAAGGAAATACAATCAAGACATTGGGTCTTCTGCAACTATTAGCCATACCAAGTCAATGTTGGGAAGACATATCAATGGATTTTATCACAAGTCTACCAAATTCAGAAGGAAATACAATCATCATGGTAGTAGTGGATCGACTCACAAAGTATGCCCATTTATGCTCTCTTTATCATCCTTTTAAATCAAGTACAATAGCTACAACATTCATGGAGTCAGTTCAGAAGCTACATGAAATCCCCAAGATTATTGTAAGTGATAAAGATCCAATATCTACTGTCATTTTTTGGAAGGAAATATTTTTGTTTTGGGGAACCTAGTTGGATCACATCTCCTCTTACCATCCTCAATCTAATTGGAAAACTAATATTGTGAATAAATGCATGGAAGGGTATCTTAATTGCTTTTCATCTAATAAACAACCAAAATAGTTCAAGTGGTTTCCCTTATCAAAATGGTGGTACAACACATCTTTCCATACTTCATCAAAAATGTCACCATTTATGGAACTTTATGGCTATCACCCTCCTTCTATAACACCATCCTTGCAAGAGAAATATAAGGTTCAAGCAATGGAGAAGCACATAAAGCACCAACAAGAGGTTATCCAACTATTGAAAGATAAATTGGCTATAGCACACAATAGGATGAAACAACAAGCATATCAACATCACAGTGAAAGACAATTTGAAGTGGGGGATTGGGTATTTTTGATGCTGCAACCATACAAATAGATGTCTCTCAAGCAACAAACTAATGACAAAAAATTAGCACCCAAGTACTATGGTCCCTATAAGGTGTTGCAGAGGATTGGAAGTATGGCTTACAAATTGGATTTGCCTCCATATTCATGTGTACATCCAATATTCCATGCATCTTGCCTAAAAAAGGTAATTGGTGACAAGATCCCAATCCATACTATTTTACCATAGATTGATCAAGAAGGTAAATTGGTACTAGAACCTGAAACAAACCTTGACAAAAGAAACAAGAAACAACGAAATCGAGCAATCATTGGGTACCTTATCAAGTGGAAGAATTTGCCAATAGAATAGGTGACATGGGAATATGAGTTATTTAGGAAAAAACATATGTAATTAATAAATTGTTGAGGACAGTGACTTGTTTGAAGGGGAGGGGCATGTTAATCCCTATATATTGTAACATTACATTTCTATTGGTATATTAGTATTGTCTTCATTGGTCAGCTAGGACCTTAATTGTAATCGTATGGTCAACTAGAATTGTAATTGTTCCTTTTGTATCCTACACACACACACACACACACACACACACCAAGGAGACCTAGCTTTAGGATCATCTCATCTTGTCTTGTGTATTTGGTACATTGTATAAGGAGGTTTCCCCATTGAACAAGATTCTTATTCATCTATTTTCTTCATTCTTAAGGCGTTGGATTATCTCTCTTTCTTATTTTATGCTCTTTTTGGAATTTGGTGCATAACAGTTTTGAAAAAAAAATACTCATACTAGGACAAAACCGGTAGGCAACATGTCTCAAGGATATTCAATGCAAGAGGCCATGGGATTTTCCACATAATATATGAAGGATTTTAAAATTTCCAATCCACATGTATGGGATGATGATGAATATGAGAGAGTTCAAGGAGAAGTATTAGAAGGTAAATGATTCAACTTCACGTTATTACAAGAAGAATGAACTATGATACATGCTTATGTTCTTCAAAACACATCTCCATCGCTAAGTGGTGCAAGGGTGAAAATATTCTTTACAAGATTATTTATTTATTCAATTACATTTACAGATTTATATTATTATTCTTGATATCTTGTATGTTCATATTTTATGTAAACAATATGAAGAACATAATCAAATGGGGATGCATTGGACTCAAAAGCACATATGTCATGATTTGATTGGAGGTGATTACTTTCCCAATGTTGATGAATAGATCATTGATGAAATCAATGATGCAAAATAAGGTTAAGATATAACAATCAAGGAAATTGAGATCTCACAATCTCCACATTTATGGGCTTGGCATTTTAGTGGAATATGGGCATATGGTAGTAATTTAAGAGTGGAAGAAAAGGCCAAATGAAAGGAAAATTATGATTGTATTGTTAGTGCTTACTTTCATCATGAAACTAAGAAGAAATTAAATATTGGATTCATCTAAGTAATTATTCTACTTGATTATGTTGAAAATAGTCCTATATTATTAAAATGTAAATAGATCAAATCATCCATGGTGCAATTTTATGAGTATGAATTTGTATGTGAAAATACACATCAATTTTAAACAAAAGGTTATGAGTCATATGTTTTCCCTCTTCAAATTAACCAGAAATTTCTAATTGACGATAGAGCAATCCCAAGATTGCCGCATGTCATTCAAACAACATCTCATTCCAAACGGAAATTCATGGAAGTTGTTGATACAATGCCTAATGGGAAAAATCATAATTCACAACAAACATTGGAAGAAGACATTAAAGATAATGATAGAGTGTTTCATGAAGAAGAGAATTTGTTTCCCATTGAAGAGATTAAGAGAGAGAATATAATGTATGTCCTAGATAAGTATGAGGAATAAAATGAAGTAGATGCATACACGAGTGATCACGATTGTGACCCTGATGGACATGTAGATGATTAATTATGGTGGCGACTTGTTACTTTAACTTGCTTGTCACAATATCTTGTCAGCTTGTCACATTAACGTGCTTGTCACCTTAACTTGTTACAATGTTCATTGTTAGTCGGATTCTTACTTCTTCATCCTGGTATGTATATGTTTTGTCACTTGTGGGGTGTTGACCCTAAAATTTTGTGGTCTCTGAAATAAACACTACTTCTTTTTTAGTTGAACTATCCAACTTGTTGAATAGTGATAGTTTTGAATTTTAAATTTTAACCTAAATAGTCCAAACAAAGTATTCAAAATTCACTATTAAAATCACATATTATTTGAATGATTGTTATTGTTGAACATCGATGTTCATCGTTTACAATTTTCATTTTTTATTTCCAATCTATGTAGTTACCTCCAACTGCTACAAAAATTGTAAATACCGCATATATATCATAAGTCAATGATTCATTGACTACATCGTACATACCAAATGGTCCAAACCTTAGCAATAATATTTTTTCTATAAAACAAATCACAATGAGTTTATAGAAAATTATCACTAGTAGCATTTAATAGAAACCATAACAATGTTTCTATATCAAATAATTTTCATTCACAAAAGTCTAAAGATATATGTATAAAGAAACCATTAATTATTGAGGACACAAAGTGTTTTGTTGTTACAATTAGAATATCGATGGGGATAGCTAGATATTGTAATGTATTATTCGGAACTCATGTCAACCCTTCTCTTTACTTTGTTAGTATATTGTTGTTGGACGCATATGCTTTGTAAGACGTCCCGTAGTATTATATGTTCCATGGTATTGATCCATAGTTTGTATTAGCCCATAGTATTATATGTTCCATGGTATTGATCCATAGTATTGGACGCATATGCTTTGTAAGTCGTCCCGTAGTATTATATGTTCCATGGTATTGATCCATAGTATTGGCGCATAGAATTAGTATATAAGTATGTGTTGATTCCAATGAAGGAATCCACGATTTATTTGTATTGAGCTTGCTCAAAGGATGTTTCCCCCTCGAAGTGGCCTGCGATCAATAAAAATATTTTGTGTTCTGATATATCATGCATTTTCATTAATTAATTGCTACAGGTTCCTCACATCTAGTATCATAGCACTTTCTTGGGCTCGTTGGGTGGAATTTCTGCCCAAAAGAAAATTGCATCTCTATTGTTCCTTTCAAATTCCAGGTTCGGATCTGGGAATAATCCCTATCCACTTAACTACGGAAAGTACTTGGGCATAAGCCCTAAAACTCATTGTGAGGAGTACCACAGGAACCCCGAAGTAGTTGGCCCATTGAGAGGACCTTCCAGCGAAAAGGGCAACGACCCCTACCTGATTGACTATTTCCCACCCGTGAGGTAAACCAAGACCAGTCATTTGTAGCAAAGCGGTTATCATTTTTACCTAATTCGTGGAGTGAGGGGTACTGCCCCAATATGCAAGTCGTTAGAAAGAATTGGTGGCCGAGTGAATCCCCTAAACCTTTAGGAAGTTGCACATACATGTGGTCCATATGTTCCAATTGATAAATCGTAGATTACATCTGTTGAGAACTATTGCAGATCAATTATGAGCCGTAGAAGATCCATTCCAAAAAACAAAGCGTATAAAATTCAGTTTTTTCGCCATATCTTCTTTTTTTTAACTCTATTTCCCTTGAAAATTCACTAACACCCCTGCAATCCCATTTTGCATAATCCATTCCTGAGGACCCATCCCAAATTCCACTTCTCGAAGCCAGAAATACGACATTTGTCTATTTTTAGGGTTTGCCATAACTTCTTCGATTTTCACCCTATCCCCTTCAAAATTTTCCACAATGTTTATTTCCTATTTATTATTCTTTGTCCCTCTCTGACAAATTTTCTCATTCTTTCACCCCGCTTATTAAATCCCCATTTTCTGCTTCCCTATCCATTATAAAGTGTCCAAAACCTAGTCAAACCCCAATTACCCATCAGAGTTTTTCCCAAATCCAAATTTTCCTTTACTAAAGCAGCTATGTTTTTGTTTTTCTACCCATTCAAAAAAAAAAACTCTTGGTTATGGTTGTCACCACGTAGGAGTAAAAAACATCGAGGGAGAACTTGCAGCCCTCAAAACCAAACTCCAAGATCTTGATGAAAAATTTCTCGGTCTCCATCTTCAGCATTTAGCCATGAACAATAAACGACAGCCAAAGTCTTCTGTAGACACTGGGTTCTCTTCTTCCAATAATTTATGTGGGTCGAAGCTTGATTTTCCTCGCTTCAATGGTAATGATCCGACTAGATGGATATACCGAGCAAAACAATATTTCAGTCTGCATAATACTTTTGATGTCAACAAATTTCCACTTGCATCTTTTCATTTGGAACATGAAGCCCTTCAATGGTACCGTTGGTACATCAAGGCTCATGAAGAGCCAAAATGGACAGATTTTTTCCAACTCCTTTTGCAAATATTTGGTCCTAGTGCTTTTGATGACTTCACAGGAGAACTCACTAAACTTCGCCAAATTGGCACTGTGAGAGAGTATCATACAGAATTTGAGAAACTGGACAATCACACAGAAGGATTTCCTGATGAATTCTATAGGAGTTGTTTTATCAGTGGTTTAAAGGATGCAATCCGATCTGAGGTCAAAATTTTATGTCCCAACACAATGATGGAAGCCCTGGGGTTGGCTAAGTTGGTAGAGGACAAGATCACAGCCCAACAACACTCCAAATTCATTTTTGTTCCCTTCAGAAATATAGTTTCCCAACGACCTCCCATCACACCAGCTCCTCGACCAACTCCTATCTAGCATTTGTCTGACGCGGAGATGTGGGCACATAGAGAAAAATGGATTTGTTATAATTGTGATGAGAAATTCACTCGGGGACATAGATGTGTTAAGCAAAAGCTCTATCTCTTGGATGTGGATTCTTCACCTGCCTCTGAAATTGGTGACGAAGATCCAGATACAATAGATGATTAGTTCGACATTCAACAACCGCCTGCTAACCCTCCGTTTCAGGATGGCCACCCATAGATATCTCTCCATGCTTTAGCCAGAGTCACCACCCCACAAACAATGTGGGTCAAGGGTTACTTCAAGAATCTCCCTCTTACAATACTCATTGATTCTGGTAGCACTCATAACTTCATTGACCCTCGGATCGCCAAACAGGCTGATTGTTTTATCCATCCTTGCTCCAACTTTGAATTCATGATTGCAAATGGGGGCACCTTACCTTGCAAGGGGAAGTGTCGCAATGTGTGTATCTCTATGGGAGATTATAACCTATGCCTTGACATGTTTACCTTGGCCTTAGGCAGATGTGATGTGGTTTTGGGCGCTCAATGGCTACGCACACTTGGCCCCATCTTATGGGATTTTGCTAAACTTTGGATACAGTTTTCATTCAATGGGAAAAAACACACATTGACGGGCTTACAACCAGGGCCTCTCAGCATCATCAGTTCACATCGCATGGAAAATATCCTTAAGAAAAATTCACATGGTGTAATCGATCAGATCCATTCCATCCAGATGCGCCCATCAGCGGTCTCCACTACTCCCCTGGATATACAAAAAAAATTGGATAGATATTCAGGTGTCTTTGCTGAACCAGTGGGATTGTCACCTTCAAGACCAGAGTACCATCGTATTCAGCTCCTTCCTGGAAGCATTCCTCCCAACATCAGGCCCTATCGCTACCCATTTCACCAAAAAAATAGAGATTGAGATGTGCGTTCAAGACTTACTGAAGCAAGGTATTATTCGCCCTAGTACTAGTTCCTTTTCTTCACCATTTCTTCTTGTCCGAAAAAAAGATGGGTCATGGCGCCTCTGCATTGACTTCCGAGCACTTAATCACCTCACAATCAAGGATAAGTTTCCAATTCTGGTTGTTGATGAGCTTCATGGTGCTCATTTTTTCTCCAAGTTGGATCTTCGTTCTGGGTATCATCAAATTCGGGTTCATGAGGATGATATCCCTAAAACATCTTTTTGCACACATGATGGCCAATATGAGTTTTTGGTCATGCCATAACGTTTTCGATTTTCACCCAATCACCTTCAAAATTTTCCACAGTTTTCATTTCCTATTTATTCTTCTTTGTACCTCTTTGACAAATTTTCTCATTCTTTCACCCCGCTTATGAAATCCCCATTTTCTGCTTCCCTGTCCATTAGAAAGTGTCCAAAACCTAGTCAAATCCCAATTACCCATCAGAGTTTTTTCCCAAATCCAAATTTTCCTTTACTAAAGCAGCTTATGTTTTTGTTTTTCTACCCATTCAAAAAAAAAACTCTTGGTTATGGTTGTCACCCACGCAGGAGGAAAAAACATGGAGGGAAACTTGCAGCCCTCAAAACCAAACTCCAAGATCTTGATGAAAAATTTCTCAGCCTCCATCTTCAGCATTCAGCCATGAACAATAAACGACAGCCAAAGTTTTCTGCAGACGCTGGGTTCTCTTCTTCCAGCAATTTTCGTGGGCCGAAGCTTGATTTTCCTCGCTTCAATGGAAATGATCTGACTAGATGGATATACCCGGCAGAACAATATTTTAGTCTGCATAATACTTTTAATGTCAACAAAGTTCCACTTGCATCCATTCATTTGGAACATGAAGCCCTTCAATGGTACCGTTGGTACATCAAGGCTCATGAAGAGCCAAAATGGACAGATTTTTGCCAACTCCTTTTGTAAATATTTGGTCCTAGTGCTTTTGATGACCTCACAGGAGCACTCACTAAACTTTGTCAAATTGGCACTATGAGAGAGTATCAGACAGAATTTGAGAAACTGGACAATCACACGGAAGGATTGCCTAATGAATTCTACAGGAGTTGTTTTATTAGCGGTTTAAAGGATGCAATCCGATCTGAGGTCAAAATTTTATGTCCCAACGCAATGATGGAAGCCCTGGGGTTGGCTAAGTTGGCAGAGGACAAGATCACAGCCCAACAGCACTCAAAATCCATTTTTGTTCCATTTAGAAATATATTTTCCCAACGACCTCCCATCACACCAGCTCCTCGACCAACTCCTATCTAGCATTTGTCTAACGCTGAGATGCGGGCACGTAGAGAAAAAGGGATTTGTTATAATTGTGATGAGAAATTCACTCGGGGACATAGATGTGTTGAGAAAAATCTTTATCTCTTGGATGTGGATTCTTCTCCTTCCTCTGAAATTGGCGACGAAGATCTAGATACAATAGATGATCAGGTTGACATTCAGCAACCGCCTGTTGACCCTCCGTCTCAGGACAACCACCCATAGATATCTCTCCATACTTTAGCCGGAGTCACCACCCCAAAAACAATGTGGGTCAGGGGTTACTTCAAGAATCTCCCTCTTAAAATACTCATTGATTCTGGTAGCACTCATAACTTCATTTACCCTTGGATCGCCAAACAGGCTAATTATTTTGTCCATCCTTGCTCCAACTTTGAAGTCATGATTGCAAATATGGGCACCTTACCTTGCAAGAGGAAGTGTCGCAATGTGTGTATCTCTATCGGAGATTATAACCTGCGCTCCGACATGTTTTCCTTGGCCTTATGTGGATGTGATGTGGTTTTGGGCGCTCAATGGCTACACACACTTGGCCCCATCTTATGGGATTTTGCTAAAATTTGGATACAGTTTTCATTCAATGGGAAAAAACACACATTGATGGGCTTACAACCAGGGTCTCTTAGCATCATCAGTTCACATCTCATGGAAAATATCCTTAAGAAGAATTCACACGGTGTAATCGCTCAGATCCATTCCATCCAAATGCGCCCATCAGCGGTCTCCACTACTCCCTTGGATCTACAAAAAAAATTGGATAGATATGCAGGTGTCTTTGTTGAACCAGTGGGATTGCCACCTTCAAGACCAGAGGACTATCGTATTCAACTCCTTCCTGGAAGCATTCCTCCCAACATCAGGCCCTATCGCTACCCATTTCACCAAAAAAGAAGAGATTGAGATGCCCGTTCGAGACTTACTGAAGCAAGGTATTATTCGCCCTACTACTAGTTCCTTTTCTTCACCAGTTCTTCTTGTCCGAAAAAAAAATGGGTCATGGCGCCTCTGCATTGACTTCCGAGCACTTAATCACCTCACAATCAAGGATAAGTTTCCAATTCCGGTTGTTGATGAGCTTCATGGCGCTCATTTTTTCTCCAAGTCGAATCTTCGTTCTGGGTATCATCAAATTCGGGTTCATGAGGATGATATCCCCAAAACATCTTTCCGCACACATGATGGCCAATATGAGTTTTTGGTCATGCCCTTTGGCCTCACTAATGCTCCTTCCACATTCCAAGCATTGATTCATAAAATATTTCGACGCTACTTGCAGAAATTCATTCTGGTCTTCTCTGATGATATCCTCATCTATAGTAAAACATGGGCTAAGCATCTCTAGCATCTGGATCTTGTCATGCAACTTTTCTTTGATCATCATCTCCACGCAAAATAGTCTAAATGTGTTTTTGGACAGGAGGAAGTAGAGTATCTCGGACATATTATTTTAGCACAAGGGGTTCGCATGGATCCTGCCAAAATAGATGCCATGAAAAATTGGCCGCATCCTCAGACACTCAAGAGCATTCATGGCTTTTTGGGATTGACTAGCTACTACCGCAAGTTTGTCAAGTATTATGGGAATATTGCAGCTCCATTAACCACTCTATTGAAAAATGATGCTTTTACATGGAAACATGCTACTGAGTGTGCATTTGACAAACTGAAACAAGCTATGTGTACTACACCTGTTCTAGCTATGCCCGATTTTTCCAAGCCCTTCACTATTGAGAGTGATGCTTGCGACAATGGACTTGGTGTTGTTCTCCTTCAAGATGAACATCCCATTGCCTTCACCAAAAAATCTATTTCCGGTAAGATTTTATCTGCCTCTACATATGAGAAGGAAATGATGGTTATTTTGCATGCAGTACAGAAGTGGTGACCATACCTATTAGGGAATCATTTCTGCATCAAGACTGATCACCAGATTTTGAAATATTTCCTAGAACAACGGGTCTCCTCCCCAGCACAACACAAATGGGTTAGAAAACTCATGGGTTATGACTATGATATCACTTACAAGAAGGGTAAGGACAATATTGTGGCGGATGCTCTTTATCGCACATTTGATGACCAAGTTTCTCTTTCAGCTATTTCTATGCCTGTTCCAAATTTGTTGCACTCTGTTCAACAGGGCTATGTCAATGACTCCTCATTATCTCAAATTATCCAACGCTTGGCCAACAACCCTTTTGATGTACCACATTACTCTTGGGATGGTGATTCCCTAATATACAAGGGTCGCCTAGTGCTTCCCTAGAGCACAGATATTCAACAGGTTGTCTTCTATGAACTCCGTGCTTCTCCATTGGCAGGGCACTCCGGGTTCCTCAAAACGTATGAGCGGGCACAGCGTAACTTCTTTTGGCAGGGAATGAAAAGTACAATTCAACAGATGGTGTCTGAATGTGATACCTTCCAGCGCAACAAGGGTGAAACGACACTCCTTCCGGGATTGCTCAAACCCTTACCCATCCCTACATGGATTTGGAAAAATATTTCTATGGATTTCATTGAATGGCTCCTTAAATCTGGAGGGAAGACAATGATTTTGGTTGTGGTTGATCACCTCTCCAAATATAGTCATTTTTGTGCCTTCAACCATCCCTATACAGCCTCCTCAGTCGCACAAATTTTCCTGGACCAGATCTTCCATCTTCATGGAATCCCTTCTTCCATTGTCTCAGATCGCGATGCAACTTTCACCAGTCATTTTTGGACAGAACTATTTCTCCACACTAGCACCAAACTGAAGATTAGTCCAGGGTATCACCCACAAATAGATGGTTAGACTGAAATTATCAATAAATGTTTGGAAACATATCTTCGTTGCTTCACCTCTGAACAACAACATTAGTGGGAAAAGTGGCTCCCTCTCGATGAATGGTGGTACAATACCTCCTACCACACTGCATCTAAACTAACTCCATATGAAGCAGTCTATGGTCAGGTGTAATGTCCCCAGTTTGGCCCCATGGCATTTACATTATAAATGATGTAATATTGTTGTGAAATCATGGTGAGGAGCTCAAAGCCAAGGCCCCGCCATCGATTTAGTGATGCATACGGGTTGCGTGCTAGCAATGCACATTGGAAATTCAAATATCATGTAATATGCATTTTAATAAAAATACCCACAACTAGCTATGCAATGCAACAAAGAGATGGGGCATGATTTCACAAGGAATTGGGAGGGAAAACATTCAAACCCTTGAGCCAATAGAGTCAAGCCAAGTGTCAATGAGGGAACCCATCAAACCCTCAACTACCCATGTTGACTTTTGTACCCAACCATTGATTTCTCCCAAGAGTTGGTTGGGGAAGTTATTGCCTTGGGAATGGGAAGGTATGGCTGTCCAAAATCGGGTATGGGCAAGCCACCCTTCATGGAAAAACGTGTGGGTCTTTTTGGGCAAGAAGAGAGCCACGAAATTGCTCCCTAAGCCATAATCCATGACCAATCTTCCTCCCTCACGAGTTCAGAACTACCGGGGCGTTTTCCAGGTATGTGGAAAAACGTTTTCTTCATTTCCCCAACAGAGAAGGGCGTATTTCTGTGTGGTATACCAGTGGGGAAGAGGGAAAACGAATGGGGGTCCAATAGAGACCGTTTTGGGCTGCTGAAGGCGAATATATTGGGGAAGGAAATCGTATTTCCTCCTGGGGGTTGTTTGCCTCATCCGACAATCCGTTTTTGTTGGGAACGTTTCTGGGAAAACCCATGGCCATTTTATTTGTAATTCCCATTGTTTAAAATGAGTATCCCTGCCCCTGTTTGTGTTTACTGTGTGAATGAAAAGTGTGTTGGGTATGGGTATCCATGGCTTGAGTTTGAGTGTAAGCCTCCAGGGTTCAATTGTAGCTTGATAAACCCAGTTGGACTGGCTTGGCTAAAACGAATTGGTTAATGGACTGTGTGGGAGCGTGAATGTCCCATTTTTCCTTGTGAGAATCATGCCCAGCTCGGGGGTGGCCTTCGGATGGACTCAGTATAAGCTGTCGAAGAGCCTATGGCTGGGTGGAACGTTGCAGCGACATAGCTAGTTGCTTGGGGCAATTGCAATGGAGATAAGTGTTTCAGCCTATGTAATTACTCCTGCAATGTTTAATTAATGACTGATTATTGATATGTGAATGCATATGAAGAGTGTGTGAATGTTGTTGTTTCCGCTGTGCATAATTTTCTTGTGTTGCATCTGCACATTCATATCTTATTTCTTTTAATGAAATGAGTGGGCCGAATTTTGATTAAAGAGCCCCATCGATTGGTAGTATGTTCCTTGCCTAGCAGTGGTCAGCAGGTGGGGACATTACATCAGGCACCGCCAGTTCTTCTTCCATACACCCCCAGCATTTCACCAGTTCAGCAAGTTGACACGGTTCTTCGAAACCGCGATCAGATTCTTCACATTTTGTAGGATAATCTTCACATGGAAAGAAATCGAATGAAACAACAAGCCAATCAACACCGTTCTGAGAGCACTTTTCAAGCAGGTGATATGGTTTTTCTTAGTCTACATCCTTACAAGCAATCTTCCTTGAAACTCAAAGGGTGTCATAAGCTCGCTCCAAATTTCTTTGGGCCATATAAGGTTCTTCAGAAGAATGGTTATGTTGCTTATAAATTGGAACTTCCTCCTTCTTCCCGCATTCATCCAATATTTCATGTCTCTTGTATGAAGAAAGTTCTTGGCACCAACATCAGAGGACAAACTATTTTACCATAACTGGATAATGAAGGATGCATCCTTTTGGAGCCGGAGGCCATCCTCAATAGGCGCCCTCGTCAGCTTCACTCTTGATCTATCACAGAGGTATTAATTCAGTGGCACGGAATGCAACCAGAGGATGCTACATGGGAACCACTCCTTCAGATTCAGCAACAATTTCCACATCTAAAGCTTTGAGGACAAATCTTTTTCTAAGGGGGAGGGGATGTTAGGAACCCATGTCAACCCTTCTCTTTACTTTATTAGTATATTTTTTTTGGACGAATAGGCTTTGTAATTCGTCCCGTAGTATTATATGTTCCATGGTATTGATCCATAGTATTATATGTACCATGGTATTGATCCATAGTATTGGACGCATATACTTTGTAAGTCGTCCCGTAGTATTATATGTTCCATGGTATTGATCCATAGTATTAGCGCATAGACTTAGTATATAAGTATGTGTTGAGGACAATGAAGGAATCCACGAGTTATTTGTATTGAGCTTGCTCAAAGGAGGTTTCCCCCTCGAAGTGGCCTGCGATCAATAAAAATCTTATGTGTTCTGATATATCGTGCATTTTCATTAATTAATTGATGCAGGTTCCTCACACGTATCTACTATATTCTTGTATTAGATTCATCATTCAAAAGTTTTTCTATTAGCTTGCTACAGTTAGAATATATCACACCTTCAATCTCATTTTATTATTTATCTTTTTTAATTTATTTGAAATGTTGGATGTTGGGATATGAAGAAGCTACAGTTAGAATATATCATACCTTCAATCTCATTTTATTATTTATCTTTTTTTAATTTATGTGAAATGTTGGATGTTAGGATATGAAGAAGAAGGGATTCCAACAAAAACTTGACAATAATGATGTTGACACTATGAATAATTATGATCATATCCATAAATAATAGATCATGGCAAAGAATGTTGAATATTTATCATCTCTTGGTCTGGAAAATAGGTAATTAGTTAATCCACTTAATTTTTTACTTCTAACAATATTTCATGAAATTAATAGTATATAATTTCTTTAATGATGTGGGCCACAGATGCTTTTGATACTAATTATATGGTATGTTTTATTTTTATAGGGAAGAACTAGATTGCAAAGAAAAGGCTAAGAAAAAACAAAGGGAAAGTAAAGACATGTTGTCACCAACTCATTGAAACTTACACATTAATGATTCAGGACATGTAGTTAATCAAGCCAATACTTGTGATCGTGATCGGTGGCTTGACATATTACAAGATGAGCCTGAGGTTGATATCTCACATGATCTACAAGAGATTCTTGATAGAAATAAAGAAAAAGAAAAATCAAGTTTGAAGTTTATTTATTCAAAATTAAAGAAAATGTTTGAAGGCACATCTATGGTGACTAGTGACTGCAGGGAAAATTTTAGGGGAGAAATTTAGCCCATGAGCTAATTTTTTACCTTGTCTTTTTGCGAAAAGTGATTCATCAATTTCCATTTTTTTCTAAATTGATTTGAGATAAAAATAAAATAAAAAATTACTCTAAAAATCGCCAAAATTGTCCATAAACAATATAAATTTCTTAGAATTTTGAATCTTTTTAGAAAAATATCACCCGACATTTTATATTTGGAAATTTAAGAATTAGTAAGACTCGCCAAGGTTTCTACACTTTAAGAAAATTATGGATCCTTAAAATTTTCCCTATCGACGAGCTACCTAATGCCACACCTATTGTGGTCATGGAGAAAGTAGTTCAACCCAATGCAAATGAACAGACATTGGTTACATCTTTCCCAAGCAATGTGCCTCAAAATAGACCTACTACATCAAAAAAATTGATAGAATAGAATCCCCCAATATTTTTGGTTTTGAAGATGTATTGGCTATTGTCACAAGACGAACATTTAGTCAAGATTGGTATAGAAGTACAAAAAGGAAAGCCAAAAAATAAAATTAGAAGGGAAAAAGGCTTTCATAGTTGAGGTTTTAAAATATTGTGAGCCCATTGGCCAATATGTTGTAAGGTGGGCCTCAAAGTTAAGTACAAGATGTAGGTCTCATTTGGATATTTGCAAATCAAATTTTGCAAACCAAGATCCAAAAGTGTCGATAGTGTCATACAAGAAATGGAAAATACTTTTGAGACTGTTGGTGGGAAGATTTGCATCAAATATTACTTGAACAGATTGAGAATTTTAATGAACAATTTTAGACATACATGTAGAAAAATAATTGTTCATGGAAAAGAGAGGCCTAACTCCTCTCGAACTATCAAACAATGGAATATTTGAAGGAAACTATGTGTTCCAAAGGTTTTTTGCAAAGAGTACACAAGGAAAGAAAGAAAAAAATAATGGGAAGGTTCCAAATGTTTTTTGTCAAGGCAAGTTGCGAGGCAAAAAAGATAAATTTGCAATAAGTGTATCGGTTTTTGTTTGAATGTACAATGTGCTATCTATTTTGAATTATTTATCAAAATAATTGTGTGTTGAAACTTGGCATTGACTTGTAGGTAGAAAACAATAATAAAGAATTTAGGGGTAGAGGATATTGTTCAACGTATGGAAGACTTAGACAACTTTAAGGATAGTATAAAGACATCAAAATCTACAACAGAAATTCCCTTTCCATCTATCGAAGTTCAAAGAAGTGCAATATGAACTACTTCAAATGTTAAAAACCTGAAATATGACTATCAACATGTAATGAAATGTGTATAATACGGGTTGACAAAGACAATTTCACACATGGCCTCCTCCCTTAAGCCTATTGTTGTTACATGGAAGAATCATAAATTTATCGATCCGTATGAGGCAGGTCGAGTTCAAATCCATTGCAACCTCTTTTGGCTTGAATTTAATTTTGTCGGAGTATTTTTTTCCATTTTTGTTCTCTCATGAACCCTCTTTTTCCTTCAATGGTAGTGTATGCCAATCTTAGGAAGGACCTCTAGATCTAGGCGAGGGGGATTGTGGAATACTCTAGAAAGGGGCATGAAGTTAATTCAACCCATGTTGTTAAAAAATTTCTTGAAGCAAAGCATGCAAAGATAAGGTCCTTATATAATTATCTTTATTTTATAATACATTAGAGAATACATGTTCTTAAGGTTATGCAGAATGCTTTGTAGGTTATTTGTGTAGAGAATACCTCTCCAATGTAAAGTCAATCTAATATTGTTAAGTACACCTCAAATGCCATGTTTCTATTCCAATCATTGTGACTTCCACCCAATACCCTTTAATTTTACCTCTTCATAGGGGGAGACTAAATCTAGTAATTTGCATTATCTATGTAAGAACAATCGTGTTTGCTATTGAGCCTTCTATGGAAATTTCAATTTATCTATTATAATAGGGATAGGGTCATGCTCACACATCCAACATCGATATGCAATGCTAATGTTTCCCAAACTACCCATGGACACTTTGAGTACCAATAGTTTTTTTCTTAAGTTCTTCAAGAACTACCTAAAACTTCTCAAAGATTAACTATTCTACCCATTTAATGATTTCAAGAAAATTATTTTTTATTATAAACAAAGATAACTTAAGCAATTATTTGGTACTATGTCTATAATGAAAATCAATTCATCTAGGATTCGAATGTATTACAATACTAACCTGATATGTATACCATACTACCACTCAATATCACATCCAAAAAATCAGAGTTGGAAAAAGATTAGAAATATCTAACACCTATCTAATTGCAAAAGGGGTTCTTGCAAGTGTCTTTCACAGAAAAATCCCTCTTAATTCTTAAAATTTTGGTCTAGAAGAGTAATTTTTTCTATGTAATAAGAATTGAAAACGTATCCAAGGTTTTATTGGCTTGTTGCATTAATACATTGAGTTGTAATAATATCATTCTCAGCTGATATGATTAATCTTTGTTATCATAATATGATTGATATGATTAATCTTTGTTAATCAAAGTTATGATAATCAACTAGCTTCATTTTTTTATGTTGCACAAACTATACCAATACACACATGTTAGTTTATCCAAGTTAGTAATAATGATGAGGGAATTAAATATTTACCTCATCAACTGCATCCATGTAATAGACATAATATTGGCTCCACCTATGGGAACGTCAAATTCTTGCTGCATGATATAAAAATAAATAGTCAAGGTTTGGAACCCTTATAAGTAGGTAACCCTAAGAGGAAGGATAGCTGACAACTTTATACTTTACCTTGAGGAGAATTGCATAATCAAAGAAGAAGGCACTTGTCAGTGTTCACATCCCTTAACGTGGTCAAAAGAGTGTCCATGCACAATAACCAAGGGGAGGGTGTATAGTGGGAATTGAAGCTCATGAGATTTTGTTGTCACTTTATGCCCTAAGGAGGCAAGCTCACCGGTGATCATATGTAGATCAATATTTGCCAACTATATTTGATTGATTGGCCAAGTAGTATTTAGTCATTTCTAGATGGAAAAGGCTTATGAGAGCAGTGGTTCATTGACTCTCTCTGTGGAATGTACCTTTGTTTGGTCATGACCAACCACCTGCTAGCACATTAGAAGGCATTTTATAATTTTTTTTTGTTAATAGGATACATTATTGTGGTGGGATTAGCACGATGTGGATATTTACTCCATTAACTAGATTACTTCTAGCATTGTTTTTCATTGCATTGTAGTATTTTAATTGTCATATATTTTGTAAAAAAATTGTCGGTGGTCCATTTTCTATTTGTAGTTTTTTTATATGGAATTATAATAATTTCATATACCATTTGTAGCTATATCATATGTAACTACAATAAGTTGATTTGATTATGGTATTATAACTTATAATGTAGGTTTTTGGATTGGGTGAATTCATGAAGATGGATAATAATTTTTTTTTTTAAGTGATGGCGAAAATTCAATTTTTTACTCATTCATTAAATCAAATCCTTTGAAACTCATATATGCCTTGTGAATTTAGACACAACAAAAAAACAAATTGTAAGAAACTATGTTGTCTTTCCACCTATATATATTTTTTAAATAATTAAATTATTTAATATGCTAAAATTGCATTTAATATAGGTGTGTTCTTATAAATTTCAACAAAATTTTACAACTGGTTTGTGTGCACATAAAATAATTTAGTGATAAATGCATAATTTTTCAAAAATAAATATTAATCTACACAAAATGCACTGGGGCGCACTTTTTTTTTAATTTATGATGGAAAAAAATAATTTCTGAAATTGATCGTTGAAAATTTTAATTGCATTTTGCACACATGTAGGTACACATAAAAAAAAATCACTAATTACAAAAATCAAAAATAACATTTTGAAAAGCACGCATTGGTCTGGGGCGTATATATTTTTTGAAATTTTTTTGTTATGTACTTTTTATGTTGCTGATTTTTCTTTGTGCTAGTTCGAATTTGTTGACATAGTTTTGTAAGTATAAGTTTCAAAAGAAAATTTAAAAAAAATGTTATATGAACTCAGAAACTCATAAATTATATGGCAATGGATAGATGATTCGTTGATGAATCAATTGGCATGAATTCCGCCATCTAAGATGCATTCTAGGACAGGGTTTAGATCAGGCAAAAATAGCAGATAAAAAAAAAAAAAAAAATTAGAAAAGGAGGCTAAAAGCTTGTTTTAAATCCCTCGATCAAGCTATTAGCTCAATCGAGGGTTTTAAACGTGCATTTTTTAAATACCTCAATTGAGGGTTTATGTGTGTTTAAGATAAAAACACAATCAAGATATTAGCTTAATCGAGCTTTTAACCATAAAAAAAATATGTAAAAAAAAAAATTATATGAAAAAGAAATATATATATATATATATATATATATATATATATATATATAATATAGCTCAAGTTTGAATTAATAGTTTTTTTTGTTATAAAAAATATGTAAAAACAAAATTATTTTTATCAAGAGAAAAAAAGTTAATAAAAGATATAGTAAAAAGGCATTTGCGATAGCGGGGGCGGCAGGTGCGGGGGGGGGGTAATTTTTGACCCTGGAGGAAATAAAGTAGCAGACTTCTCTTGGGGACTTGGCATTAGCACCAACAATCAAGCAGAATGGTTGGCCTTGTATCACTCTCTAGAAATAGCGGTCACCTTCAACATGAACCGCTTACAGGTATTCGGGGACTCCAGACATGTAATTCAAGCTATGCACAACGGCATTTCCCGCAAGAATGACAGAAGCCAGAGAATTCAGAAAAGAATCAAGTGTCTCGAACTCCCAAAGGACACTCTCTATTTCCATGTGTTAAGGGATTTCAACTCCACTGCAGACAAACTAGCAAATGATGGAGTCAATTTAGGCATGGGACAAGCCTCTCTTAACAAGGTTCCAACACACCGTTTCATACCTTAATGAATACATTGTTAAGGAGCTATAATTCTTGGATTAATTATATGCATGGTAGCCCTTATCACCAATGCGATTTTTGTTTTGGACACCACTTCTCCTATCACCACGTCATGGCTCGGCAACCTCCCATCATCCCACGCACCCTCCTCGTGGTTTGCTCAGTCCTCACGCTTGGGCATTTATCACCCCAAGTGCCCGCCGGTTGTATAGAGCCCAAAATGGAAGGCCCTTCCTATCCTGCCCTCGCCCCGGCTCTGCAAAGCCTCTGTATCTCCCAAGATCATACAACATTGTTTGACGACGGTTCTTCCTCGGCAGTCTGCAACATGGATGGCGTCAGGCAACCATAGCCACGCTGAGCCAGCTCACATCCGAAATCAAAGTTTATCTCTCTAGGACATACTCTGCAGTCTATAACACGGCAAACAAAATTGACGAGTTAGCTCTGGAAGACAAATACATCCATGCTCGGCTCTCCTGTCTGGAATCGCGCATGGAGGACATGGACAGAAATATTATTGAGTTGATGGGGAAAGTTGATAGCATTAAAGCAGATATCTCTGCCCTTGCCTATAAAACGCAATGCAGCTTTGTGCAGGAGGCCCCAACGGTCAATCAGGAGATGGTAGACGCGGCTTCAGTCCAGCAGCAGAATTTCAGATGATGGCAGTCATTCTTTCCTTGTCTGTAGGTTCACTTAGAAGCTTCTATCTTGAATGTTTTTTTGTTTAAAATTATGCAATCAATTTGTAAGGGTTTACCCCAACAGCAAAAATAGAGTATATAGGGAGTCAGATAGTACAGAACTTCAGGAAAAGAACTCTATAAGCCTCTGCAATTTTCCCTCCTCTGATGCAGAGTGCTGGCTTTTGTTTTTGTACTGAATGGCTGTGCACAGCCTTTGTTTATATAAATCGATTACCTGTTTCTGTTTTAAAAAAAAAAAAAGGCATTTGGGATAGAAACAAAATTATATTTCACAACATCAAATATCCCAAATTTACCAATGTATACCAAAACCATGGGCCATAAATCACTGACAACAAATATTAACAAACATTAACTAATGTAATGTTTGTTGTTAGTGATTTATGGCCCATGGTTTTGGTATACCATGGTAAATTTGTCCATGGTATTTAGCTAATGTTTGTTGTTAGTAATTTATGCCCCATGGTTTTAGTACACCATGGTAAATTTCCCCATGGTATTTGATGGCGTGCATTATATTTATGATTGTGTTTGTATGTTGCAAAATTTAAATGTTAATATCCCCACCAAATGCATATTAATATAGTAAATAAAATAACTATCAATTATTGAATAAAAATATAATCATTAGAAAAATAATAAAAATTATCAAAATAAATTTCATTTTACCATAACTTTTAATTTTTTATGTTTCACAAAAAAAATTTAAAAAAAATTACTAAAAAAATATGTTTTTTACTATAACTTATTTTATGTTGACTATTTATCTCTACTTTGCTTATAATTGTGATATTTGTGGACAGCTTGAATTAGTTTGTAGTTTTGACTTGTAAATTGTGCCAAATATTTCTTAAATTTGTGGATATAATGGGTTTGCTAGTAAAATATGTTATTGTGGTGGGATTGATATTTTGAAAAATAAACCTCGAAAAATAACCTATGGATTAAATTTATTCCCTAATTTATTCTCTAATTTGCAACTAGCTTGAATGGAACTAAAATAATTTTATTGGATCATGGCATTGCATCACATCCTATATTGTAGGTTGTTGGATTATATCTACTTTCATCATAATTGTGATATATTTGTGGAAATTGTTTGAGTTGGAGCTTCAATTAATTTGTAGTTTTTACTTGGTACATTATGCTCTACAAAATGCTTCATAAATGGGTGGAAATAATGTCTTGGTAGGAGGCCTTTTATATTGTTTGTGTTGGTAGGATATGCTAATGCGGTGGGATTGGCATCATGCATATTTACACCATTAACTAGATTACTTGTAGCAATGTTTTTAATTAGCAATGTATTAGATTTTCAGCAACTTTACTTATTTTACCAAGTTAATAAATAATAAATGATAGGATTTTATATTTTAACCAGAATTTCAGGGTAGTGGTCCATTTCCATGTGTGGCTATCTCATATGGAACTACAATAATTTTATTTGATCATGTGGCATTATATCCTATATTTTACGTTGTTTGATTGTCTATTGATATTTGTGGAATTTCTTTGAGATAGAGCTTCAATTAGTTTTTAGTTTTGACTTGTAAACTATGCATTATGCTCTACATTATAGGTTGGTGCTAGAGGATTTGCATACACAGCCAGATTCGAAATGGTGGTACACAAAGATTTGGGGGTGGAGAATCCCTTTAAAACTAAAATGCTTTCTTTGGCTGTGTTTTCAAGACAAAATTCTCACTTGGAGCAATATTCAGAAAAGAGGTTTTCAAGGGCATGGACGTTGCATCCTCTGCAGGGCTGAAAATGAAGACACACAACATCTTTTTGTTCATTGTAGTTTTGTGAAGGCAGTTTGGAAGGAGCTTCGATGCTGGGTTTATATTCCTGATGAATGGAAAGGGGATAGCTTAAGTGATTGTATGAACAATTGGCTATGATTTTTTGGTACCTACATAAATTTGTCTATGTTTGTTATTGCTTGTATTTGGAGAATAAGGAACGAAGGGATCTTCAATGACATAACCCCATTAGTAACACCAACATGTAAAAGGATTGTGTGTATCTGGAAGGGATTCTTGGAGACCGCGAGTAGGTTGAAACGTAGAATTGTCTCATTTCTAGTGATGGAGGATGATTCCATTTGTGGTTACTTTGATGGGGCTTCAAAGCTTGGTATGTGCGGTGCAAGTGTCTTATTTTAAATTCGAAGGGATCATATCATACACATTCAAGTGGGTGTCGGTAAAGGGGGTTTCCTAAAAGTTGAGTTTCTGGCACTGCGGTCCTTGCTATGGTTTGCTTGCAGGAGGGGATACCTTTCTTTTTCCATATTTGGTGGTTACCAATTGGTTCAATGGTTTGCACTCAATCAAAATTTTGCATTTGGAACCATGGATTAATGAAATGAAAGGGTTCAAGGCCTCATTTGCTCAGATTTGCTGCAAACATATTTATCGTGAAGCTAACAGGGAAGCAGATCGATTACCCAAAAAAGTTGTCGGGCCTATGGATGGGTCCCTTCATTATGTGGAATTTGTGGACAACATAGTAGTGGATCGGGGCACTATTCAGGCATTTTAAGGATGGAGAAGCAGTGTTCCCTTCGGGTTTCCACTTCGATGCTTTTGTCATTTTCTATTATCTGCTTGTCAGGCGGTTGTTGTTTCAAGCATTTATGTGTTTTGGGGGGATCGGTAATTTATGTTTATGTAGACCCAGCAGATTCGTCTTTATAGACAATGCTAGTTGGCTTTTTGCTGAACTATTTTGAGATTATGAACTCTCAAATGTAACTTTGATTTTATTACTTAAAAAATCAAGTTATGTTTTTTTATTTCTGAAATAAAAAAATAGTGGAAATAATGACTTAATAAAAATATAAAAATTAAAAAATACTTAAGAGGTTTTCTATATTGCTTTTGTTGGTAGGATATGTTATTGTGGTGAAACTAGCATTATGGATATTTAATCCATTAACTAAGCAACTCATAGAGTATTTTTCCATTGGCAATGTAATTCTTTGATTATAGATATTCCGCAACTTACATATTTTACCAACTTTTACTTCTAAGTATCTAAACCTTTTTCAGTTGAGTTGGATTAAGCTTCATATTTGAAATACTTTTGAAGATGTATCTAGATATCTGGCCCCTTCAACTAACCCTAGACCTATTGGTCACATATGCAGGTTATCTCCTAATTTGCTTCGACAATTGTTGGATCCCTATACTTAGCCTCGATTCTAATTGGCATGTCCATCGATACACAATGGCAAGTTTCAACATTTAGGCAAAATATTAGGAAATTTGATGGAAGTTGAGAAAGATATTATTTTGTGGAGGCCTTGTAATCATCAAAAACATAGATAGTAGTTTCATTATGCATTTTGTCATATATAATCATCAACAAGCCCTTCAAGGTTACTAAAACTATTCCTTTTATTCACTATGATGGTTCACAGTGATCATTGGGTTTGATAACTAGTAGTAATTTGCGACAACACTTAACATGGTTATGTCAATGGTTTCTTGCATGTTCCTTGCCCCTTAATATCTGTACCCTATATTTCTAGGTGTCTTGTTCAACAACTTGATCATGAAATAATGTTAGTTGTTGATGCCTTGTCACATCATTTATGTTATAATGATTCCCTTATAAGATCATTGTCTAAGCTTGTAATGTAGTTGCATTTAATCTTTTGATTGGTGTGCTTCTAGATTATGTTGTTCAACAATATTACTATCAAAATTTATTTGATTTTTGCATGATGAAACCACATGATGTAGGACATCAAAGAAAAAGATAATGTCATCACAATAAAAAAAAAAAACAAATGATGGCATTACTAGTGATGGCGTGCAATCAATATTGGTGCTAGGCAATGATATTTCAAATGGTGCTAGGCAATGATATTTCAAATGTTGAGAGCTAGGTGAGTGCAATATTCAATTGTATTCCAATAGTATACTTAGAATATAATTACAACTGTAATTATATTTTAGCATTTATATATGTATATTTTTATTTTTTTCAAAAAGGTTAATATAAACTCCAAGAAGGTGACAAAGTCAAAGTGTTAGATCTGTATTATAGAGCCCTTCTAGGCTTTACATGGATTCTTCACTTTCTATATGGCATGGAGCAAAATTAAGCCTTGAAGATGAAAATGACAATATTGTAAAGGTCACAAGCAACATACCATTTCCATATGAAGATATACAAGATGCGTGTAGATGTTTGAAAGAGGAGACGAGTTTCACACAGTGGCCCTTAAAATATCTGGAAAAGATGACGTTATTGATTGCTGCCCTTCATGCTCTATTAAATGTATGAATCAGGTCTCTTAATTTATCATCATGTACTGGTGGAAAATTAGCCGTATCAATGTACTTTATATGTTTCTCATTAGACGTTGAATCTCAGTGACATTGTATAATTTAATCCATCTCTCATTCACATCACATGTGCGACATTTAGTTGATTTTATGTATAACATTATTTAATGTTGTAGGCAATGATAGTACTAGTTGATTTTATGTTTTAATACGAGTTTTAATATTCATTGTATAAGTATGTTTTCTTAATTGATATTGGATGAACATCGATGTTGTCCATTAACATTATACAATTTCATGGTATTTAATAAATTATTCATGTTGTATAAATTTACATTTAATAATAATAAATAACAAAAATAAAATAAATATGAAACTACTAAACTAGGAATTAAATGAATATGAAACCATATATCAATATAATAATTATGCAATCACTAAATTAGTAAAAAAATATATCGCAATAGTAATTATTATGACTAAATACAATACAAATTGACAACAATATTTAATGACTTGTTAAACTAGCAAATATACATTTTGATGGCAATTAATGACTTATTAAACGAACAAATATATTGCAAATTGGAGGCAATTAACGACTAATTAAATGAGAACATATACTACAAATTGATGGCAATTAAAAACTAATTAAATTACTAAATATACCACAAGTTAACAACAATTAATGACAAAGTAAGCTATAAATATATTACAAGTTAATGAATCATATCAACCAATAAACGACTAAGCTGCTAAATACGACTAAATATTAGTCGTGTTATAAAGGACTACAAATATAACACTCTTGATCGCCTCCCCAAACATAGTCGTGTTATAAAGGACTACAAATATAACACTCTTGATCGCCTCCCCAAACATAGTCGTTTATATACATGTTTTAGTTTTTTTTTTAGTTTCAAATTTGTCATTTTGTGCTAGTGTTCACAATAAGAAAAGGACATGCAAACATGAAAATGGTTAAGGTAAAGCACATAAAGCTTTGGACGAGTTCAAGGGGAAGTGTTACCTCAACACTTCATAACAAAATCTAAGGCAGATCCAAAGTGGGCAACTAGTGTGTCATGGGATGTGGAGTAAGAAGCCAAGAGGCTTGAGAGGTCCACCCTCCACATTCTGCATTAAGTATTAATGTGGAAGGCATGATAGTAAAAGGTTAGGGCTAGAATGCTACATTGTGGCCCTCTATGCTAAAATATGAAAGAAACCTCTGCACAAATTTTAAGAGGAAAATTGAGGCCACCATTGACCACAATGGTAGATAATTGGAAGCTCAGAGGATGACACGTGGGCAAATCATTGAATCATAGGGTTCCACGTGTCACCCACAAAGATGCATAATTTCCTTCTCATTGATGTCGAAAAAGGAACGTCATGGTGCAAATAATTTTCTAACCGTTTTGGAGGCATTGGCATTGGGAGAGGACATTAAAGGGGCATGGACATAAGCTATAAGAGAACAACAAAAATAAGCTCAAAGGATTGGTTTTTTGTCGGTGACTTAAAAGGATATCTGTAGAAAGACTCAAGACATCAAATTCTTTTCCATGAACCAACACAACCCAATTTGCAAAGAATTACACACAAATGAGAGATTGCCCTACATCGACATCAGGAACATTTGGGATGTGGAAGATCATAGCAACAAAATATTTTGCTTTTTGGTCAATGAGTTTCAACCAACAAAATATCTTCACGATCCTTTTGCAATCTATTATTGCTTGAGATTAATAAAGCATTGAACAAAAGCCATTTCGACACTGGAGTTTTCCCAAGTTGGATTTGTCAAGAGTAAATTATCAATGTGTTCTTGTGATTGAAATGTGCTTATAGTTTTGTATTTCTGATTGAACAATTTACAACATTATTTTCTTCCACCGGAATTAAATTTGCATAGATATATTATAATAATAAAAACATGGAGGACCCATGTTGGCGAGTCGCGGCGACAATAGACCACACAATTACAGATCACTAGAACAACACTATTGCAAAGTTAGTTCTATGCAACAAGGTGATCTTTCTCTTTCCCACAAAGTAGAATTGCTCTATGACACAAGAAAGATCATTGTATTATCCATTAAGAGTGGGATCCTAAGTGATAATAATAGTAATAATACTAATAATAATCTAATTTTAAGGTGACATCCAAGCTAGACACCAAATCGGTGTATGAGACCCCTTTATTTGTGGGACAAAAGACCCCCTCCTCGAAGTGATTTGACTGCTAAAATCTACAGAGGTGTACACACCCTACCCCCCTTCGGATTTGAACCTATGACCTCCCAAGTGGAATCACATGTTCTTAACTGCTAGGCCCACTCAAGTTGTACTTCATAGTCTAAAATGATCTTTGAAAAGCTAATTTTAACTAAAAGTTGGAATAATGTATGAAGCCAACACATTAACAAATTTTGGTACTAGCAAAATGGAAGTTTAGGTGAACACTTAAGAGTTGATAAAACCAAAGGTTTTTATGGAGGAAATGTATTGTTGGCCTACTATTGGAAAGGATGTGAAGAGATGGACGAAAAATTGTAGAGTGCCATGTTTAGTGACCATCACAACTTTAACTCATATTGTATCCCATAATTTGTTAGGAACAAGACCTTTCCTTGAATGGGAGTTGTATTATGGGCTTGCTATAGCATATACTAGATAGCCTTACAAATTACTCAACGTAAATATTGCCTTTAGGTACAATTCTAAAATCTTTCATCATTTCTATTGATGTTGCATAACAATCACACATGAAACATTTGGTTTACAACTTTCTTTGGGAAGACCTTAGTGAAAACCCTTTGCAAAGGGACCTCAATATAGCATTGGAGGAATTTTGAGATCTAAAATGGGCTTCCCAAGGAAAATAATAAAATAAGAGTTCTAATATTGTTAAGAAAAGTATAAAAAGACTATTGTTTTCTAAATTCTGCATCCAACAAATGCTCACATTTGAAATTTGAGTAAATTTACAAGGAGAACTTGAAAATACAATAGAAAAAATAGACTTTTACCTTTCCCTCAAAATCTATTTACCCTCATGGTTGACATCATCATCTTGAATCCTATTGTTTCTTATAAAGTTGATTTTGATGGTACATTTTTTGTTTTGAGGCCCATTTGTTGCCTCAAAATTTCTCTAATGAGCATATTAATTAGCCTGACATGTTTAACCTTGCATGTTGCCCATTGTAAATAATGCCTTGGGTACAATTTTGAAATATTTATCCCCTTCTTTTGATTTGCATAATAGTCACACATGAAACATTTGGTTGATGACTTCCTTTACATAAATCTCTACGAAAACCTTTGGGAAGGGTCCTCAATAGCTTTTAACCAAGCAACATAAATAGAAGATATCATTAACATCACATTCTACCTACACTTAGATTACACATGTAAACAATTTGTAAGACACTACCCCTCTACACAAGGACATATAAAAGACTCTAGGAATTCTGGAAAAAAAACTTAGAACCTTCCATCTTATTTGGAAATGTGAGACAAATCTGAAATTGGCTAGACTTTTTGGAATGTATCATAATAACCATTCAAGTATAATCATGTCCAAGTTTTGAGAAATAAAAATCATTGCTATTGTGAAAAAAAAAAGTTGGACTTCTGAAAATAAGAACTGAAAAGGTTACCTCCCTTTTGTAACCATGACCTTGAGTTTGTCGGAGATCTTCAAAGTGCTTAGTAATTTAATCTCTTATCAATTATGGGTGCTTACAAATTTATTCTCTTATCAATTATGGGTGCTTACAAATTTATTCTCTTATCAACTATGGGTCCCTCAAAACCCCTGTTGATCTAAGGCCAAGTCTTAAATTTATCATCCTCTTCAAAATTTAGATCCTCCAATTGTTAAACCATTTTCTCTTTTAAAGCAACATTCCAACCCAATCTCTCTACCACGCCTTTGACTTTGAAGGGTCATGTTATACCCTGCAATTGTTAAACCATTTGATCTTTTAAATCAACATTCCAACCCAATCTCTCTACCAAGCCTTTGACTTTGAAGAGTCATGTGACAATTATTTAACCTTTGACTTTAAAGAGGTCATGTGATAGTTATTTAGATTTTACTTAGGATACGTTTTCTTGAAAACTCTATAATCTTAATCTTCATGAATTTACATATTAGCCTTCACTTATCTTTCATTATTTGATTAAGCTTATCAACATGCATTATTTCATTAAATTGTCAATTTTGTTATATAACTATCTATATCATAATGTTCATCATTGAATCTAGAAGGGACATTCTTTATTAAAACATCCACATCCATAATGCCATCAATAGAGAGAAGTGATCTAAAATGGATGCTATTACTATAACTCTATAGTTGCTAGTTATAATCGTTCACTAAAGGCCATGTGAAAAATAAACTATGTCCACACTACGCTATTTGGGTATTGGTGTTTCAAAATACTTCATATCAATAGAGAGAAGTGATCTAAAATGGATGCTATTACTATAACTCTATAGTTGCTAGTTATAATCGTTCACTAAAGGCCATGTGAAAAATAAACTATGTCCACACTACGCTATTTGGGTATTGGTATTTCAAAATACTTCATTACAAAGTATTTTAGATGAACACTCACTCATCATTGGGGCATATAATGGGAAGAAAAGCATTGTTGCAAATGTGGTGAAAGCTGCTATTTTAAAATCAAAAAGGGGAAAAATAAAGCCAAAGTATTTTGGATGAACATTTCACTCATCATTGAGGCATATAATGTGAAGAAAATCATTGTTACAAATGTGGCCTAGAGCTGCCTTTTTTAATTCAAAAAGAGACAAAACGAAGGAATATCAATGAAGCAAAGCAGCAAAGCAGCAAAAATTTATGCACCATATAAAAATGTGAATCTAGGGACCAAAACAGGGAGAACCAAACAAGGGAAGAAATGAAATCCTAGTGGGTCTAATTTCTTCCATCATCTTCCCCTTGTGATTCTTGTCACCTTCTTATCCCTACAAACTATATCACCTAACGCTCTCCCTTTGTGTCTTTATGTCACATTCCACTAACTTTTTTTATTTATTTTTCCTTCCCTTTTCTGGCATTCTTACCTTACCATGTCCTCACTTTTTAATACAATTACTTCTTCTATCATTAATGCCAACTAAATGGGCTTTGTTTACCGTCTTCTTGGTTTTAACTCCCTCCCTCGCTAGCAGTGCTCCACAATTTCCCTTTCGCATGCTTTCCTTAAAGAAAAGCAGCCATTAATAAGTCAGATACACCTAACATTTGTACATCTTGAAATTGCTTTCACAAGACACCTCTTTTACATTTGCATTGTTTTATTATCTATTCATTTTTTTAAAGTTGTCATTTTCCTACACATCCATTCTCCTCCATTCTCCCCATTTTCAAATTTATATAGGTACCTGTCACCTTATTTGCAACACTATTTTACCTTCACTATATAAACTAATGATGGGTGAAGTGTTCACCCCAAGGCGTTGGCATGGACTGAATAAGAATAAATAAATAAAAATTCACAACACAAAGAAGAATATCAAAAAGAAGGAAATTCTATAGCAGGGAGCACCAAAAGCAACAGGATGTCTAACTGCAAAGTCTGCACTCTATGGCAGTGACAACCAAAAGCAACAAGATGTCTAACTGCAAAGTCTGCACTCTAGCATATGTCCAGATTGAAAGCATATATTAACATGTCCCTCATCCTGAGTTCTAGAGATACCTTTGATCTCCTTTCCAAGGCATTTCTTCTAGATTGACCTTGATCTTAAATCTTTCAGAGCTGACTAAGCTTTTTCACCTACAATCTCACACCTGATCTATACAATTGAAACCTCCCAGACAAATTTAGTTTTGCGTTTGCATATTGGATGCCAGGAAGCCATCCACATTTATTCCCACAAATCTCCACTTCCGCTAGGTGTTGCTACAACATAAATATGTAGACTCTAGACAAATAGTTGTAGAATTGTAACTCTATTTCCTACCATGCTTTCATCTGTGATACTCGAGGGGATTAGTTTCCTTCCATATATCTAACACTCTAAAAAGATGGATCTGCTGTGACAAACTAAATTTTGCTCATAAACCACATTCAAGGGAATGTTCTATCTAGCTTTTCCTTACCCAGACATTCAATAAACTACTATATAAAGATGCCAAGCTCTAATCAATCTTCCGATTTCTAAAGTTCACCTGGAAGCTGTTGACAGGTATTTCTAAAGTTCACCTGGAAGCTGTTGACAGACCTCTAGCATTCCATTCTAAAATTCTATTATTCCATAGCATTGAAAAAGCAAAGGGAAATTTCTACCAGTGAGGTGGTGGGTCTAGGATTCTTCCAAACCCTTATCCCTGATTACTGAGCTGTGGATTGCTTCTTAAACCAGAGACAAGTTTCCTCCTAGGTCCATATCCATACTCTAAACTTACTGATAATTTATGCATCATACAAAATTCCATATCTTCCATAATGTACTAATTACAAATCTTTCTGCCTCTTCTGCACCTTATGTCTATACTCTAAACTTGTCTCTTCTTAAACCAGAGACAAGTTTCCTCCTAGGTCCATATCCATACTCTAAACTTACTGATAATTTATGCATCATACAAAATTCCATATCTTCCATAATGTACTAATTACAAATCTTTCTGCCTCTTCTGCACCTTATGTGCCATTGTGGAAAAGATGTCTAGTATCTGAATCTGTGGTTCGCCCAGTTTTTGGCCTTGATTATTCAACTGATTCCCCAAGTTTCTGGTCTTACAAGACAATTTGATGGTAATTATCTTAATAACCTCAAAATTCAACTAGGATATTCTCTTTCCACTGGGACTGCATTCCACCTCATTTCATTGACCAACTTGATGGAAGGGATTATTGGAAACCCAACTGACTACTATTATCATCTCGTGTTTGAGCCCCTACATATTTATCTGCACTACAGGTTTACTGAGTCTGGTCAAACTTCTGTTACTACACCAAGTAACATACCGATGTTTGCTTCAAAGAAAGTGGGCAAACGACTCATCAATTTGACGAGCCCTGTTTATGTTTAAATCTTCAGCTTATTCGACCTATTGAAAACTTTACCTTCATGATTCAGAATCTTTATAATTTATAAATTGTTCAAATAAATTATACATTTATTATATATTTGAACTGCAGAGTGAGAATTACATTTCTACAAACAGAACAAGAACCCAGTTCAACAAACAGAACAATTTCTACATTAAAAAGCCTCTACTGCAACAACACAGGTACACTTCAACAAAACTGAAGGTTGGCATTTATTTCCAGAAGTATGCTTACCATCTCTATTTTGAATAAAACATTTTGCATGTGCCTTTTCCCAGTGGAAGGTGCAATAATTTACTGCACAGAAATCTCTCCTGCACATTTACCTGTTTTGAGTAATGTTTGTGTACAAGGTATCTGAATGACAAAATTCCCCACTTTTCCTTTAAATTCACAAAAGATTGATTCCTTCCTTGATCTGAAAACATGGTGAACATCCATATTGCCACCTTGAAATTATCATCAATTAGTGCCACCTGTGACCTTCTAACACTTCTTTCAAAAATAATCTTTTCTATGTTACACTAAAGAAAACAGCCTGAAAGCCACTGTTCTGAAGTACAAGATTTGATGTAGAAAGTACAACCAAACTTCTTCCGTCACTTTCATTTTCAATATTACTCCACAAAGCAGTTGGAAAGTACTAAGACCTCGTCAATATTCTCAAGTCAGTTCATCATGAAGAGTTGTAGATCAAATACAAAACCCCATGTATAGATGAAGAAACAATCTGCTCATTCACATCATGGAATAAGTGGGGGGGTCCATCTAGCTAATTCTCTAGAAAACATGTATCGGAAGCTGAAATTGTAAGGCAGCCATTCAATGCTTTTATGGGGCTTGTTTTGTGAACATTTTCTTATTGCATTTCTTTGTGCTTCAGGTAGAGACTGGGATGCCACATCTACGAGCTTTGATAAACTCAGAGATGATTCACGAGAAAAGCCCTCCAAAACCCTTGGAAGCAGAATTTTGTTTTCCTTTTTAAAACCAATGCTTGCTTGAAGGTACTCTTCTTTTGCAACTTCAAGCTCTTGGTTGACATTCTTTGCTGTGTAAACGCGTACCTACAGAAATCACCAATATCACACCTCAAATGATTATGGAAATCAAATAATTCACAACACAAAAAACTACCACACTAATGTCCTCGTGACTGTAAAATTCATAAAATAAAACTTTAAAATAGAAAGACTGCCTTTCTCTGGAGAAGAAAAGATTAAAAGCTATGAAAAGTGCATGGCATCCTAAAGCCTCCTAACAATTTCTAGTAACTACATCCGATGTGATATCTCACGGGCTTCTGAGACTCAAAGCTCCATTACACCAGCAGCAGTGGGCCTCTAATAATTCATGACACTCGGAAAAATACAAGTTTTTTATTCACAGCTTATCACCATGCTAAGTTGCACAAACCGTGAAAACCTGTAATAGTTTTGGAAATGGAAACATGTGGAAATATGACCCCCTCCCCCACGCCTGCCCCGGCAAATGGTTACATCAGGGGAAACATGGTGTGCGTGTAGTTTTTTTTAATAACACATCATCTTGCAATAAAATAAGAATGATATGTTAATTTGTAGATAGGTTTAAAAACGAATTAGAGGTCAATTTGTCTTCATTTCCATAGATTAGGGATTTTTGACTTCCTATGGATCCCACACCCTGTATGGCACTTGAGAGTTTCCAAGAAGTTTCTGAAACATTATCAAGTTTCAGCAAGTTTCCAGTACTGGTACGTGGACAGTTTAGGAATTCCATGCAACAGTCACCATGTCATTACTTCACAGACACAAAAATGTGGAAATCTGGTATGTGATGACAGAATTAGCATGATAATCTTGCTAACTCGTCAAAAACTAAGCAAGGCAATAAAGTTCAACTTCAAGCAAAGGCTCAAAGGTTGGATCAATCACATCTATATTCTGGAATTGAATAAGAATCAACTATTTTGAAAAGTATAGTTCAAATAAATGGTGGGCATATAGTCCTATTTAAACTATATACATACTGCAAGAAAAAACAATTTCTCAAGCAGACAATTCCCATTTCCAGTTTCCATTATCCTGACAAAGCCTTTTTTCAAATAAATGGTTGGCATGTAGTCCTATTTAAACCATACATAATGCAAGATAATCAATTTCACAAGAAGATGATACTAATTTCAAGTTTCCACAACCCTGACAGAGTCCTCATAGGGTTCCAAGTACCAACACATCCAATTCCAAGATCTGATATCACTGCAACATAGCAGGTCAAAAAGATTGGTTTGATCTAATTGGCAACAACACATCTATAAGATTTGAGCTTTGCTATCATCCATTTCTTTTCAGGAGGCAAAATTTGTCAGCAAGCATCATCAGAAATTAGAATTCAGCCACCTTGCTGAAGTTGGTGCAAATATCTGAAACATTTGGTGCCTCGAGTAAAACCTGTTAATGATTCCCTCTCAAATCCTCTTGAGTAACAACAAAACCTTAGCAATATCTTAATAACCCCAAATATTGCCAAGGATGGACCGGGCTGCTACTCCTGCCAGATAGCTCTATGTATTTGGGTAGTTCCCCTATGCCTTCAAGCCTAGGCAAGTTGTAGTCAACCAACCAGAAGCAGTTTAACCTCACACTCCAGGAGGAAGCATACCAGCCAGTTTAACCCTCACACTCCAGGAGGAAGCATACCAGCCAGTTTAACCTCACACTCCAGGAGGAAGCATGTTAGCACACTCCAGGAAGAAGCATGTTAGCATACTTAATGATTCCCTCTCAAATCTTCTTGATAACAAAAAATTTAAAGTTGCATGAGTTTCTGGAACGTGGGAACGTTGGGAACGGGGGAACAAGTTTCAGATACGGCTAGAGGTTTCCCCTAAATTTGCAGGAAACGGCAGGTTGGGAACGGCAATAAAATATATTAAAAAATTAAAAAAATATTTAAAAAACTAGTATTAAAAATATAAATCTTATATATAATGTTTTGTAATTTAAATGAATCCTTACTAATATAATTTATAAATCTTATATATATACTAATTACTAAATTACTAAATTTAAATTAGTAATACCATGTAAGTTTTTATTTTTAACTATAGCATAACTGTTAACATAATAACTATAAGCTATGAAAATTAAATTCATGTTAAAAATTAAAATTAAAGTTTAAATTTTAATATGCTAAAAGTTAAAACTGAATTTTAATATGCTAAAATGAAAATTTAAAAATTAAAATTTAATATGCTAAAGACTAAAGACTAAAGTTAAAGTGTTAAACAGTAAACAGTAACACTAAACAGGAAACTAGAAATTTTGAATATTAAATTTAAAATTTTAATATGAATAATGAAACATTGAAATTTATTATTTAATTTTTAAAAACTTGAAATTAATACTATGAAACAAAAAAGAAAATTAAAAAATTTAAATAATTATATCACAACATTAAAAAATTAAATTATTAATATGAAACAAAAAACTAAAAAGTGAAAATCAAAAACTAAAATTTAAAAACCTAATAAAATTATAAATGATTAAAATTGAAAATTGAAAATTCGAAATTCTAATAGCCTAACAGTAACACTAAGGCTAACATTTACGATTTTCATTTAATAAATTAATACTAACAAATCAAAATTTAAAAATAAATTGAAATTAGTATTACATTGTTAGTTACAATGGTTTTAAAATAAATTTATTAAAATTTAATACAAAAAATTTAAAATTTAAAAAAAAAATTTAGCTGTCTGTCCGACTTGACTGCCGACGCTGTATGGCTGCCCTCGCCGTCGCCCTTGCACTCAGGCACCCCCGTCACCTTCCCTCGCAGCAGCCAGCCACTCCTGCTGCCCTCGCTGTCGCCCTCCTGTCGACCATGCTTCCCACTCCTGCAACCACTCCCGTCGACCTTGCTGCCCACTCCCGTCACCCTCCCAGTCCCGAATCTCACCCACGCTGGCAACTCTCAGTCTCAGCCTCTCACACACTCTGCAACTATCAGTCTCAGCGCTGAACAACGCTCAAATGAAACTCGCCGACCCTCAACAAATGAAGCTCACCGACCCGTTTCCCTTCGACGAGGAGCGAGGAGCTGGAGTCCGTTCCCATCACTTTCTGAAACGCGTAGAAGTCCCTTTTCACCGGAACTCTGATTTTCAAGTTCCCGAGTTCCCAGATTTTCGGTTAAACGTTCCCAAACTGTTCGCCCGTTCCAGAAACCATTCTGGCTAATTTAGGAACGTTTCGTTCCGGTTCCCAAGTTCCCTGGAACGCGGGAACCTCCGGAACGAGTTTCTCAATAGCTGGGAACCGTTCCCGTGCAACATTAAAAAAAACCTTAGCAATATCTTAATAACCCCAAATATCACCAAGGATGGACCGGGCTGCTACTCCTCCCAGATAGCTATGTATTTGGCTAGTTCCCCTATGCCTTCAAGCCTAGGCAAGTTGTAGTCAACCAACCAGAAGCAATTTAGCCTCACACTCCAGGAGGAAGCATACCAGCCAGTTTAACCTCACACCCCAGGAGGAAGCATGTTAGCACACTCCAGGAAGAAACATGTTAGCATACTTACCAAGCGAACTGTCTATATGTTTCACTGAAAGCTTACATTTTGCTCTCTTATCTAACTGTTAGCTAAGGGCTTGGCTTCTCTTCATAGCAACTTTCTGCAAAACGTCATAGAAACAAACCAGGTAATATTTTAAAATTAAAAGCAAAAGTGCACTTATGCATGTTTGTGGGATCAAGGAAATAAAGACTCGGCTTCTTATTACTGAAGACTACAAAGAGACTACGAAGTTCGAACCCATTTGCTTCCATGATAAACATGTTTATTAATTCTAGAACTGAAGATTGGGATTGATCATCTTAGGGGCGAATATACTCAAACTCAAACTAAAAATTCTGGCATAACAGTATTTGAAATGGTTTGCAAAACTAAATTTTGCAGTCATTTTATTCAGCTCTAACAAAAAGGACAACTCAACCAGAATCCTTTTAATAAAGTGAAAGGACTGCACTTTTAGGTATCCAATGTTTCTGGTTCAACCCCTCCCACGCCATAATAAATAAATAAAACAAAGAAAAATGAAAAATCAGTTGGTACAGAGTCAGCTAAAGAATTCATGAAATATACAAATCTAGATTGTGAAACTCCTAGGGCATAGTGAAACTGTGTATCAAAATGGAAATATGGAGCATAAATAATAATATCAATTGTGAGAATGACCATTAATTAGGTTTCCTGATTGTACCGCTGGATCAGAGAAACTCCCGGAGCAAAGAGCAAAACACACAAGAGGTTCCGGATGCTCAAGGGCACACGCTCGTAGCTCTTCCCCTCCTTTGGATTTCATCCCAGTTAAAAGCAATGACTGTAACCACTGTAGATAACAAACACGAGACAGTTAAGTACTTGAACCTTGAATGCTTAATGATGTCCCTTTATACATTAATATAGCTTCAAAATTAAAGTGTGCACAGTCTACTTTCACTAAAAATTCTAAAAATAAAGGAAAAAAAGGAAATTGTATTTATTTACTGAGATGACCAAAAAGAAGATGATGTGATTATTCAATATACCATGTAGAAGATCTCAAAGGAAATCCCCAAGGACACTCTAAGCAAAGTATCAAATGCGTGCAAAAGAAAGAATATAAGAATATCAAGAGTTGAACAATTGCTAGGAAGATAGAAGATACTAATATGTGTACATATCCATCATGATTATGCCACACCTATAAGTTGGTCATATAAGAAAGAATTTTAAAACTACGAACCCCACATGCATTTATCAGCATAGAAACTTCACAATGGTTTGTAGCATACCTGTGTTGGACGATACAATCGGCATCCCAAAATTGTGTTCTCTATGATGTGCGCATTTATAGAATGCCCTCCAACTTTATATGAAGCCTACAGGACATTTATTAATTTAGAGAAACCATAATAACAATTCAATTCATAAAATATCATATATTGTCTACTAAAGTAGGATCAACAAAAAAGATTGGTTCGCATCAGATACATAATTGCCCTCAACATGCACAAGATTCAATCACCTTTAGTAGCAATTGTACTCTTTTCAATTGTTTCCGAGGTATTCCATATGCCAAATAAGCCTGCAAAATCCCACAGATTTTAAGTGGCTTTCAACTTAATCAAGGAAAAAAACATTTCAGAAACAGAATAAAAATAATTCTAATGTCTATGCAAAACATGACAAGCATTTATCAAAGCACATTACTTGTTATGGAATGGATTGAGGATTAAAAATATCCCAACACCTTAGGACTGAACAAAATATTGATTTCTTTTATAGATTTTGAAAGATTATACTATTTCACACTAATTGCTCACTCACATATGTGTTCATGATCCTGTCCATTCTACTATCGAAGAGTTTCATGACAATCTCTACCTAACAGTAAATGCCACACAATCAAGGCACAGAGCTAATTGGAATTGAGCATGATAAAAACATTCTAGGTGAAAGGAAAGTTTGGCTTTCAAGATGAAATAATTGGAAAGATTATTTATGATAAGAATCTGGTCTTCTGCAAAGGACAATTTTGTAAGGATGCTGCACGTTCATTGGCTTTTAGTGCTAATAATGAAGACAACAGTATATTTTATCTAGCAAGCCCAAAATTCTCAAACTTTCAGCAGAAAGCACCCTGCCAAATTGCCAGTCAAAATTCTAAACAGGATCAGATCTAAGATCACAGCAGGTATACAACATGGTAGCATAGCTTATAAGTTTGCACAGGGTCTCCCTACGAACTTCCCCACTAAATTAACATCAGTTATGGATTTTCTTAAGTTGACCACAGTGATGGAGTTGAAAAATCAGCACTGGATATCCAAGGACCAAAATTAACTGTCTAAGGCATGCCAGATTTGTTGGTCATGGACTGTTCTTTGAGTATCTCAATTATTCTGACATGATCAACAATCATTCTTGGTATCATAGTTCTACATTCAAAGGAGGCAACGACTACAGCACCAACAGTGCAGATCCTATATTAGCCAAAAGGTAGTGGTGCATTTACTAATTTTTTACATACCTTCAGCTGTGATAAACTTGGAAAAAACTCCAAATGCAAAGCTCCAACCTTCAAATCTGATGGTTGATGGCGAGCGAAATGATGACTAAAATCCTCCTTGGGAAAACTAAAACCTATCCTAGTCTCCTTGGCTCTCCTCTCCTGAGCTGTAGCATCCAAATGAAAGAGAAAAAACAGAGGCCGCGGCCTTTAAAACCCCAATTTTCTGACCCTGTCAAAAAATCGGTCGACTCGGGATATATCGCCGAAAAATCGGCCAAAAATCAGCCCGATTTTTGGGCCGATTTTTCCTTAAAAAATTGGGAGCTTTTAAAAATCGCAATTTATCGCGAGTCGGCGATAAATCGGCCGATATTTGTAACACTGATTTTAATTGCTGAAAATTTTAGGAACCAGTGTCTTGAACAGTATGCAAATATCTTCTATTAGTGAAATTACCTAGAGTCTAAACCACTAAAAGATCTCAAATAAGATAATGAAAGCAAATCCTTGAAAATTGTCCTAAACTCCAACACTATTGAAAACTGTAAAACTATCCTACTGCAGTGGCATATCCCTTAGTTAGGATTTCTTTCCACCTTAATATTCTCCTTAATTGTATGAGTATATTGGATGTGTCTATTGTGAATAATCCCACATGCATAGCAACTGTAAAATGGAGGTGACTTATAAGGCATTACCAGTTTGGATTTCGATCCATATTAATACTCTCCTAATTGTGTGTGTGTGTTGTGAATAATCCCACATGCATATAAATTGTGAAACAAAGGATCTATTGTGAATAATCCCACATGCATAGCAACTGTAAAATGGAGGTGACTTATAAGGCATTACCAGTTTGGATTTCGATCCATATTAATACTCTCCTAATTGTGTGTGTGTGTTGTGAATAATCCCACATGCATATAAATTGTGAAACAAAGGTGGCTTACAAGGCATTATCTATTGGGATTTCCTTCCACATTAATACTCTCCTAAGTGTTTGTATGTTGTGAATAATCCCACTGCATAGGGCTTATAAGGCCTTACCCAAACCAAAAGCTTTCCCAATACAGACGTTGGCTTTGGAGTGCAAGTCCCAAGGATAATATAATAACATCCTCTCTCACTTTGCTGCTAACATCGTCAATAATTTCAATGGCATGACTTGTGGGCAACCAATGGCTTGTGGTTGTTATCTATAAGATGTGTATAATTCTATCTTACTATAGTGGAATATCCCTATTTTAGGATCCCTTCCACATTATTACTCTCCTAATTGTGCGTGTGCATGTGTTGGGTGTGTGATGTGAATAATCCCACATGCATAGCAATTGTGAAACACTGGTGATTTACAAGGCATTACCCACACCAAATCTGTGCCAATTCAAAATTGGCTTTGAAGTGCAGATCCCCAAGCTGATGTGATAGCATCCTCCCTCATTTTGGTAGTAACATCAATATTTTCAGCGCCATGCCTTGTGGACAATATTTGGCTTGTGGTTGATATCTATGTGATGTCTACAAGACTATCTTACCTACAAATTTGACAATATTTTACAACCTCTAAGATAACTCTAACTAAATCAAAATCATTGCTTTTTACAAGTTACAATACATCCTAACAAAAAGGCTTTTAGAGCTTATACTATTTTAGAAGGCATATCTAATAGAAGAGAAACACTGGCTAAGCGACCAAGAATACATCAATACTTTTCAACATTCAAAATGTCACACTCAACTAGTCATTTCCCCCTTACCCATACTCAAAATGTTTAGACTACCCAGATCAAAATCTTGTGGTCAAGTTTCCAATCATTCTCTTTGACTTAGCATTGGCTTGGTTCCACTTGAAAAATCACTTCCTTTCGAGGCATGGCTAACTTTGAGTAGATTGGTTGACATCCCATATATATGTCGATAATATTTCAATGTAATATTATATTACTTTTCTATACCTCTTACCTTTCACCACTCAATATTGTCTTTCCAAGTAACCTATGTAATTTATTTCTATAATTATCTAGTTTCCCATGCATTATCGAATATAGATTCACTGGCTATATTGAAATCTCAATATGCTCTTATTTTTATTCGAGTTTACCTATAGCATCACTTCAACAAAAGCAAAAATTTCAAATAAGTGCTGGAAATTAACAATCACATGGAAGACAAGAGAGGGAGAACATCTAAACCATTGCAAACTTACATGCATCATTAAAGCATTATAAACATTGATCCAAAAAGCAAGCTTCTCTTCATGTTTGAGCTTTTTAGGTTCAACCTTTTCCAATCGTCGAACAAGGGATCTACAACCAAAATTAACAGCAGTGAGGAATTAACTTATTCAAAAAGAATGCCTTGTCGTGTATATTTTCTTAAAGACTTGCTTATCTTTCACTCCAAGCTCGGAATTAAGTAAAATACGAAGAATCATTCATCAAGATATAAATAATATAATCAATTTGGTATGATAAGGATCCATGCTATATCTTAAAGGCTTCCTTCATTGAAAGAATTAGTGATTCTGGTGCAACATATTATTGCATTGTCATTTACACCTATAAAAAGTAAGTACTTCTCTCCAAGATTGCACTGACATGAATCATTCAACAAGAAAATGTTCCAATTTTAAATAGCTAATCAAAGGCTATTAACAAATGATTGGTGCTGAAGTGTATTCAAGTCAATTTGGTTTTGACAAGTTAGCTACTCACTTGAAATTATGTAGCATCCGAGCAGCATAACTTAACCTGTCATTATCCACACAGATCCATGGTACCTCTATCATTAAATTATATGCTCCAATGCTTTCACTTTGACCCTTAACTTGGAAAGGATCAATCAACCTTACTTCATAAGCCCCATTGTTACCGCAATGAGGACTCCATGGATCAGGTTTATCTTGAGGGGAAAATATACTTGATGAAGACAAAGACGAGGTTGGAGAGTTTGAGAACCCCATAGGAGGCAAAGGAGGTTCAGCGAGTTTACAATAAATTGCAGCCATACAATGTACCAAATCTTCAGAAAGCCTATTAGGTGACTCGGGAACATGATTTGCAATTGAAGTACCCAAATGATCTGCAAGCCTAGCTACACGACCATCGGACCCCTGCACCTCACAAATCAAATCATCGTCATAAGATCAAAAAGAACCTACCACGAAAAATGGATGAAATAATTGACTTAGACATAAAAATTAAAATATCTCCGAATGAATTCAAAATATTTAAATTCGAAATCCTACAAGTTAAATAATGCATGTGTTGAAACATATTCTGATACAACAACTTCTATTTGGCATGGCAATATAAGTTTTATGGTATAAATCCATATTGCACAACAACCAATTAGTGATTTTTGTAGAAGTCAATGGTCAAGGTAGTTTTTGAACAATATTATAATCTAGTTTAACAAATATTATTTTATTTTCTTAAAATATATTTTTCATTTACTATTGATCTATATTGCATAAGAAATAGTGTGAAGCAGCATAGGACAATTAAAATTGATTTTATAGTTAAACAAACATGGAACAATCCATGGAAAAAGTAGCAAATTAGGATTATGCATAATAGACTTAGATTTGTGGCATGCTTTAAAAATCAATACCACGTCAAAAACTCCATTAAAATGGATACCAGATAACTTAAAAATTAAAATATATCTTTAGCCAGATCTACATATAACAATTCAAATTCCTACATGGTTTTTTTGTTAAATGTGTCCACCAAATTTTACAAGTAATGGCAAATCCTATTGTTATAGGGCAATAAATTTACAACACAGTACTTCAAAGAAAAAAAAATCAAGATTTTAACAACTAACCACCAAATAGAGAGCAAAGCAATAATAGAACAGTTGCAAACCAAAGAAAGTATGTTAAGCCTTTAAAACAAGCAGCTAATTGCAACAGACACATACCAAGGGAAGTGAAGCCATTGAACTATTTGAAGTTCATCAAGTTGGTTTTATCTAGCACAAGCAATTAATGCCAACTAAAAGTTTGTACTGAGGACCTTCAAGGCATGGGGATAAGTAGGTGAAGTGCTCTACCTATAAATTAATGAAATGAAATTATATTTGCTGTGTTACCGGATCCACCACCCCAGTGTCTAGGATCCGCGGATCCGATACGTATCCGGATCGGATCCGCCTAGGATCCACCATGGAAACATATCCTCTACAGAAGGAAACGTATCCTAGTCCTATGAAACGGATCCTGTGAAAAATCAAACATTTCATGAAATTTTCAAACAGATCCTGTGAAAAATCAAACATTTCCTGAAATTTTCAAACGGATCCTAAAACTTCCAGTGCTTCTATGACCCATTGATCCTCCCAAAAAATTGTTTTTTAATGACAAACTTAAAAAACCCTACAACTAATGGCTAAAAGTGTAAAACCCATTCTTGCTCACGGTCCGATCTATCCTTATGTCAAGATCTACTCTTGAACTCTTATGTATCAATATCAAGTTCTGCTCTCAATGTTTTTATTTGATTTATCTTTATTGTCAAGGTCTGCTGTCAAGGGCTGATCTATCTTTATGTGCTATGTTGTTGCTCACTTCACCTACATTGTTATGTAGTCTTGCCATAGTCTTCAAGAAAACCACTTTATTCCCTGCTGATAGGGACATGTGGATGTGGCTCACAAAAACACTATTATGACCTGCTTCAAGTTCATGCTGAAATGGTTTTTAAAATTATTAATATCAATCATGGTTACAACTCATCAAATTATCAGTTATGGTACATGAACTCTCTTTTTTGGCAATAACTTATAGTTCTACTGTTGAGTTTCATGAATAGTTTGATTCTTCACTCTATATTTTTATTTATTATATAAATATTTTTATATTTTTTTGTACTTGCCGTTTCCGCCCCGTATCCGGATCCTAGGTTTTATAAAATTTGGCGAATCCGTATCTGTATCCTGGTAACTTAGTATATTTGATTTTGAAATGAAATTATATTTGATTTTGAAATGAAATGAAGTCCATGAGTGACCAAAGTACGTCAATGGGACTCTAAAGTACAAGCAACAATAGCAATGGACTGTGCATGGAGCATCTCCAAAGATGAGAAACAAAAACAAATCAAAATCAAAACCTAAGTAAGAGTGGGTTAACTCACGGGTAAACCCTAGACCATGTAATAGATTGGCAAAGCCCTTGTCGACATCCGAATTAGAGAAGAAGCCAACATCTATATCAACCGTCTTGAAAGAACCAATGTTAAACTTGGCAATGTCCTTTGGAAAGTGACATGGGCTAAGAGACCTTGATTGTGGTCTACCCTAGGCAGATGTCATGAAACACTTGTTGCTTAACATCCATGACCAACAAGTCTCTAAATGAAGAAAGAAAACAAGCAATATGTAAAAGTTGAGTAAAAGGGAGGGCAATTTCCCTTCCAAGTCACGTGACACAAGGATAGTACATAGAGCACTTGAAATAGGATACATATGATACGAAAAAATGATAATATAAAGTATAAATATATAAGTTTTTTTAAATGATTCATATATTACTTCAAAGGACAAATAAGTATAGGAAGATTCAAGGTGTTAAGTGTACAATGAGGAAAACAAGGTGCTACGGAACTTCCAAACGACAGAAGCCAAAAAGGCCAAAGTATGACCATGAGCCTCCATAAGGAGGGGCTCAACATCATGAAGAAATGCATTAAGGTGAACTCTCAAGAGCTAACCAACTCTTTCCTAAAGCTCCTCAAATCCCCCAAAGTAATCATGTGTTGAGGTACCTAAGGAGTACGATTGATTATGGCCTCAGATATGCGTTAGATCAGAAGATTAACCTGCAGGGTTTATGTTGATGCGGATTGGGTTGGTAGTGTCACAAATAGGAAGAGCACATCAGGATTTTGCTTCAGTCTGGGATCAAGTATGATCTCTTGGTTCAGTAGGAAGCAAACGAGTGTGACACTGAGTACAGCTGAGGCGGAGTACATTGCAGCTTGTTCACCTGGCTACAAGGCAATGTGGCTTAGAAAGCTACTTGCAGGATTGTTCGATCTCGAGTTAGAGGTGACTTGCATTTTCTGTGACAACCAGAGTTGTGCGAAGTTGTCTGAGAACCTGTTGTTTCATGACAAGATGAAGCACATCGAGATCAGGTATCACTATATCAGGGATATGGTGCAGAGAGGAGCAGTGAGGCTCCAATATGTAGCGACAGAGGAGCAAATAGCTGATGTGTTAACCAAGCCTCTATCGAGAGTGAAGTTTGAGTACTTTAGGGACAAGCTTGGAGTGGTCCAGATCGAGGTTCCTCGAAAGAGGGAGGGATGAGCAACATAGCATGTGTGAGACACAGGTAGTCACATAGTGACGTAATTGAGCTCCTAGGCGAGTCTCCACTTGAGGTGATGTGGTAGCGGTTAGGCACTTCGGTGACGTAATTGAGTCTCCTAGGCTACACTCACAAGGATGCAGTAGGTAGTCACATTGGTGACGTAATTGAGCCTCCTAACTGTTGTGCTATGTTGGGCGACACACATGTGCAAAGATGCAGGTTTCAGATCTGGGTTGTTCTCCACATGAGGTGACGTGGTAGCAGGTAGTCACTATGTGTGACGTAATGTATATTCCTAGGCTACACTCTCAGAGTTGTGTTGCCCTAATGTGTGAAGACGCAAGTTTCGGACCTGGGCTGCTCTCCACATGATGTGATGTGTTAGCGAGTAGTCACTGTGTGTGACGTAATGTGTATTCCTAGGCTACACCTCACAAGATGATCTGGACACGTGGTGAGGTAATGCAGGTGGTCAATGTTACGGCATAACGTACGCTCCTACGCTGGATCCACCAGATGGCTTGCTCATTCAAAACTTCTAGTGAATGTATAGATTCGAGAGATGTCACAAGTCAATGGTCAGAGTACAAAGTTACAACAACGGTGATGATGATGATAGTGCCAGAAGAATACCTTCCTTGTTAAGAGGGAGTGTTGAAGAATCTAACTTCGGAAGATATTATTATTAGTATATTCTTTCGGAAGATATCCATATTGTAATTGATTATGTAAAAACCCTAAATGAATAAGTCAAAATAGACAAGTCGACTCAACATAAGTCGATGGGTAAACTGCCCCAAACAATGGGCAATCTACCCCAAACAATGGGCAAAAATTCCCCAGTGATGTCGGCCCTATAGAGAAAAAGTCATCCAGACATGTGTATAAATAAGAGGGTCGAATTCTTCGTTTGGATCAACATAATTTCGCTCAAGCAAGTGAACAAGTGCGAATGGGAGAGTAGCAGCAGTAGTTGTAGCTAGAGGAAGCTTATGTTTGGGTTTTCTATCGTATCTTATTTTCGGGATCTTTGTGTAAGAGCCTTTAACTCCTGATGTACTAAATTGTCAAATTACTTGTGACAAATCTATATTGAAGAAGTTTTGCTGGGTTTTTCCCATGAGAGGGTTTTTCCAGGGTAAATCTTTGTGTTCTCGTGTTTATGTTGTGCTTGTCTATTTTTGAGTGATCCTACTGAATATGGTTATTGTTATAATATATATATTGTTTGAAGATCTAACATAACCATCCTGGAAGTATCAAAATTCTAACATTGGGTAATGTAGTACTTTTGTGAAAATATAAACTTGGGTTCAAATATTTCTCTCTCACAAGTTTTCTTAGAACAATAACCCACATAAGTATCAAAACTTGTGAGAGAGAAATATTTGAACCCAAGTTTATATTTTCACAAAAGTACTACATTACCCAATGTTAGAATATATATATTGTTTGAAGATCTAACATAACCATCCTGGAAGTATCAAAATTCTAACATTGGGTAATGTAGTACTTTTGTGAAAATATAAACTTGGGTTCAAATATTTCTCTCTCACAAGTTTTCTTAGCATTGAATCTACAAAATACATGCCATGCCCCTCCATTAAAGTATATACTATGTAGATATATAAAGTTATATTATATATTGATCATATAATATACAAGGCTATATTATATAGTTTTAATATATGATGTTAAAAGTTCACAAGGTTAACTTATAAATTTAAAGTCTCGACTAAATTTATAAAGGGAGACAAATATTAGAGAAGGAAAGCAGCCCCATTTTTTGATTAAAAAAAAAGAAAATTGAAGTTGTAAACTAAATTTTTTTTTGGATTAATGGCAAGCTAAAGATTATAAAATTGTGTCACTCTTAACTAATGTCACCCTTGCATTAAGTTCTTTCTTCCTTTCCTAAACTATTATAGGGGAAGGGCCAAGATGCCAGCCACAGATACCATAACATTCTCCCAAATAGACTATCATTGACCACCATTTGTACGACTATTTGAAACTCTCTTTCTTAATCAAGTGTCGTGTCAATCATCTAAACACGACACAAAGAACCAAGAATCCATCCATGGTGTCGAGGGGTGGGAATTGGCAAGGGAAGAGGTGAGACAATTTAGAGGGGAAAACATCGAGACATGGTAAAAAATTTGCAGATGGAAGAATTTGGATTTCTAGAAAGCCAAGAAGAAAAAGACACATAGAGGATAATCACACAAATGGATGAATCCTATTTGAGATATGTGTTCTTGGATGAGCTCCAACTAGATCCATTGGTCAAAAACAATGGAGAGAAGGTATAGATGTTACAAACTATTTAAGCATGCATAGACATCTAACGATATCGTAGATTTTGCCTGAAAACTCACACTCTTGGGTTGAATTCAATGTAAATCCAAATGTGAAAGTTAAACAAAAAAGGGAAATTCGTGGGTATGTAATTGTCCACTAATTCTGTCAAAAATGTAGTAATTTTATACATATTCTGTCAAAAACCTATACAAAGCTATTAGATAATGGGGCTTGGAGATCATCTTCAATTTTGAAGATCACGATGCTTAAAAATTTGCATTCTCATAATGAATTCATTGTAATTTCCTCAAGCAAAGCACTGAGATTTCTACCACTATTTCAAAAGAAGTTGCTATTAAACTCTATAATCTGTGTTTTTTTCTCTATTGTTTATTTTTTAAATTTGCATTAACACCAATGTTGCTTGCTCCCTACGAATCCTTTAACGATTATCCAAAATAAAATTGAATCGTCTTTAAAAATTTCCAAGATGCCACTATTAACTTAAATGTTGCATGTTACACAGAAAAATAAAAGAAATAGAGGAAAGCTTAATGAACAAGTGCAACAAGCCTGACATAAAAAAGTTAAAAATAGTAAATTGTAAATCTTTAATTCCCACATTGCTTGTAAATATTTAATTTCCTCAAATTGCTTGAAAATCTTTAATTCGTCCAAATCTCATAACGGGATCGATCTTCCTTGATAAAATTCCAAGAAAAGAAAAATTACCAAATAGTCTCCAGCATATAAGAAGTATATGGCTTTGATCCAAGTCTCATGAACTTCATGCTTGCTACAGTGCAAATATTTCCTCTTCATCAACTCCAACAACCAGAAATTCTCTAAATAACTCCCAGAAATCACTTTAATAATTTCACCATCTTCATGACACCAAATTAAAGTATTTGCAGTAAAAGCAACTCCCTCAACTGTGCGAATAAGAAACTAAATGTCAAATTTATCCAGTGGAGTGGAGTCCTCAGGGTTTTGAATAAATATTACAAGGAAGCCAAAAATTATAGAGAACCCAAGACACATTGTACATGCATTTACTTCATCAATTTAACAAAAGTGTAAGATTTTGACTCTTGAGCATTGTTGACTTCATCTTTGGGAATGCCCCAGTAGTATTATAGAACTACACTCGGGTACCGAGAAATCCAGTGCAAATTAGAGAAATGCAATTGCCAAATAGGGCAGATCTGATCCTAATCAAAACATAGAAACCTCCATTCAGAGCTGCACTATTGTTGCCAATGTGGACCTTGTTTTGGTAAAAAGCTCATTCCCAACTCATCTGGAGAAGCTATGGACGGCTTACTCCCAAACAATTTTAATGCAATTTGTTCTAGGCAACGTTATCAATCCAACAATCTGGATAGAATGATGGAATGGAAGTTTTGCACAAAACACTCTATAATATGGAGAATATATGAACACAGGGGTAGGTTGCGCAAGTGGAAACTACGTGAAATGGGCCGAGTTATCTACAAATATCAAGAGGTGAGAAAATTTACTGTAAGTGAATTCATACAAGGCGATTTATTGTTGCAGTCCACCAACATTGCATATGTCTACAGATTAACAAATTAGACATTGCAAGTGCGCATTTCCCACATTGAAGGCAGGGATTGAAGTTGTAGATGACATCACAACGTTCATGGCATAGTTGCATGGGTATCACTCCAAGGATTTTAACAACCTGTACCCTATGTTTCCTTGCTCCTGGGAGCTTGGGAGCTGGTACAAAACGTTACCCTTTCTGTTGGGAGCTTCTCTGGGAGCTTGTGAGCTTTTCGGGAGCTTTTTAGGAACTTGCTTTAGCCGCTCCCTTTTTGGGAGGGAGCTTGTAGAAATTCACTGTCTGTTTAGGAGCTTGTAGAAGCTCCCTGTCTGTTTAGGAGCTTGTAGAAGCTCCCTGTCTGTTTAGGAGCTTCCAGAAACTCCTAAGCAGACATGGAGCTTCTACAAGCTCCCAACCATGTGGAGTCTGTTACCAACTAAGTCGTACCTAGTTGGTTTCAAGTGAGCCTGCAAAGATAGAACAAGTTTACTTGTTGACGTTGAGAAAATCAGAAGTCCTAGTAGGCCACCTGGGCCCTTTTTTTAAAATAAAATCACGTCCATGCCCTGTGAGGAATTGTAATAAAGTGTCTTAGCATGATGGTTTTGTAAAAGACGTAGCTTAACTAGACTTAGGCATCAATCTGGGTATTCCAAGGTGTTTTTTCCCTTGTCAATTATGCTTTGTTTGTCAACAATGTATAATTTTTGAGTTTTTCACCTACTCCTCCAAAGATGGAATGCTTGTCTTGGTCCCTAGGCCTTAGGAGGAGGTTATTAAAGTCTAAGTGTTAATGCATATCACCATGCTAGGCACTAATATTGAGTCGTATGGACATGTGCTAAGTCCCTCTAAGTTTTTTTTAAGTTTCACAAAAAATAATTTTTTCCGTAAACTTAGAGGCTATTTTTTAATAGTTTAATTGAAAAAATCAAAATTGTAATAAATGGGTGGTTAGGAGGTGAAATTCACCATGGGGGTGCTCGTTTTCTAACCCATAGCACCCATAATACCCCTAAACCCACTTTCCTAAGTGTTTGAGTGATTATTCATCACTTAATCTATTTTCCCTCAAAAAATCAAAACAGTGAATAAAAAATTAAAAAATAATAAAAACCGAGAGAAAATCAAGTTCCTAAATCAGTGGAATCTTGTCCCAATCAAGATCCAGTTAATGAGAATCAAATCGGTGGGTGATTATAGGTGAGTGAAGGCAAATATTGGAGTTTCCAATCAAATCTACCAAAAGGGTGAGTTGGCTCAATCGAGAGGGGGCGCATCCATCTCAAGGAGGGTGCATTCACTAATGTGGCAGCCAGGCTCTGGAGGTCTATTATGGTGTCCTTGGCTCAAGGTGGATGAGCATTGTTCCATGCATGTGTTTATTGAGGTAACTATAGAATTTCATTTGCATGTTGCTTTCTTCTTGTCAAGCATTAGCCTTCAAAAGGATTTGTATTAATCGGAAGGAGTGAGTAAGATAGTTTCTTTGCTCATTTAAATAATTTGTGTTTGAGAATAAGAATTTGCATGCTTATGAGATCTTATGTATGCTCTTCTTATTTTCAATATAGATTTTTACTAACGTTTTAAGAGTCTTTGTTTCAGGTGCCTTGCTTGGATTGAAGTGAGATCCCGTTTGTTTCTCTCGTCCTCCAAGTCTTTTGTTAAGGCAACATAGTCCATCTCAACACTACCATTACGACCCCATTTCCCAAGTTCCAAGGGCTTTCTCTTCCACCTTCCTTCTTCTCTTCAAAGTTAAAATTTTATTTGGTTACTTGTTCCTTTTAAAAGCTTGTTCCTTGGATCTATTTACTTCAAAGTTGAAATCTTATTCTAGATCTAATTAATAAGTAGTTTGCTCAGATCTAAAAGTTTTACAAGTTTCATCCATTAACTAGATCTAGCATGCAGGAAAGTCTTTCTTTGGCAAGTTATTTCAAGTAGATCTAAAGACTTGTTTTAAAAGCCTTCTTTTAAGTATTTAAAAGATAAATCTAACAAGTTAAATGCCTCATTGGATGCCTTTTAAAGGTTGTCCAAGATCCTAAAGGAAGTTGGTCTTACAAGCCAACTTCCCTTAGTTACTCCTTTCTTAGATCTAGTTTTAACATAGTAATTTTTAGTAATTTTTTTAACTTTGCCCGAATCACTTTTAAAGTGATTTTGGGCACTTTTTGCCACTAATTAGTTTGTTGGTTTTTGCATTTTGTTAAGCAGGTTTAGAGGCGTCTTGGGCACATTTTTTATAAACCAAGACATCTAGGATCACCTTGAACCAATCCATTTTCTTCTTAAACACTTTCTCAAAGCTTTGTAACCTCTTTTCTCCAAATCTGTAAGGAGAAAGAGGACTTCTTCTCTTTAAAATTTTATGGTAAAAGCCTTAATAAAGGAGATCCAGTAGGCTATTCAAAGCCCACGCCCCATCACCCTAGGGGGATTTGTGTCAATGTCCATTTTCATGCAATATTTTTTCTATAATTTACTTTCATTAAAATTAACTTAATTAGTTTTAAAACTTATTGTTTATTAGTTTCGTTTCAACAGTGGACCACAAACTCACTCAAGACGTAGGAACATTTTAATGATCTTTTTTGCAGACCGTATACTTTGAGCATTTTTCTTATTCCAATTATTCTTTACAAAGTAAACAAATACTAACCCACTACTTTTGTAGTGTAGTTATTAGATCACAATTTCCTTTTCAATCTTTTTATTTTTTGTTAAAAAGAACCCCCTTGCTTTCTCAAATTACTGCACTAGTTGAAAAGGCAAAAGACCCAAATAAGTGGTGCATGGAAAAGAGACTCTTGGAGTATTAATCTAGATTCTAAGCAAGGAAAACATATTTTAAAATTCTTGTTCCCCGTATGCTTTGGATCTCTGAGGCTTTGACCGACTAGTTGATCAAACTAGAAAGGGACTAAGTGACTAGTAATTAGTTTTCACATTTTCAAATAAACTCCCAAGACGAAAATCCAGCGTCTCGTTTTTGCTTCGTGTGGGCAAATTTCACAAGGAAAACGGAAACAACTAGACAGTGACCACGAGGCCCCGTCAAGCTACACCCTCGTTTGGTGTAGTGTTGGACACACCCTCGCGACTCCATCTGGCACACATTTTTTGGTGTGGAGCCACACTTAGTGAGTCTGGACACATTCCCCGTACCTTCTGGCTATATTGGGAATACCCCTCTAGTTAATCAACTCATATTTCAATAAACTAAAATAGACCAAGAACAATTTGCAATACATTCACTACGATAGCACTTTATTCTTTTGACTCCATTTTGGCGCTGGTCTTGTTTACAATTTCAATCTTTTTTATTAAATCTTGTGTTAAATGGTTATGATCATTGTTGGTTGTTGACTTAATTTCATATTTGCAAGTGTCTTGCTTTCAGTAACTCACCTCAAACTCCTAAAACAACTTTCATACTGTAAACTATGAGTCTAATAGCCTTAGTAACTTTAGGGACTACCCCCTTGGCCTCGTTAGGAGGTTTTCCTAAATGGAGGAGTCAAAATCAAGTGACAGTACTTGACTCGAGACTTGCCCCCAGGAACACACCAAGCAGCTTGAAGATTTCTGCTGCAATAACCCCCAGGTGCGTGTTCTGACGGCAACAGAGCCCAAAATCACAAGAAAAGTGTCAAAAATCAATTGACTCTATCAATAATGCCATTTTTAAATTTAATTGAATCTATCAATAATGCCATTTTTAAATTTAATTGAATCTATCAATAATGTCATTTTTAAAATTTTCAAGGTTATATAAATTAAGAGGGCTCACACCTCTTAAATCTTTAGATCCATTCACACTCAAAATATAAGCTGTCAATGTGCTTAAGTGAATAAACATGGATCTTTCTACAATACTAAGATATTAAACAACTTTAATTCATGTCTCAAATGTTTATAGCTAGATTATGTTATTCATATTGATTGATATAGCAATTTAGGGTCATACACTCAAAATACCTAAGACTTTGAAAGTATGATGTTAGTTGAACTTGAAACAATCAAGTTCATTCACATAAGAAGTAGTAGTTAGCATCTAAAAAGCGCAGAGGCACCCAAAAACTAAGCACTCTTAGGAGCAATAATAGAGATGGAGTTGGAAAAAGGAATTAGAAAAAGATTGATCTTATGATTTATGAAGCTATTGGTGCTTTGTACATCTATATATATGCAATTTGCCTTTACAAACTCATACAATGGGATGAAGTTGCAGGTCAAATTTATAAAACATACCATGGCACCAAAGACATGTATAGTTAGTAAAGGGTTGACTTCAGGTCACACACCGATTTTTTGTATAATGTGGACCTAGAGGAGTGAACAAATTAATCAATTATGTTTTTTTAATTCTTTAATTTTTTAATATATTTAAAAAAAACTAATATATATTATTGCCACTCCCAACCTCACGTTTCATGCAAATTTGGGAGAAGCTTCTAGCCATACCAAATACTCGTACCTGCGTTCCAAAAACTTGTGCAACATAGGTTCATGGAAAACAATGTAACAAAACTTGAGGACAAATGGCATATTTTCATTTGTGGATTATACAAATCTCATGAAAGGCTTTCCCATAGTATAAACGTCTTACAACTTACAAGCCCAAAACCTCATTATTGTTTTCTTTTGCAGCAATTTTGGAAACTATCTTGGAGCATCCTTTGCAACCTTTATCCAACACACTTAGACAACATTTGAAACACAACCTTGACGTGCCAACAACAATTTACCTCTACATTTTTCACCATTTTAATGTCCAAATTCTTTTAAACTTCAGCAAACTCTAAATGGAAACTAGGACATGTTTTCCAACTAATTTTTGAGTTCAAATTCACCAAGGGGGGTATCTTCACCTCAAACATTTGGGTAGATTATTTCAAAAACTATGGCAATAATCTTTCAAAAGTTCTAAAATTAATCATGTCATTTCCTAAGCAAATTTTCCACATTTGTTTTAGTTGCTTTGACCACAAAATGCCAAAGGAAGAGAGATTTTGCATGGAGCTACTAAACATCAATCAAAAGCAAGAAAAGTGAAATGCACCTTTTGCCAAAAGGAAATTGATGGAGGGAGAAACATGTTCATTATCATCTTTCCCAAGCCCACAAAAGTGATCTAGCAACTTGTATATGCGTGATTTAGGATCTCCAACCTTTAACTTATCTAGCCTCGAAAGCCAATTAAGCCAACCAAAAAAAGAGGTGGAGATTATGCCTGATATTGATGGGACCTTGAATATGTCAAAGGAATTTGATTGGAGTGAAGCAAAACTAGAAGAGGCTCTTGTTCCTACGACTCATGCATGTAGAACAAAAACCAAAGTTGGAACTTCCAACAAACTTGTTTGCCCTAAGTTCCTAACACTAGTTTTGTACTTAAAACCCTCCACAACGTGAGATTCAGACTCCAGAGTCATATGCTTTCAATGTTGCTTCCAACTCACATCCCTCATCAAAATGTCTCAAGTTTTATATTTTTAAGGTATTTAAAAATTTTGTATAATCATAAAAAAAGCAATGTCTTACACATCAAAGGACTAAATGTTTCAAATAAAAATCCACCTTCACACACATCTATCCATTCATCATTCACTATTGAAAACAAAATAACAACTTTGCAACTACTTCTGTAGAAGGAGAAAAACAAAATGACAAACTACAAATGAGTAGTGGATATCCTATGTCACAATGGAGTGCCAAAAAAAAAATGTTCCTCTCAATGCTCTCAATTCGCCAAGACAAAGCCACATGCAAGTGATAACACAAATTTGCAATAAATTCAATTTTATCCATGCTTTCTATTCCTTTCAAAAATGAGACAAGGGAAGATTTATAACATAAGGTATGAAAAGTTACAATGGTTCAAGTGCATCTTGGGCTCATAGCTTTTTGTTATACATAATTAACCTTACTTCTCCTATTTAATAACATATACAAGATGTGACTAATGAAAATTCAAAGTTAGAATAGTTTCATTTTTAACCCCATCCTTCATGATAGGTGAAGGTCAAAAGCATATGGTATTCCTTCCCTGCCTATAGGTATGTGTAAATGGGCACTTAAAACTCACCAATGCTTGTCCCAAATAGCACAAAATTGGTTATTCAATATGTTGAAGTTGTTTAAGAAGCGTTGGGGCTAGAAAATCCTTCTTCCACATAAAAAATAGTCTCCATAAAGTATGTGAAGGTTGTAAAGGTGTATCAAAGTGATGTCATCAATCATGTCCTTCTTTACACTCCATACTAAACCTAGCTCCCAACCTAACTTGGACAGCACAAGTAGGAGGAAAAAGCTCATGAGCAAGCCAAGAAGGTGATGGAGATTTTTATGTATTATTCAACCACTATTTTCAATGTGGTTAAGGCCACAGCACAAATAGGAGGAAAAAGCTCATGAGCAAGCCAAGAAGGTGATGGAGATTTTTATGTATTATTCAACCATTCTTTTCAATGTGGTCAAGGCCCTCTCTTTGCAGGGAATGGTAAGATACTATTGATATTGCTACCATTGTATGTGTAAAGCAATGTTGCATATATCGTCTCGAGGAAAGTATCGGCAAGGGTCTGGAATATAACTTCTCGACGGTATCGGCGAAAAATATCGGAAAATGTCAACAGGCCACAAAAAATACAAAAATACTCATTTTTTTCAATTTTTAAAACATATAAAGCAACAACAACATCAAATAGACACATTGTTACATAAATATAATGATACAAGTAATAAATAAGATGCATAAGATGTCAAGTGGTCATATATCTTCACTAAACTGAAAATTATGAAACTGTTCCTGATAGGATGATACAAAATCACATCAAAAGCTCAAAATAAATGTATCTCATGAGATGAATCATCATGAGGTATCTAGATACTAAATAGTACATAATAAAATCAAAACGATAGATCATAGGAATCCCAATCATCTATTCCCTCTACCCCTTTTACGGGTAAAGGGCACCACTCTTCCTCTGGAAGTAGTAGGTGGTCGTGGAGGTGCTCGAGATGAGGTTGGAGTGGAAGATCCAGAGCCTCCAACTACTCTAGTTGAGGCAGGAGATAAAGTGGGTTGTCTCCTCCCAACCCCAACTACAGGTATCTATGGTGGTGGTGGTGGTGGTGGTGGTGGTGGTGGTGGCATTGGTTGCACCGGAAGATCAATCTCCTCTTGAACATCTATAGACACTGGAAGTGGATCATCTTCCTGCTCCTCCCCACCCTCCCCCTCCATTGTGGTCTCCTCCCCCAAATCATATGCACGATCCTCCCCCTCCTCCAACCACTCGGGTGCCTCCTCCATCTCAGGCTCCTCCAACTCCACCCTCTACTGAGTAGTGGTGTCAATGGCATCCAAATTAATGGCCTCTATGTCAAGTTCTTTGTCAAGTTGCTTCACCCATAGCCTTAGATTGTAGTAGACATACACCATGTCATTAAGGCGTTGGGTACCTAACCTGTATGAACATTGAGGGCCATAGTTAGTAATGGTAAATTGTAGTAAATGAAAATTAAAAATTAATAAATATAAGCAATTTAAGTTTTCATTGTTGCATTTTTGAACATTTCTAACCTATTGCGCTTCTTGGAGTGTATCTTTTCAAAGACACTCCAATTGCGCTCACACCCTGATGAATTGCAAGTTTGGCTAAGCACCCGAACGGCAAGTTTCTGCAACTCTGGGAGCTTTCCACCATACATCTACAATGAATAAAATGAAAGGATTCAATGGAAGACAACAAAATATATTTCTATTAAGAAATAAATGTCAAATATATATAAAGGAAAAAACAAAATTTGAAATTGAAGCTTACTTGGCATCTTTGCAGTCCTATCTAAGATAGCCATATCATAACCCAAAACCCCCACTGCCATCCTATATATCTCTATCTGTCTAGAAATCTCTAAGCGTTCAGCTGGAGTGTGCACCATCCTCTGAACACACTGGAAAAAACCATCCATGACCTCACCATCAAAATTAAATCCACAAGCATAAGCGAATGCAGGGATGAGGAAGAGCCCTGCTGCATGAATGGGACGATGGAGAGTGTTATTCCATCATTCATCAATCACACCCCAAATCTGAGCTCTCTTGGTGAGTCCTTCCTCATCCTTGTCATCATAGTACCGATAGATAGCTTCCTTGGCCCTATCCATGGCCCCATGGCCCCATACAAGTAGCCCATTGTGGGCTTGTCACCATCAATCAATCGAAGAACCTTTACCAAAGGTTCACTAGCGGTACATACCTCACCTACTGCACTCCATAATCTCTGGTCATGTCGCACAAGTTGGGCTATGGCTTGCCCATCTTGTTTGGTGCTATAGACACAAGCAGCCCACTCATCAAAAAGAAACATCCTCGGTAACTCCAACATGCTCTTGAGGAGTAACTGAAGTGAAATGAAGTTGGTGGCGAAACGTGTGATCACGGGACCAATCAACTCTCTGTTCCCCGTGAACTGTCTCATGAGTGAAAGAACATATGTGTGATTATATATGTATTTGGTCACACTCCGAGCTGAATCAATGGTTCCCTTGATCCAAGGAATTTTGCTCATGTCCTCTAGCATCAAATCAATGCAATGGGCTGCACAAGGACTCCAGTACAAGGTTGGATACCTCTCCATGAGCAACCTCCCAGCAACAACATAATTAGCAGCATTGTTTATGACGACTTGGACAACATACTGCGAGCCTATCTCTCGGATAAAGCCATCCATCAACTCATATAATAAGTGTGCATCTTTTGTATATGCACTTGCATCAACACTTTTGATAAACATTGTCCCCCTGGGACAACTAACCAAGAAATTTAGAATTGACCTGCCCTTTGTATCAATCCACCCATCCGACATCACGATGCATCCAGTGGTCTCCCATGATTCCTTGAGCCTAGCTAATCTTTGCGTGCAATCAGCCTTTTCCCCTTGAAGAAGATGCCCTCTCAAATCATTATAGGAAGGGCCCCTATACCCCGGGCCAACAATAGCAGCAGCTTCAAACATGGCATGGTAGAAGGGGTTCTTGGTAATGTTAAATGGTATATCACTCCAAAGAAAACATTTTGTCGCAATCTTGCCAGCCTCCTCTTTCTCCTTTGTTTTAACCAATGCCCGAATAGAAGGTTTCCCCCCCAGGTGTCGACCTTGGCACAAAGAAAGGTGAGGTTGATGAGGGCATTCGAGAAGTTGTGGGCCGTGTGGGTGAGGAGTGGGGTTGTGGTCCTACTCCTCCCATTGAGGCACTTGTTCCAGTGGTAGCACTTGCAAGTTCATGTTTGCGAGCCTCCTTCGCATCCCTCTTATTAGCAATATCAATGATGGATTGGTTTGCAATGCGCATAATTTCTGAGGTAGTTTTCTCACAAACATCCACATCAAACCCGGTGAGTTTGGCAAGGTGGTATTTCAAGCGGCTAATTCCTCCATAATGTTTTTTGCCACAAAGATTGCATGTCAATATTTGTCTGTTGGGAAGCTCTATTGGTTCACCATACACCCAGATTGGATCCAATGCCTTTGGCATTTTGTTGAGGAGAAAATCTTAACCCTATGGCACAAAAAAAAACAAAATAAACACATGATAATGCAAACTTGCAAAGCTTAAAATTTAACTAATGAGGGTTAGATGAATGTGGAAATGGAATGGTTGAATCTTCCATTCAAAAGCAAGAAGAAGAGGCACATTGCAAATGCAAACCCTAGCCTAAGTCTAGAAAAACAATTGCAGGAAGCCAAAACGTTTTATACATACCTGGAAATCTTGATGGTTTGAACATTGAAAGTTTGAATCCCCACTCCACCACGATCTCTCCGCTAATGACAGAAAAATCCTTGGCTTTCTCCTTCTTGGATGGATGCAAAACGTTTTCCCACCCCTCTCTTGCTCTCCCACACTTTAGCAAACACAAAATGAGTCAATAAAACTCAACTCGCGGACTTAAAAAGACGCCCCTGAAAAGAAAAGAAAAAATTGTTTTTGTTTAGCAGGCCGATATATTCGATCGACTCGCGATATATTCATAATATATCACGATATTTTGAATATATCGCGATACATTGAATGTATCGGATTTATCGCGATATATTCAATCCGGTATATCGGACCTCAGAAAATATCATCGATAAATCCGATATATCGACGATATGTGCAACACCTGTAAAGCTCTAACAACAAGAACCCATTAGCTCATTATCCTATGGCTATCAAGTGTAATGCACAATACAAATATAGCAATCTTTGTTAATGGCAAATCTTCTCACTTTTCTTCAGACTTCAAGAGGAATTCACCAAGGATGCCCCAATCTCATTTCCTCTACATTTACCTATTAAAGAAACCTTTCATGTATTATTAAACGAATGTTGGATTCAAGTCTTCTCTATGTTTTTGGCATGATTGTTGGTATCTCTATCACCCACCAAATGTTTACAAAGGACATAATCTTGATTAGAGAAGCTTTGGTATAGGAGGCAAACTACTAGAAATCTATAAAGAAGCTTTAGGAGCTTTTAGTTATTCTTATGGGTTTTTGAACAATTTTGATTAGAGTTGGTTCCCTTTTTTCAATAATGATAAGAAAATTGGCCCAGTAGATTTCTCAAACTAGCATAAGCAAGTAGGGTAGTGCAAAAACCCACCTCAACTCAAATGCCTAATTATGTCTCCATTCTTCACATCCCTAAAACTATCAAGATGAGATTAGTTAAGATATTTTCAAACTTTTCATAATATTCTCTTAAATCCAACCAAACCTTTAAACCATTAAGTTGGTCCACCGATTATTGTGTAGGGAGAATAGGCTATATAGCTCCAATTTATTTGTCGATTTGGCTAAGGGAGTAGCTAAAGGAGATAATTTTAGACAACAAACATATCTTCTATCAACTCTCTTTAGAGTTTACCCTTTCCCAAGAGATGATGTGGATGCTCATACTACGAAGGGAATATGATTGAGGTCTAAGGGATAGGCACAATATTCTCCACCAAGAAATATGAAGAGACCTCAAGCAACATACAAATTCAACAACCAAGATTTGATGTCAATTGGAAATGGGCATGGTATAAGCATGCCAAACCAAGGGAGAATGCTATCCATTGGCACCTTGCAGATGGGGGCCTGTCATTGCTTTGAAGTTGTCAAGAATTGGAATAACAAATGCTTACTAAGTTGCCCAATTTGCAATCACGGTGACAACAAGGTTTCTTGCATCTTCTAGCATTGTAACTTGGGTAAAGAGACCATGGGCAAAGTGGTTGGAGATATTTGACTTAGACTCCCAATTTAATCAAACTTCAAACAAGCCAATGAATCGAAGGTATCCTTTGCAATCATATATGGTGTGGAAGATGAAAGAGAAGTTTGGTAGCTTTTATCAAGTTGGAAATATTGCAAAGACTTCAATCAAAGTGCTCTTCTTTTCAATCTGGAAGTTTAGAAACTTAGTGTTTCAAGATAAAGGTAATTCACCTTGATAAAACTTGGGAAGAAACTTGGAGTTAGGGTGATTGTTAGCATCAAGCTAGGTTGCCATGCCAACAAATTTTAAAGTGGCCTCTCTCAGGGCTTCACAAAAGACTATCTGCTCGGATTACCTCTTTCAGTCTCTCACAAACAATCCCCACTAAATCTAGTTAATATGCGTGTTCATGCTTCTAGTGCCAATTGTTAATTTGGTTGGTTTACAAGGATTTGTTTATAATGAGTTTGCTAGCAAGGTTATGTGTTGCCAATGTTATTTTTTAGCATTATTTGCTAAGCTTTAAATTCCATGCTTAGAAGACTTCATTACTGTTAAGACTTTGTAGTGCACATTAAGCCATTATTGTGTACAAGGTTTCTATGTTTTAATAAACTTCCTTCACAATGAGCATTTATAAATTATAACTTCAACAACCCCTGTTGATCACACATAAGAAAAGATCACAGTACTGTTTAACTTAAATTAACACAGTACTAAACTAGGTTATGTCTTGAAAGTGTGAAAGCCTCAAATGATCATGCCTAAGATAAACAATATCAATCACCTTATGTTAACTTAATTGTAATCTAGTCTCATTCATAGCATGAAAAAAAAACTTTAAGGGATTGCTTCATGAAATTAAGTAGACCTACAAAGTTACCTTGATTAGAGGTTGTAAACGACAGGGGCGCATGGTGCCAGCTTTGGGTGAATTTTCTGATGGTGGAGAGGAGCATCTTACAACGGTACTGGAAGAAGAAACATGAGACAAAGATGAATGGCTCCGTTTAACTGCATAATCTGCCTGCTTCTGTGAACTCTTAGTCCCACTGCCCAACAGTAGTGAACTACTGGAAGAAAGCTGAGACAGGGATGAATAACTACGCTGAACCATATTATGTTTCAGTGCACTAGGCAATCCACTGGATTGCTGCAATGGACCAGATAGACTATGTGCAGGTACAGGATCTTCTCTAATATTTAGTTTAGATGGATTAACTACAAAGTTTTCATCAAAGACATTGCGGTACAGCAAAAGAAGATGTTGTTCCAAGCGTGCTACTTCCGACTCTAGCAGTGCAATTTCCCGGATCGTTTCCTCCGTCTGCTGCATTTCAAATATTTAAAATTTCAGTCCAGCACAGAAATACTGATGCATCTTACTAGAGGCCACAATATAACATATTTTTAGTTTTACAATCTCACGAACATCCCTATAGAGTCTAGACCACAGTAGACCACTACAAAAGTCTAGTTGATGTTGTAGGCCTATTACAACATCAACAATCATGTCTAGATGCTGTATACTGTAAGAATGTCTAGCTAATCAAACCTTGCAATATCCATAATAAGGCAACATTTCATGTCTGTGATAATTGACAAAGGAATCCCAAACTTTAATCCAGATTAACTACTGATGGCTGAAAAGCAAAAATAGATACCTTGGGAATACGATTCCCACAAGTTGAACTGCAAAATGTTGAGGCTCGGCCAAGGGCATTTTCCAAAGCCTCCCGTACTGCCAACTGATCATGCAATTTTAGTTCCAACTGGGCAACCTGCAAACTATAGGCTTCAATGAGTACAAAAACAGATTTAATATTCAGAACCATTTGAATTCTGCACCCATAGCAGCATTTAAAAAGGCAATTATAGGTTGTAAAGAGATATGAAAGATAGCATATAAGGACCGATCTTTGGAAATAAATGTTTAACAGTCGGTAGTCTTAGGCTATAGCTTACGATCTAATTCCTTACACCTGCAATTTTATTCAGAACAGCAGACAGAGACCACATTTGTAGAAGACAAAAGCTTAAAACTTAAAAGTGTAGGTAGAAGTCAAACATAAGGGCAGGAAAATAAATCCCAATGCAATTTTCAAGGTCTCAGCAATTAGGATGAAGAACAGATTAAGTATTCAAACAATCATAGACTGACACTATATAATACTAAAAGCAGTGTAGATGTCTCTCAGCATTCCTAAATGGGGTCATTTCTACCAAAGCCACATGAGTCGATCATGATAACAGATATGGCTCTTTAGACTGCATAAATATTGTCTTCCCTGTAATACAAAATGAAAGATAGAACCTATCTGTTTTGATACAAAACACAATTAAACATAGGAACATAAATGACCTAGAAGCCAAGGAAGTTCAGACATCGAGGTGATTTCAAGGCTATTTTTGTTGACATATATTTATCTATATCAAACAGCCAAGAATGGCAACATTGAATTAAATATGCTAACCATGTTAAACGCAACCAACTAAACAATGATATCAATCCCCGATGGACAAAAGTTAATGAAAAGTTCTAGTCAAACTTTATAGCTGGCATAGAAGCCCCATAATCCCGATCCACTATACAGAATGCAAAACAATTCTATAATAGAGGCCACATGAGCAACAACTCAACCAATAAGTTACGATCTTGCTTTCATCCATTATTGAGAGTACACAGTGGGGTTTTCAGACAGAATTTTCTCATTAAACTGGGACCATATGAGCAAGAACTACAACAATAAGTTACGATCTTGCTTTCATCCATTATTGATGAGTACACAGTGGAAATTTCAGCCAGAATTTTCTCATTAAACTGGGACCATTTATCAAATTTTGCTGAACATGAGAAACATGAAGAGAAAATCTAATATCATACTAATCCCATATATCAAATTTAAATTGATAAACACAGAAATATCAAATTATCATATTAATAGAAAATAAATAACTAATTATCTTTAATTATATTCAAATTATCAAAAAGAAGTTTGATAAAGGGGCTTCATAATTCTCCAGAAGTTAATTGATTCACGAGAAAATGAATAAATTCCTCAAATACTCACATCTTGCTTCAGCATAGCTTGGCGGTCCTTCTGAGAAAATTGCATTTTCATTCGTGTCCAACCCTGAAACACATGCAAATCAAATGGGAAATCCAAGATGCTGACAAGAACACATTTTTCATAGTTGGAGAATTCCAAAGATGAGATCTAATACAGGTACCAAGATATTGGAAGAATACTTGATGTACTCTATCTTTTGTAAGATGAGATATATTTTTTAAATATACTCAATTAAAATAATATAAGTGCTAAGAAATAAGATCTCCATAGAATATCCAAAATCTGCAATGCGATGGTAAGGCACAAAACAAACAGGGAATTCTTACTGTTTTCAAATTGTGAAGTATTCTGGGTGACATATCCCAATTATCTGATGATGCCTCATGGTCAGGAGCACTGCCAATAAAACATAAAGTTAAAACACTTGGACCAGCTTAACTCAATTGCAAACACCTATAGCAGTTGTTTTCAGATCTTCCAGAACAACCTACAGTGGATGTATCCTTAACCAATAACCACCATGGAATTGATTTGAAGGATTTTAATTTAGCATTTATCACAAGGCAAAGTTTAATTCATCATTTCTAAGCAAAGGATAAGAAATAAAGTCCCCAAATGGCCTCTAATTCTTTTGTATATATTCACTTCATTGTCATCCTGCTAGTTTAGAATAAACCCCTGTGTATAGCTTGACTGCTCTGCTGTCCGATTTTCAGGTCATTCCATCATCTCTAATCTGGTTCCATGCTTATTAAAAAGTGATGGGATTTGTGTCAAATTAAAAGGGCTAGCCATCTCTACAATATCTCTTACAGAAGAGCTGATGTATAAAAATCAAAAGACATACATTAATAGACAGATCTGACATTTCTTCTCTGCAAACACAGCCATAGTATTGAACAAGTACATTAACTTTTGAGTGCCTGAAATTCAAGCATGAATGCTTGGGAAATATCTTATCCAGTAGAAAAAGAAAGAATACAAAAACTCTGGCTCTAACTCTAAAATAAGTATCTCTTACGTATGACTGGTATTTATTCCTGATATAATGAGAAATGAGAGCTTACACACTCCAAAGTAGAGATAAGTTTGCCAGGCTCTGGTCTAGTGGATGATAGTGCATTGCCGTGATAATGGCCAGGTTCAAACCCTAATGGGCATAAAACCTTCATCATGTTAGTTGGTTCAGTTTGACAACCCCACATTAAGGTGGGAGAGTTGCTTTGTAAGATGACAAGGCACTGCCGTGATAATGGCCAAGGTTCAAACTCCAATGGAGATAGAGCATTGGTCATGTCATTCCGTGGAGTTTGACAGCTCCACATTAAGGTGGGGAAGTTGCGATTCATAGCTACCCAGGGATTAAAAAATTTATAGAATATAATGGAGGTAACCTTGTACACTACAATTTGTCAACGCGAGTGAAGAGAAATGGTAAAAATAACACCATAAAGACATGATGTGCCTAAGATGTAACTTGTACCTTGCTAATGTGTTGATGGGGATCTCTGTACAAACAAGAAGATGATAATAATGAAGCTCTGGGCAAACTGTGAGCATCAGACAGGCTTGCCATAAGTACAGGTGAAACGTTGATGTTTTGCAAGGTTCTAGGCGGAAAACTTATTACATCAACGTTTCAGTGCCTGCATTTATAGCAAGTATGTCTGGTGCTTAAAGATTGCCGAAACTCTGTATCGTGTTCAAACAAAATGCTTGCAGACTACAAAACTTAATTCTGAAGGTGAGGACTTGAGCTCTGCGCCCGGTTGCAAAGGCTTAGAAGATCATGATGTTCAAGATTAGAAGTGAACAATTCTATTGATAACCTCAAGCGGTCAGACCTGCAAATTTCTTTTAAGCAGAGATAGGATAGATCCATTGTTGGCACAACCCAAATGGTGGAACCAACACCTCACAAGCTCAGATCTTGAATTTCGAGCTGTTGGGTAGATATCCACAAAGCAGTTAGTTTCAGTCAGCATTAATGGAAGAATAGAGTCAGCATTAATGGAAGACTAGATTGATGTCTATAACAACCTTCCACGGTAATGTCTGGTGCATTGTTGAAACTGAAATTCCCACTGAACGATGAATCAATATTGCAATGTAAGAAGCATGAATAGGGGATAATTGCTTAGATTCATTAAGCAAATTAAAAGCACATTCCATGTATAAATATGGACTGAAATTAAAATACCTCCGTGAGCGGCAATGGCGTGCAGGTTTAGATTGAGATTCAAATGAGTCGGGCAATGGATTATGTTCAGCCTTCCCAACAACCATCTCACCCACGGACTCTCGTTCCTCCCTCCTGACTTCTTGACGATCTGTGTCCTTCGTCATGCTTTCAAAAATCTCTTCACTTTGCACCTGCACATTCAAAAATCTCCATCTAAGCAGAGAAGAAGCCCAGAAAGAAAAACAAAACAAATGTAATACATTCAATCCAAGGCATGATCCAAAAATATCCAATTGAACAATGCCAATGTCTAACACTGACCCACCTGCAATGCTAAATCTGCACACAAAATGCATTTCTTTTCTTTTTAACAGAAACTACCCAGTATTTGGCCAGAGCAATTTGGGAATTCTTAGGTAGAGCCTATACATTTATATACCCTGATTCCCTTAGAATCCAACTTTGACTAGTTCTAGTAAACTCCCTTCCGTCTACAGCTAAAGCACAACTCAACCAAATTAAAAATGACGCAAGGTCTCAAGGGAGAACATGGAGGCCGGGCTTGCAGAACATGGATGGGATTGGATCCACATGCCTATCTCAAGGTGCTAAAACGATCTGTGGGAATGAAAGTTGGTCAAGGTATTGGATAAAATAAATTTGAACAGAATGAAAATGGCAAAGAGGAAACGATGTCCAGAGATTTTGATTTAGACTTTCAGTACAGCAATGTGCTCAGAGTCAATCCATCGTACGAATTTGAGTGTTGAACTTACACTCCATAACTACCCCTTAAAATTCTTGAGAATTCAGTAACCTACAAACGTCCTTTGTCCAGCTGCCGAACTGTGAAAAGGTAGCCGTGTGCCCACCAAACGAGGGAACCCACAAACGTATTGACAACACTAAGTAATCAATGTTTAATCTTAAAAATTTGGAAGCGTAATTGCCAAATCTTGGGTTCTTGGATTCTGATACAGACGAGTCCTCGGTTTGTGTGTGACAGCGGCCTTCACTGGCGGCTGTTTTTACCTGACATGCCATCAATGGTGCATTGAAAGCCCCTTCCAAATACCACTTAAATTATCAGACTTCCATTCCATTGATGGTGCATTGAAAGCCCCTTCCAAATGCTACTTAAATAAAAAAATTATTAGACTTCTTCGAATCCATTCGTTGCAGATGCGGAGCTCCGCGCCCAAACAGTTGCTACTGTCCGCCCACTCCGCGTTGCATCCATTGATTCCCTATTTTATCTTATATGCAAATCCCATATTTAATGGCCCCATGACCAATATGGAGAAAAGAAATTATACAATAATATTCTGTGCTACTCCACATGGGTTTCGATAGCTTAGGTAATCAAACAGAGCATGAATCCACAATATACGACGCCGTTTGCTAGAGGAAGGAATTTCACCAGAAACGGACAACCGCCTTGCTGAGTCAGCATTCACCCCGTTGAATGCTTCGAAATCGTTATTGTGCCACGTGGGACCCCATACCCACGCTCTTCGCTCTGCCTTCGAAATTCACAACCCCACGGTGACACTGGCACGGCAATGCTTTTACCGTGCAACTTGCTGTTAAAGTAAAATCTATGAAAAAAAAAAAAAGTAAAATCTATGAAAAAAAAAAAAGTAAAATCTACCTGAGGGTAACTTTAGTTTTTGGTACTTTGAGATCTTTTTCACCATGTCAAATGGGTATGTGTCTGGCAATTCTTGGTTTTTTAAAGTTATAATTACGTTTTGTCTCAAATTCATTCCAAAATATTTGAATATTTTGAGAAATTGGTTATAAATCTTTTATGAATGGGTTATTTTGGAAGTACTTAAAATAATTTTAAAAATTTGAGTATTATATAACCTAATTGGATGAGGGAAAACAAGAATTGAAGAATCTTTCGCTTCAAAACAATGGAGTACATTTAAAAGAATTGGCAGGTGCTTTCAATGTTTTTGGAATCTATCATATCAAAATTCAAACGAAAATGTATGAATGAAAGATTTTAATAATGTCTACGAGGCTAAGCAGTCTCAGGGACCAAAAGAACCACAGCCCTAACTCCTCTCCATATTCTTTTCCATGTCAGATCTTCTGCTGTAAATCTTCTGCTGTAAATCTTGACAGTAAACCAAAGATCATATCTACATAAAACGTGACACTAAAACAGATATATTATCTAAGGAAGGTATCAATCTCAGTGTCGAACAATGGCATATATCATAAAAATATGATAAATGGCATTCAATACTTTCATGCTCCTTTTAAAATTTTGCTATATAGATGACAAGGCTACATCCTTGTATCTGTGATTTCTGGTTCTTTGATCCTTGTTTTGATGATATGTTTATGAATTATGGAAACTCTTTATAGTTCTTTGTAAAGCCTTGAAGTAACAATGCTAAGATGGACATTTTTATGATTTTAAACGATTTTGAAGAAAGTGATTCTGTATTAATACAAAGTTATGATTTTTTTTTTTAATACAGTTGTAAATTCTTGCTAAAATTAAAAACTAACTACATTGATACTTTTTGAAAGATTTAACTAAATTTTACACTAATTTTATGTAATCTTTCAAAAAAGAATTTAACAAAAACGGTTGAGTAGCTCTGATTATATAGAAAAACGAGAATTATAGAGAAAAGCAAAAGGATTGCTCCCATAAAAGGAAAGCATCTATCACACCTTGTCCGTCCTTTACAAGCTTATAACTGCTATGAAATTTCCCTAGTCTATGGATGTTGTAGCATCTTACAAATTGTCCAAGAAGGTATAAGCAGAAAAAAGAACATATCAAAGGACTTAACTTATACAAAAACGCTGTAATCTGAAGTTTCCTAGAAAACAAAATGTTGCATAAAAACGCAGGGACTCCCAAGCTTGTGTAGACCAAAAAAAGAGACATAGATAAGAGTAGTGTGAGACCAAAACAGGGTGTAGTCATCCTTCAGATCAACAAGTGCAGTCAGATGAACATCACCGTCGGGTTCTGCAGTCCCAGTCTTTCCAGCGTTGTTGACAATATGCAGGCCAGCTTGAGCCATGTCGTCTTTAAACTTGTCCAGGTTCCTACCGAGAACTTCCAGCTTGCTGCTAACATCCTCAGAAAATGCGTTCTTACCTGTCTTGTGAGGGTACAGAGGTCCAAGAATTTCTTCAATGTGATCAACCTTCTCAACTAGTTTCATGTTATGATGCTTAACCTCCAGGTGGGTTGCATGAGCCAGAGTAAAGAGACGAGTTAAAGCCCGTTTAAATTCAAGGTTTTCATTTCTTATCAGTTGAACCTGACTTTCCAATGCATGGAAATGCTCCATAATAACCCCAAAATCATGCTCACTGCCATGATTCTGTCCATAACCCTGAACCCGCTTAGAACCAGCATGCTTATGACGAATTTCGGTCACCGGGGGGATAACCTACTCATCCTCCATTTCCACACCATTATTTGTTTCAAGCAGAATAGGCCAATTGCACGCTCCTGGAGAACTTCTAAGTGGTTTGCTACAGCGAATACATCTCGAGAAAACCTCACAGCCTTCCTGAGAAGGAGACCCTGAGAAGTGGAGAGCCATAGAGATTAGGAAACGCTCGCTCCAAACAGAGATGTCGCCGATGAAATTACAGCAGAAAACATACCATATCGATAAATTCCAGAGAGTTCTGAGGTGAATGAGGAGGACGGCCATCCCTTCACCTTTTAAGAGCGAGCCTATTCTACGCATGCCAACCATCTGGCACTGATCCAACAGGTTGGCGTAATTAAGGAGGAGTGATGTGAGGATCCGGGGTAGATACAAGGAACGGGGCTTGATTATAGTCCCAAAAAAACTTTGAACATGCCCATTAAAATTCATAAAAACCAAACTTAAAAGATAGGCCATCGATCCATGGTGGGAGGAGCAAACATTAGGGGATCCAAACATTTTCAGAAAGAACATGACCACAATCTAGAGTACCATAACTAAGCTTGACGCCAAGATTTGCCATGATGTCTGCTTGCCTATTGAGATCTCTCCAGATATGGAAAAAACTGATATCCTTGAATTCCTTGGCTATACTGGAGAGAAGAGAGTGCATCTTGGAGGAGGGGCTTTTCCTACTTTTGACGATAGTTCTAGCTTCTCTAGTGATTATTAGAGAGTCCCCTAAAACCGCCAAAGTCTCAATTCCCAGATCTCTAGCAAGTTCCATACCTTTGATAAGACCAAGCCATTATGCTTCATTATTTGTCTTTTTTCCAATACCCCAGGAAAAGTTTCTTTGCTTGTTCCCATGGAGTCGAGGATGACTCCACCCGCACCTGCGAAACCGGGTTTATGTAATCTTTCAATTACCAAAAACATATTTATAAATAGAAAAAATATTTTATGTAAGATTCTTATTAAATTTACTATAACAAAAAAGATTTGTTTGTGACAAGAATAGCGTGTAACTTATATATTTCTTAGGTAAATAGTATTATTACATTGACCCATTTTAAAAGTTTATAATTGTAATTTCAACAAAGTTTTATATCTAGATTTGGTAAATGACAAATTAAAAAAGTTAAAATTTTAGAATATTTAACTTTATTATGAAAAAATATGTTTTTTTTTTTTTTTTAAATTGTAAATTAAATATTCCTATATAATTGCAAATTCTTGTTTTTTTTTGTAAGTTAGACAATTCTTCTATTGCCTTAAAAAGAAAATTACAGATAAAACCAAGCCCCTCCCAATAGAGGGAAAAGAAGCTTGAAAGTCAGAGAAGCAGTCTCCCCTTAAAGGAAACGAGACTAAACCACAGTGATTGAGAATTCTTAAGAAGTCTTAAAACAGAGTTTTCCATACTAACAGAGTTTTTAAAGCTGTCTTAAACAGAAGTAAACTAGGAACATAACAACAAAAAAACCTGGAACTGCAACCAAAAACTGATTACTTATGAATGCCGTTGGTGGAGCCTAGCTCAAGGCTCATGCCCAAACGCTTGGCAATTTCCATCTGGTTGCTCAGGATGCGTTGCAGGAGCAACATCATCTCGTCCTGCTAGAGCATAATTTCCCCATGCTACTCATCTTTTTCCACTAAAGTCCAACCCAGAATCATCTTCTGCGACCAGTGCAGGTCCAAGGATTTCTGATAGAGGGTGAGGTGGCCACGGGAAGAACCAAGGTATGGAACAAGGTTCTTAAATTCCTTTTTTATGTCCTCCTCCCCAATGCAGATTCTATCAACCTCAGTTTCTTCCTCAGCTTGTTGAATTGTATCTTGCACAGAGACAGGGATTTCCTTCTTGTATCTCTTACATTTTTCAACTAACTGCTGCTAAAACCAAATGGGAGGACTCATTGGTTCCGATAGATAGAACTCGGGCAAGATCGAGGCTCGACGGGTGTTCTTCCGGGGAGGCATTTTAATAGAAGGAAGGGCGAAGGAAATCACCACAGCTAGCAGGAGGAAAGGGCGAAGGCAGCCACCGTAGGCAACCACCACAACTAATAGGAGCGAAACAGAGAGATAGAGAGGTTCACGAGCGAATGTGCTCAAGGAGGTTTCCCCAACAGCCGAGGAGAACTTGTCAGGAAGGTTTCCCCAACAGCCGAGGAGAACTTGTCAGGAAGGTTTCCCCAACAGCCGAGGAGAACTTGTCAGGAAGGTTTCCCCAACAGTCGAGGAGAAGGTTCGAAAAGCAGAGCTCCTAGGAGGATAATATACAGCTAACCCAGAGCATTTCAAAGGACAGGAAACCAAGTAGAGCGACCACTTACCAAGGAGGGAAAAAGTCAGGGTGGAGTCGATGTGCAAAAACCCAGGCTCACGTAGATCAGCCCGAATGCCCACCACTATCTTCAGAATTGCAAGAGCAACTAGAATTGTTTCCCCCAAGTCCCTGATGCAACGCTTCATAAAACTCGGAGGAGTCCAATTATGGTTTTGCATGTTGGAGAGTTGTTGACTTCTCCCCCAATCTTCCTCTGTCATGAGAATAAATGTCCCACACTTTGTCATGATGAACCATTTACTTTGACGCATATGAGCCAGCCTTCGTCTGCTGAAGCGAACCTGTACTTGCAGGCCTGAGAAAAGACCTCTTTCCATGGGCATGTTTAAACGCAGACGGAAGGTGATGAGGTGGGAGCACGGGGGTCTGAGCTTCCAGCCACGTGCCTCTCATCCTCCATCCCGGTTGTACAACTATCCACCCACCTTGGGGAATAATTGCAAATTCTTGTTAAAATAAAATATCAACAACATTAATATCTTGTAAAGCCTAACTCATAGTACGTTATCTTTATGTAATTTTTCATTTAGGAAAAACATATTTATAAAGTAAAAATTTCATTATGTCAAATTCTTATTAAATTTATGATAAGAAAAAAAAATGTATAGCTTATTTTTTTTTTTTTCAAACGAATGTATAGCTTATACTTCATGTACATGTTATTACATGGTCATATTTAAAAAGTCTAAGTTGTGACCAACTTTATGCACTACATTTACTGATGCCTAGTTTTTTTCCATCGAAAAATTTATCTTACTATGGCATATTTAAGAATTAAAAAGTCTAAGTTGTGTCTAGTTTAAGTTCCTATGGCATATGGATTGTACCTCATTTTCAAAAAAAAATTATCACCTTCATGTTGCATTCTAATGTCTAGTTAGGTCTTTATAGTATATAGATTGTGGCTAGTAAATCGAATATTTAAAAAAAAATGAATTTCATGTTTCATTACATGATAGAAAATAAGTTTTTGACTTTATAACTTAAATGAAAATCAATTCATTGTTATCAAAGTTATTTCAAAATATTATAAATTAAAGAATTTTTATTTTTAAAATTAAAGATGTTATTTTTTATTATATTAAAGATGGTATCTATAATTTATGAGATGTAGAATAGTCAGTGGTGGGTGATGGTTAAGACACCTCTAAGCAGAAAGTTTGTCGGTTTGAAACTCTGCGGATACTAAAATCCAACCATGCTAAGGGTACGGTCCAGACCAAGTGCAATCCCAGGATGATTTTGACGGCTTCGATACCCTTGATTCGTGATCTGTCAGCCAATAACAAACCATGCTAGACAGAGGATACTACCACTTGCCAAAATCTAAATAATATCGAATTAAAATTTATTAATTCAAAGAGTTTAACACAATTTGAACTATGTTTTAACAACACTTTTTACTATAAAAATTTAACACAATCTTAAATTAGGTTTTAACAACACTCTTTAATATTGAGATAATAATTACTATCCAAGCTACTTGATATTATTGGTTCAATAGTACTTGATAGGTTCAATAGTAAATTGAAACATTGTACTTAATGAAACGGACATAAGCATTAGTTATTAGTTATTAGTTATTATGGGTTAATAATTTAATTTATGATGGATCAATAATTTAATTGACATAGAGAAAGAATAATTGTATAAGATTCACTTTAATGGAATTTATTTTAAGCATTTGATTTATAGGACTATAAATATTTGTTTTAAAAAATAAATTAAGTAAAAAATAAATAAAAAATAATAAAAATAGTTGAATAAAATTGATAGTTGAGATCTATTTTGTTATCCACTCAAAATTAAAGAATATAAATAATGTTTATTTACATTTTTTATTTTAAAAATATATATAATGATTATGTAAATGTAGTGTTTATATTGTATATTTTTATAAATATTTAAATTATTTAATTATTAGTATTTATTATAATAATATATTATTTATAATTTTAATTTAGAGGTGTAGATTAGTTGGTTGGATTTTTCTGGACCAAGATGTAATATGGTCGAGGTCGGGGGTTTAATTTTATGGGTTTTTCAAGTTTAAGCGTCGATAGAATGCCAACAAAACAAAGTCTTTTTACGTAAACTTTTGACTTAGATCCATGAACATAGCGAGCTTTCAAGTCATAAATCACATTAAAAAATATTATTTATAATTTTAAGTTAATGTAGTAATTTGAGTGACTAAAAATTTTAAATTTTATGTAAAAAATGAGTGTAATTGAAATAAGACATCTATAATATTCATATTTTAATGAACATGAATTCTTATATGTTAAAAAAAACTTTGTTGAAGGTGCAAAGTTTGGATTCAAGTCAATGACAAGATCTCTCCAACCATTAAAAGAAATTACATTCCATCAACTAACATCGTTTTGAATTTGACATCCTTTTACATTAAAATATTTTTGTGTGATAATACAAATTTTGGTTTCGACTCAATGACAAGAACTCTCTTACTATTAAAAATAATTACATTATATCAAACAACATAGTTTGTAGGGAAAAAGGTAGACATGTTTTGCTTTATTATATTATTTTTCAATATAAGAAAGACTGTGCCATTATTAATATTAATATGTATTGTATTAGGTAAGATAGATCTTTTGTAAAGTTGTGAGGTGACTTCCATTGAAATGCAACCCACTTTAGGCTTAAGGGGCCATGTATACTTCCTAGGTGCATAGGCACATGAGGGAAAGGGATATGCCCTTGTTTTCAAACTTTTATTTTATGTGTTTGATATGATATAATTTACAATCACATTGATTATATATTTTAAAGTTGGGATTCATTAAATTAGAGTAATTAAAAACTTTTATTTTATGTGTTTGATATGATATAATTTATAATCACATTGATTATATATTTTAAAGTTGGGATTCATTAAATTAGAGTAATTAAAATAGTTGTGATTTTTTGAAGATAAAGAAATTTGATTTAGAGGACTTTTTTCTATTATCTCTTTTTTGTAAGTATCTACAGGGATTTGAACTTGTGACCTTCCATTTACAACTTCTTATCTCAATTACTCATTACCAGTTACTCTACCCCTCGTAGGACCATTTTTTATCATTTTAATTAAATAAATAAATAATTATATTTAACAAATTTACATGTTTTTAATTAAATTTAGTAAAATATATAAATAGAAACAATTAAATTTAAAAAAAATGTGGTTTATGAAAAATCATTTAATTTTATATTCCATTATATTAGGTTCAATACTTACCTAAAGGGGTTGGATCCATCATTGAAAACTAGTGGACAAGGTTCAATTCCAGTGAGGGTTTTACCTAGAGTCATAGGGTCACCTTGAGGTAGAGGTCAAACATGTGGTTGAGGTAGCTTTACCCGTAGTCATGGGGTCACCTTGAGGTAGAGGTCGAACATGTGGTTGAGGTATATATCAGTTGACGCTAAAGTGCACTATTAAGGCACTCCTTACGACACCATTGGTTCAAACCTTGACTAGACTTGTGTGCCATGCATGGGGCAACATGAGTATGCCTAGAGATTATAGTGGCAGTAGATCGAAATCAACACCATATCACACGAATACGAACCCAACCCCGATTCCACTAGGAAAAAATAATAATAATAATAAGTTTAATACTTTTATATCTTCAATATAAAATTTTATAAAAATATTTATGTATAGAAAAAATTTCATTTGATTGATTTCTTATTTTAATTTATCGTTTTTTATTTATTTTTGAAAAACCAAAAATCTTTATAAACTATATAAATTATTTTCCAATATTTTTTTCTAAAACACTATTTAATTAACATTTTAAATTTCTTTTTTTTAATTTATAATTTCTTATTTACTTTTAAAAAGCCCAAAATTTTTATAAACTATCTAAACTCTTTTCCAATATTTTTTTTTTCACAAAAACATCAAAGTTTATAAACTCTTTTCCATTTTTTAGGGGAAAAAACATCATTTAATTAACATTTTACAAATTAATTGCAAAATATTATGAATATAAATTCTTAAAAAAAATCGTATTAGTATCCATTAATGAAATATAGACTTTTGTATCAACTATGTTGGTTTTGGATCATTGATATTATGAATACTCTTCCCATGTTCATGAAAATAGCATTTCATAAAGCATAGATGGTTCATGTGATTGGGTTCTTTCATACTTCTAATTTAATAAAAATTAATAATTATTATTATTATACATCTTTCTATTTCATGAAAAAAGTATTTATCATATTTTAAGTTTTATGAGTGCATCTATGTTTTTCAATGCAATCACTCTTTTTTTCAAAGCATCATTGTCATAAATGGTTATGCATGTTTTCGAACAACATTTCCTTCCAAAGAGCACGATATGGTTTTCTTAATATCACCTTTAAACTTGGGGTGGGGGAATTCTCACTCAGCTTGAATGAATATGAAAGTCAATGGATTTGATTAAAGGGCATGTAATCGCGGGATTTAAAGAATTTATAGATTATGATCAAAACAGTATTTCATCAGTATCTATTCTCAAAGCATTGTTTTTATCTAGCTTCAATGGGGTATATGCTATGTTCGATGGAGTTTCACAAGTGGATGCAAGTACATGTGGTGTTGGGGCAATTATTTTTTTGGATCCTCGTAGGCACATTAAACTCTAGATGAACTGCGGATTTAGGACAAATACAAAGGGAGAGTTATGTGCCCTCTGGTTACTCCTTCATTATGCAAATCTCAGGAAGATTTTACTTCAACAGGTTGTAGGGGACTCGCTGGTTATTATCAATTGGGAACGTGGTATTGGATCAATTCATGCACTACATTTGTCTTCGTGGATGGCATAAGTTCAGATACTTATAAAGGACTTGCAGGGGATCCATTTTTCACACATTTACCATGAAGATAACAAACATGCGGATGATATGTCTCATCATGGTCTGTTGGCACAAGAAGGTCATATATTTTCTGAGCTCTGTGAGGACCAACGACTGATAGATGCGGGCGCTATCTTTATCTATCATGTTTAGTTCTGTATTTTCCACTATCTTTTTGTATATATTTTATATTGTTTATTTTCTCCGACGGATTTGATAGATCCTTTAAACATATTCACATTTTTGTCTACTCTTTTTTGTCTTCAATGTTTTATAGTTGGTTTGCCATTGGTTTAAATGGACTTTCAATTTCTTATATTCTTTGTACTTGAAGGCCTGGGTGTTTGGATCCTTTTGATTCAGGTCACCATTTGACCTCGTTTATGTTCACATGACTTGCTGTGATGGATTTAGACTCATATGTAACTATTATATACTTTAATATGAAGTGTAGACATTTTCCAGTGTGAAAAAAAAAGTCCATGGATGCTCAAGTTTAAGTTATGATACAAATAATGAAGTTGAAATGATAATTATATAGTGAGGAATGTTAATATTTATATCGATAGGTATATATATTTTAGAATTTGGGGTGGACTAGTAAGTATATTTTTTCTAGATTGTAGGAGTATGAGACAAATGTACTGTCCAGATTGATTTTATGGGTGTTGTTCCAAATTCAAAATAAACAATTAATTATATATATATATATATATATATATATATATTTTCCAAGGAAAAAAATCAATTATTCATATAGAATAACATAGACTGTCATTGTGGGACTTACATCATTGTTGCAAGAGTAGACATTTACATTCAAGAGTTCTTAAGATTATCAGAAAACTCTCATTCCCATAAGGTCATAGCTTAAACCATTACAGAGACATTAACATTCTCCTCTTTTGTCCTTGTTAACATTTTCTAAAAAATGGTTTTCTCATGTAAGGTTTTCCAAGAGATTTCCTATTTTCAATTTCAAGAGAATCTCAACTCCAAAGTGTTTGAAATGGAACAAATAAGCTCTAGAATCCAAATATTAGTTGTTGGTTTGGTCATGGGATGGTGAATTTATGTCTACATCCTCAATTCCATATTGGTGTTGAATTTCGTTAGAGAAGGGGTGGCTCAAGAAATAGAGTCATTGTCCTCGAAAACTAATAATCCAAGTCACATTCACAAGGACCCTGATGGATCCTGAGAATGACACCACATTAGCTTAAAGCTCTTCAATTATAAAACATTACCTTGAGGATATAAAACAAAATGCAACCATCATTTCATTTGAAGCATGGTGTTTATGGCAAGGCGGGATTGTGATCTCATTTTACTTATTGAGAAGGATGGTGATAAATTCACATGCTCTTGGCATTCAACGAGCATTTATCTTAGCAATTTATTAGATAATTTGTATTTAGTTTTCCTTGCAACTCCATTCTCGAACATTCTTGATTGATTCCTCTCTATTGGTTTGTGTTGAGGCTCTCGGCAATATCGTCTTTCAACTCCTTGTCTCTAAACTCTTCTAGTCAAAGCTTGACCTAAGCTTCTATAAACATTAAGGATCATTGTATTTGTTTACTAACTACTATTGGGAATGCTTGAGAAATTCATAGATGTGTTAATGTTTACTTAATTAAAATCACAAACATGTAGGCTAACATATCTACAATTGCCAAGTAGGCGGAATCTTGAAGATCCTAGGTCAAGTCCAAATTTACTAAGGTAGGAAAGGAGAAGAAATGCCTCTATGTTGAAAACGTGAAGCATATTTTGGCTCTATAGGATTGGGAACAAGAATCCAAAAGCACCCTCACTATCCTCAAGATGAGGATTAATGAATTTTATGTCCCCTTTTCTTTTGTTCAAGACTTGCTACTCCTTCTTACCAACGATGCGAACCCTCCATCAATGGAGATGCTTCCGAGGAGCTCGGCCAACCACAAGTAATGGACAAATCTCAAGAGGAGACAAAGACCATCAGTTAAGTGTAAGTTGAAGCTAGGTCTAAATTAATAAGATTTGTTTACTTCTAGTTACAATATGTTTTATTTTTAGATATTACCACTGGGTCAATTTATATGAATCTTCACATGGTAGTTTCGGAACAAGAAAATTTTAGTATTTTTGGAATTCCTTGTATTTTAAAAAACTATGTATATTTTTCTCATATCCTAGCTCTATTAAAAATAGGAATGGACTAAAGTTGTATGAATAGATATGCAAAGCCCCAAGCGTTAGCTCAATTAGTTGATCCATCCACCCAAGGCGTGTTGCTAACCAAGGAGGCCAAAAGTCACAGGTTCAAGCGGCAATTGAGTCTCTTAGGGTAAATTAGAGGTGATTTGAGGTGGAAATGTTATGAAAAGCTAGTGATAGTACAATATTATCTAGTGGATTTTGGAGCCCCTAAGGGACACACATGTGTCTTTCTTTGAGTTTCCCATAGAGGTATCCGCACACTTAAAATATGAAATTATGATTGCATCAAATACAATTCAATTTTCACTTATAGACAAAAATATTACCTAGGAACCCAACCCATCCTCAAAAATATGTAGAGAGAGGAGAGAAGATATGTAAAAAATTCAATGTGTCAATGGTATCTTATTGAGCAGTGAAAGAGGGGCATTGTGATCGCCTGCACCAAAATTCAAGTCTCTCAAATGTCCTTCTTATTTGTGCACTTGTATTTGCGATAATTGTTGGGTCCATGTGTAAGTCATGGCAAAATTTGGCAAAATAGATACCTCCAACTTGTAACACCTTAGCCAAAGCACTCCAATTTGAATGTTGTAAGCTAGTTATAGTAATCCTAAATCTCCTAAACTAGCGAAGGGCGAGCTTGCCACATTAGAATACTTGGAAACCAATAAAAAAGAAAGAATGCATTGGCATGTCTCATGATAGAGACAAACAACTAGCAAGTTAATTCAAGTGGCCAGATTTTATCTACACATGATGATGTTGCTACACATTAGGGTCTTGAGATTGTATCGATAAAAGGTAGGCTGGTATCATTGAGTATTGTAAGTTTTTCTTACTCTTGAAAAAATAAAAAATCTCTACAAAATGATCAAATACCAAAAGTGAAGAAAACAATATTAAACATGCACTACTTCTCCATCCGCCTAAGTTTTGACTCTCATTTTAAGGTCCTATGTTACTTAAAAACGAATTATAATATTGATATATTCAAGAATTAGGGCCTTAATAGGCTTAGTCAACAAATCAATATATTTTTGGAAGAGAGATTTTGAGAACCAAATCTCCTTCCATAAATTAGGTGTTAAAAATTCATATGCTTGTAATAGACACTGAAGGTTTGCCTACAAAGTAGTAATAAAATTTAGATATATGAAATCAATAAATACAAATATCACCATAAATTGAACGACACTGCTAGAGCCATCCAAGTAAATGAGTTAAGAAATGTAAAAGATTTATAGCCACATAAAAAACTCAATAACAAACATATAAATGCTTGGATGTTGGTGAAGAGACGGCGGGCAATACAGGTTGGGGGACCATGTGCCAGGGTGCATGGCAAGTTGGTGCAAACAAGACCCTTGGCGGATTTTACCTAGGCTCAAGCACAACTGGCCAACAAACTTGGTGCATGGAAGCTTTAAGACTAAAGTACTGCACCATCAAAACACACGGCTATAGGGAACTCTAGGAACCAAAAGCTATGATGATTGTTATTAAACAAGAGGTGGAGTGGGGGGGATATTATGCCACTCAATGGATTTTGGCTCGCGTAGTCTTCTCACTCACTTTCCAAAGCAACACAATGCCACCAAGGCAAAGTGCTCACATTAGACCAAGAAGTGGAAGCCAATGCGGAGGAGGTGAAGGTAGCAGTAGTTGGAATTGAGGCGCCTAGTTAATTGTGGTAAGGATTAAGGTTGATAGGGACGCTACTCCTATTAGTCCCTAATGGGTTTTGAATTTTTTGTTAGGACAAGCCCTCGTAGAATGACATCATGCCGACAACAACCTTCTGCAGCTCATTGACAACATGAGGGATGATCTCGATGCCTTACACACCAAGATCGACCTCCTAGTCTATCTTGCAAATGCTCAGTTTCAAGTGAAGGATAACAAGTAATACGAGGTGGCTTTTGCTCACATTTTTGTTCCATCTGATGTTAAACCCAGATACAGCTTTGCAGGTTCCTTGTCTTTTGATTTAAGATGTTGTTTTTTTGTTAAAGGATTTTACTATCTTCAAGTAACTCTGGTACTTTTGATGTTTCATTTTTTGTTGTTGAAAGAATATGCACAATAGGGAGGAGACCCTAGTTTCCCTTTGTTGGGTAGGTTTCTCCTCTCTATTTCAACTATATGAAATTGTGGTTAATGGTACTTGAACTAAACTAAAAAAAAAACTAAAACTAACCTGGTTTCCCTTTGGGCAAGTCAATCAAAGAATGTTATACCATTTTATAAATTATTTTAGTAATAAAAAGATCTCCAATAACTTAAAAAAATAATAAACATATAAATATTACTAATAAACAAAATATAATATATTATTAAATTAAAACCCAATGTTAAATGATTTTTCATTCAAATAAATTTGTATTCACAAAAATCACAATACACTTGAAAAACCAATGGATCACTAACTATGTCTCACAAATGAAGACATCGAATCTTAGTCATAAACAACACATAAAGAATACAACTAATAAATTGCATACACGCACTTTGTGCCATCTCCAAGTACCATATAATATAATATAATTTTAAATAACAATTGATTTAAGTGATAATTTGCAATGCTCAATCTGATATCACTTATGGTGGATTGCTTCTTAGCATGATTAATCTTTACTAATAGAGAAAGGTTTCATAAAGCCAAAATAAAGGGTGATGTAAAGACATGAAGAGAAAACAAACTTCAACTTTACCTTGCATGTATTTTATTTAGTAGTACCTTTTCTTTGTCTGTCTATATGGTTCATAAATGTATTCCTCTTGCCCGGTATTGGAATTTGATTTATACATATTGATCAAAGATGGATTTCTCATAATATTCTCTCCAATGAAGCATTAACAAGTAATGGTTGAGAATTTTCTTTTTTTTCTAAGAAAATTCATTTGGCCATCCAAGTTCCTCTAGGGTGTTGCACAAAATCATCCTAAGATTAATGGAGTTACCCTGATGTTAAATGATAATGGTGTTATTTACTTCTAATTGGAACAATTTGAAAGAATAAAAGATTTTACATTTTGAAAAACTTTTAAGTTGTAAAAGTCACAAATTATGATTTTGTCAATATGATATACTTATAAAGTTTTGATAATTATTTGAAAATGATTATGAAATAGTTTGAAGACTCTAGAATTTCAATGTTGCATATCATTTCAAAATAACAAATTTATAATTTTAATTTTCAAAGTTTGTATCCTCTTACACCTTGAAACAAACTTATAAAGAATATAGAAAATTGACAACTAAATATTTAGTTGCTCAACATAACTCTCCAAACAAATATTCTTTTTTATTACTATTAATGGGAATTTATCTTCATGAAGTACTAGTCAACACCAAATTTAATTATGTAGGAAAGGCATTGCTTACTAGTCACATGAAGTATTTGGCTGATAATAACTCAACACCAAATGTTCATATGCCATGCCATGATATGCCACAAACAACAACATCACCCACACAACAATTCATTTTATGAGATTTTTTTCTCCATAAAAGCACATAACATTAATTTGTATAGGTATTCATATGGACTTACCTACACAACTTTGACTTGCCTACACAATTGCATTTTTCACATGCATTACCTTTCCACCTATATACCACATTTAGAGTCCAATGATTCATGGATCACCCTTCACGTAGCTTGCACACCATGTGATATAACAAAATGATGTCCCCACTGCATGAATCATCCTAAACTAACCATATGTGATTTCATGACTCAAGACTCACTCTCATAATTCACTATGTTCACTCTTTATAGTTTTGCACTTCAAACTTCAATTTCATTTCAAGTTGCAAGTTTTCAACTACCATCCCTCTCATAAATAATTAGAACAATTGAATGAAGTGCACGTCGAGTTGGTGGAATTTACTAAGGTGGTGACTCACTAAGGTCATGATTCCATATTGAAATCCCATCTCACAAGTGCACATCAAGTTAGTGGAATTTATTAAGGTGGTGACTTGGTGAGGTCATGATTACATAATTCAAAGACCATCTCACAAATTTAATGACTTATATTTATATTGGCCTACCACATTTACAACTATTGTTGTTTTTTTTCAATTTTTTTGGGTACATCAATGATAACAATTGTCAACCATAAAATAATAAATTTAAAAATTATTATTTAAAAACAATAGTTTACATCCAAGTTTTTAAAAACTATATATTGTATCAATGCATAATGAATGTGATCAGTGGAATTTATAATCTTCTACCACATGCAAGGACTAATAAAATGTGAATAGGAAGCAATCTATAAAATGTGAATAGGAAGCAATCTATTTTCAATTTTCAACACTTTTCACACAGAAAAAAATAACTCGATATTGATATAGAATCAAAGTATACAAAATATTTCATGTAGTTCACATATGAAACTGTCACATGAGACAAAGATGGTTTTTTTTTTTTTTTCTCTGACAAAAGTCAAGGGCTGAATATCATATATACACAATATCATATGAAAGAAAGACTCAAAAACTGTATCCATCGATAGCAAACATCAATACCCAAAAATAAACAAACTCGTATAAAAATATGACTATGTTTCCCCGAAAATCTGAATGTCCGTCCTAGGAAGGAAGCATCCATGTACATATTCATCAATGTATATAATGCCCTCAGGGCATTCCAATACCTTTTTGGACATATTATCAACATATTTGTTAAAACATCTATATATTTGAGTAAAGGAAATGTCCTCAAAAAGCAACTGCAAATCTTTGATCATGTTCCTCCACCCCTCCAAGAGGGATACATGTAGTCTACATCTATCATTTTCCCAATCTATTGTTGTTAACACCAAAAAAGTGCTCACTAGCTCATTCCCTTACTCACATGACCCATTTGTCCACTTTTCCACCATCTGAGCCTCTGAAACCAACAAAAGGTCACCAAAAGACCTTAATACACCCCTTTTTCCATTAAAAAAGATTATTTTTCCAAGAAAATCATAAAAAACCCTCAAAAAGGGTCCAAATTCCCAAAAATATTAAAAAGGGAATTAAAATATTATTTTTATTCAAAAAAGGAAAAAGGAGGGAAAATTACCTAAACTATGTTGGTCAATACCATTGGTTTCCACAAAACCACAAATGGTATTCCTCACCACCAAAACCTATAAAAAGGTGGTAGGGGCTCCTCATTTCAGATCCTTCCATTATCTCATCCTTATGCTGCTGAAATCTCCCATGAGCACTTTTAGCCATTGAAGCAACCTTGGAGAAAGAGACCTATTGGAGTTTGGAGCTACTCATCTTGGGAGTTGCTCAACATCAACCTTCACCATTGGAGGTAATATCGCAAGCACTTGCTTGCCCCCCACTTTTCAATACAAAATTTATTTCTTATGTTTCTTGTTCTTGATTTTGAAATATTTACATTATTTGCTTAGATTCTTGTTTAGATCCATGAAAAGTATTGTTTATTTAGTTTATGATTTTTATTTCTATTGAAACTGCTACTACTAGTTAGTAGGTGCCCATAGCACTAAGCCTGGTTGCAAAACCGGGCCAACAGTTTTTGGCGACTCCGCTGGGGTTTGAACTTTAGATCTCTAGCTTTGCCATTAAATCTTAGTTTTTATGAGTTTTTAACCATTAGATCCATAGATCTGCCATCTTAGACAGCAGATCCATTGCTGTTCTGAGATTTGGCCCCAAAAAACAGCCCTAAATTTTAAATTTCCGAGTTCGTTTCTCGTTTTCCGTGCACGGCTTCCGCCTCGCGGCTTTTTTCCAGACAGTCGCGCGGTCCATCGCGACTTTTCTGCATTTTTCCGCGCGGTCCATCGCGCCCTTTTTCCAGACAGTCGCGCGGTCCATCGCGACTTTTCTGTGATTTTCCGCGCTGCACACCGCGGCTTCGCGGCCTTTTTCCGCGCTGTCCATCGCGACTGTGCGCCCAAAACCTGCGCGGTCCATCGCGACTGTGCGCCCAAAACCTGCGCGGTCCATCGCGACTGTGCGCCCAAAACCTGCGCGGTCCATCGCGACTGTGCGTCCAAAACCCGCGCGGTCCATCGCGACTGTTCGGCCAAAACCCGCGCGACCCATCGCGGCTGTTCGTCCAAAACCCGCGCGGCTGAATTTTTTCATTCGGCCATCCCGATTTTGAAAAATATTTTTTACTGTACTTTCTGCCCATAGCACATTTTTTACAGTATCAAATTCTGCATATTTTCCAGATTTAGAAAATTTTTTTTTTTACTATTTAAAAGTGCATACATAGAAATCTTTTTAAAAAATTTTCAAGAAAGTGAAAGAAAGATTCATTTTGCATTCTTTATCTAGATTCAAATTTTTTCTTGTTTACTTCTTTAGAATCTTGCCCTTAGCAAATTTTATTGAAACGAAGAAATCCATTTATTTCTTTTAGAAGTTTATTATTTGCTTTCAAAAATCCAAAAAATCCATTATTTTTTGAGTTATTTTTGAAAAAGCAATTTAATTTCTTTTAGTGAAAAAAGTCTTAAATATTTGCTTATTATTTTTCGAAAAGTCCTTTATTTTTTTGAAAAATTTCCCTTAAAGCATTTAATTTTTTCAAGTTCAGTTTACAACACCTCACGTGCACTCACACGATCACTTAATTGAACTAAGACTTAAAACTTACCCTAATTTGAACACACTCTTAACCCCACTTGGGGAACACAAAAAGAATTCTTGTAGCTAGGTAGTATTGGGGGGATAGGTGTTCCAATAACACCCCTCAGTTCATACATCTGAGACATAGAAGTTGTCCAATTAGGGAGCTAAAATCTCTTAGTACTTTTTGGCGCGGTCACAACCGGTTTGTGGGAAGGCCTCTCCCCTAGGAGGGTTGAAGTCGCGAGGATGGTTCCGGAAGCCTGAGTGGGATACCGAAACCCATTCAGTAACCGAAGGGCTACCATTCGCAGTTCTCGGGATATCCCTGTATTGGGATATTGCGATCAAAGGACCAAACGGCAGATTTACCTTTTCTCGACGCGTCATGAACGGAGTATCCTAGTAGCCTGTCTTTTTAGGATTGATTACCCGGTGTCCCTCCCGGTAGGGGGATATCTAGCCGTTGTCTCTACATTCATATTGTCTGACTTGGATTTCATCACCTTGCAGGGGATATCGTCTGTTTGAGTCACAATACTTTTAGATTAGGTGTTTGCATGATCTTTACCACCTTTTGAGTCTAGTTACACCTATTTTTTCTAGGAGCCGCTTGCATGTTGGTATTCTGACCGGTTGTTGCATTCCTCCACTTATTGTAGCACAGCTGCTAGGATAAGTGCATTTTTTGAGGATTGATTTTTCGGCCTGTGAGCCTTCTTTTTTCACTCCCCTTCTTGCACCCTTGGTTGCATTAGGGTTTTGAGTCTTTTACATATATATCACCACCTGATACTTAAAACAACTTTTTAAACATAAAACAAAAAACATATTTCTCACCATTGAGAATTCTAGACGTTCTCGTCGTCTACGGGGCGAACTCCCAGAGTTCAGTCCACTTGGCTCTCCACGTCACGGACGCAGAGCATTATCCCTTGATTCGACACATCGTCGATCATTTAGACGGTCATCCGATTCTGACATACCCCACTTCACCTTTGATTTGGAGGTAGAATCCGAAAACCCCACAGAGTTACCACCGACCACAATTATGTCTGGAACACCAGAAGATCCACAATTTACATTAACCATAGGTCAGACATCCGCAGACCTTTCTGCGGGGACCCCATCCATAACAACATCCACCCCCTTGGGTATGCCCAATATGGGTACCACTCCACATTCAGGAATGCCTAGCACAGGACCACCACCTGTCATGGGCATGCCCAACATGGGGGTCATACCCCCTTCGGTTTCCACAAACCCTATCCCAGGAATCCCTAGTACGATTCCTAACCCAAGTGTAACTCCTGTTGCACTTGGGAATGCTATCCCAGGAATCCCTAGTGCGATTCCTAACCCAAGTATAACCCATGTTGCACTCGGTAGTGCTATACCAGGAATCCCTAGCGCGATTCCTAACCCAAGTGTAACCCAAGTTGCACTTGGGAGTGCTAACCCATATCAGGCCACACCTTTTGGAGGGCACATACCCTCCATACCTACCATACCTATAGGCGCTACTGGACCCCTACACCATACCACAATGGCTAGGCAGGCCCCGGTTCCAGTCACCACATCCGCTAGTCTACCATACATGGCAAGTCTCAACCTGCCAGATTTAGCTAGGCTCACAAATGACCCCATCAGGCATGACCCTGCTTGGCCCCATATGCCCACTAAGCTTCCCTCTGACATCCCTAAGTTTGAGGGAAAGGCCGGAGAAGACCCCCAGAACCACATCATGTCTTTCCATTTATGGTGTTCCTCCAACTCCATAGTGGACGACTCTGTCCGCCTCCGTTTATTACAGCGCACCTTCACTGGCTCTGCAGCCAAATGGTATATCGAGCAACCCCATGGGACGCATTCCACATTTACCTCCCTTGCCTCGACCTTCCTGCAGTTCTTTCAGCTACCGGTCCGCTATGATGCGGGCGTCGAAATCCTACTGTCTTGCAGACAGAACACGGCCACGCACATCACTGACCATATCCATGATTGGCGTCGGCGCCGAAGCCTATGCAAGATCAAATTAGACGATCGAATCTTTTTAGACTGGTTCCTTAAATCCCTCCTTCCCCTCATTGCGAAGGATGTAGCATCTGAAAGACCCCAGTCTGAAGAGGAGGCCATCCTTAAGGCCCAACAGTTTGATCTTATCTATGCCCAGTCAGGTTACCTATACACGATCATACCTGACGCCCCACGAGGTGACTCTGCACGCGGTGACACACCGGGGGCATCACATGCCGCTGATGGCATTATTGGCCAAATTACACCACAAGCAAAACCTTTCAGTATGGTGAGCACCATGCCCGCCCCAAACCTTTCTAGGGCTACATCTAGTTCCGGAGCGACAACTTCTTATGCTCCAACAAACCAGACCCATCACGTTCATGGACCCTCTTGTCCACAACATTGTTATGGCCAAGCGCCATCAACATATGTACCTCCTACATACTATGCTCAACCTACGGTACAAAACCCCATGCAGTTCCCACAACAGCCCATGCATTACCCACAACCGGTTGCACTAGCTAACCTCACACCTCCACCATCTCAGGGGTACCAACAACCCCAGCAGGCAACTGGACCACCTCCAGCTCCACCTGCATATTATCCACCGCAACCTGCTCCCGCACCTGCGGCTCCCCAGAATCCCCCCAATGCTCAAGGGCATGTGTACGCACAACAACACCAGCCCCAATACCAAAATCACCAACAACATCAGCAAGGTCCTCCACCTCCCAATCCTCCGCAGAATAACAATGCTGCTCCTCCCAACCGCAATCCGGATCGGAATCCGAAGCAGCCTAGAAATAATAACCTCAGAACAAACCACCCTTGTTCTATCTGCGGAGTCTATGGTCATTACACGCATTCTTGCCCACATTTGGAGCGAGCTCGACAACTTTGGACCGACGATGCACATCGTCAAGGGCAAGCGGCTCCTCAGCCGCCACCCAACCCTCCACCACCTCAACATCAACCCTTGGTGCTACAAAACCCCTTTCCAAACCAGGGTGTAGTGAACACTCAGCCGTTAGCCCCCCCTCAGGGAAACGTGCCACCACAGCAGATCACTTATGCAGCCCCCGATCAACCCATGTTCGATTCAGGTACTCACCATTTGTTGATGATGTCGACTCCTGCTGCCAACCTCCAAACCCGTCGGAACCAATATGGCTCCACCTCTGAAGCCCCTCCCACCGACAAAAACACTAACGTTAATCCCACAGATCAAACGTTACGTATACCTCCGGCTCCACTTGATGGTGCTTCTAAAGCACCTCACTTCCCACTTCGTCGCATCAACAGTAATCCCAATGCTCGCGCTGCGTCGAATTACAACATCATAGACGACTTAGCCCAGTCTCCTGCAGCCATGTCTGCTTTAGAAGTTTTGAAAAACTGTCCTTCGCAGCGCAAAACTTTGCTCTCTGCCATTGGCGCCATTGACCCCAATGATTCACAGCTGATCGCGTTCGATTCAGACCAGTCTGAACCACGCCTGCCTTCCTCTTTAGCATTCCAAGTTTCCGTTTCTGTTCGGAATCTTGTTATCCATCGGTGCATTATCGATGAAGGGGCCTCTACATGCGTCATGTCCACTTTCGTTTGGCAAAACTTGGGATCCCCTACTCTCCAACAGTCCACCACTGCATTGCGAGCCTATGACGGCCGTTCAGCACAACCCCAAGGTCTATTAGCTAATGTCCCCGTCCAGCTGGCGGGTAAAACCGTCCTCATTGACATTGAGGTCATCAATGCCCAACTAGACTATAACCTTTTACTTGGTCGCAACTACATGTATGCCATGCGGGCTGTTGCCTCATCCGTATTTCGCACCATGCAGTTCCCCCATGAGGGACGCGTGGTCAAGGTCGACCAACTCACCTATTACGATCCCAAAGCCCCCGCCACACCTGAAAATGTTCTCCCCATGGTTAAACAACATGTTTGTGGTGCAACTACCTCATTCATTTCCTCAGTAGGACCCGAACTTTACTCCGAGGCACCGATGACCTCTACATTCCAGGCCTTTCCACCACCGTCACCGGAGACCCAGGTCGCTAACCTCTGCACTCTTTCACAAACACCCGGTAATCAACCCTCCTTGTTACCCAAACCACCATTAGTCCCTAGTCACATTGGGGTTACACCCATCCACACAATCCCCTTTCTATTTCCTCCTTCGGGTGTAGTGAGCGCCCCAGTTATGGCTACCCTTAGTCTCCCCGGGTTAACATTGGGATTACCCGTGTGGTATATTACGCCTCCCGTTCCTCCACCGACACCAAATGTCATCCTGCAACCGGTGCAACCCATTGTTACTTCTACCCAACCACCTCCCGGTATCACGACTCCTTCGTCGTCGACGAATCCCCCTCCATTCGTCAGGCCCACTGGGGGCAGAGGCCCACAACCATACACTGCGGTTCCCCCACCCAAGGCAGTTAAACCTCCCCCCATATTTCGTGCTCCTCCAAAATGCTCGCTGTGTGATGAGTTAGGCCATCCAACCCATCAGTGCCCACAGTTACCTGCATTGCAGGAACACATGCAAATGTTGGACGACGACCCCAACATCCCGGTGGTCAAACTAGATCCAAACCCTATGCCTCGTGATAAATCACTGCGTACCAACCACCCATGTGCGATATGCGGTATTTATGGCCACTACTCGCATAACTGTCCTGACATCCCAGACTACAGAGCAGCTCTCTACGAGATGAACAATTTGGACCTAGAGACGACACCCTCTACTATCGAGGAGATCTACCCTCCCGCATCATCCTCATCCGGAGAGATTAACACCATCTATATGATCTCTTCGACTACCACTACCTCATCACTCGATTTGACCACTCAAAGGTCCCGCAATGATGAAGAGGTTCTCGAGACTCCTACTACCTTTGATTATCCCGGGGAAGACATGCACCATCGTCCATACTTCCTCCTGGAAGAGACTTCATCCACCACCGCTACCCAATCCGCGGTTGAGTCCAAGGATTTCCTTCCTACTAAAATCGACTGGTTAACGGATCCCATGGCCGATATTTCTCCCGTCATCCACATTGACATCTCTGACCCACTTGGTGCCCTTCATACCATCACATTAGGAACCTCCCACAGTGAGCATGAGATCGGAGAATACCAACAACTGTTCCAAGAATTCACTGATGTCTTTACTTGGTCAGATACCGAAATGCCTGGCCTTGACCCCGCCATTTATATGATCTCCACTGGATACCCCTCTGTCCGGTCGGCCCCTTCCATTGATCCCTTTGACACACAGGTTGAACCCTTTCAAATCAACCAGGAAACCACATGTCCACAACATGGGGGCATGCCCAAAACCTTGCCTACTCATCATCACCGTGATCCTCGTCGGAGATACTGGGGGCATCCACCCCACAAAGGGAATCCCCCATCATCATATCATCACTTCAGTATGCCACCACGACCCACAGCCTCATGGTATAACACCCCGTCAGCAGTTGCTCAATGCCCTATTGATCTCTCTATGAGACAACATCTGCACCACATTGACACCTCTGAGTTAGGGGGCATAATAGATTACCTCGACCCCGGGATAGGGGGCATGATCAATCATTTTGAACCTTCCCCATCATCTCTATCTCAACACCTCAATGAGCCCATCGTTCAAACCAACACATATGTGATCCACAATCACAAACCCCATGCACATAGCATGGGGGCAGACCATTAACCCTGCTCACTTTTTCATATTCGTGATCTCAACCATTTTTGAGGTCACGTGTCACTTGTATATTTCAGTTGATTTGATACACCTAGTATTTTTCCCCCACGGGTAATCATTTCTCCCCACCATTACATCCTTCGCTTGGTGGGCTCACCTTTATTTACAACCATTTTTTAACTTAGTTATTTCCTTTCACCATTCTGGAGTCCTTATGACCTCCGTTTTTCGCACCATGTGCACCGCCGGATTCATATTTCCGTGCCCGTGATGATGCTTGAGATCATTTCTCGCTCTCACCAGGACCAATATCAACATTGTGTCCCGACACCTTGTCACCTCGGTTTGCGTGCCACATCGGTCATAGCCCGTTTTTGACGTGCCTTATATCGCCGGATTCAGTTTTCCACGCTCGTGATGATGCTTGAGATCATTTCTCGCTCTCACCTTTCGATTTCCCGGGCATTTTTTCCATGCCCCCTCGTCACCTCGGCTTGCGTGCCACATCGGCCGTTCTCTGTTTCCGACAATCCTTATGTCACCGGATCCAGTTTTCCGCACTGATGACGATGCTTGAGACCTTTTCTCGCCCTCATCAATCCATTTTTTGTTCGGTATAATTTTATCCCTTTTTCGGGCCGAGCAACCCCTTTTTACGAAAAAGGCACTTAGGGAGTTTCTGTTAAGCTCTTTTCTGACTCCTAAAACAATGAAAAGATCGCCGAGCAATCTTGCTTCCTTTCATGCTCGATAAACGTATCTGAAAGGGCATCTACCTGGTATAAGTTTACCCCTTTTCCGGACCTCGTAGACTAATTACGAAAAAGGTATACTCTAGTCACATCGGCTAGAAGAGTTCTCCATCCGCATCATTTTATCCTTTTTCGAGCCTTGGAGACTAAACTTACGAAAAAGAAACACCAACAGAGTCCACTTACCGTTTTCAGACTCTCTAAACATGAGAGCAACCATGAGCATGCGCCGTCCTGGGCTCACAAAATCCACAGGACCGTACCATTTCAGAGCACACTTTTATCCCTTCTTGGAGCTCATTAAAACTACGAAGAAGGAAGAATGGTGCCTCTTGGCGCCACGACAGATCATGTCTACTCACATAGCAGCTTCCCCATTCTGGTCGCCTTTGTTCAGAGTATTCTGCAGTATGTCACCCGGAAACTCCCTCGACAGCTACCATCAGCTTCACCCCCCCAGAGTCAGTACATACCCTTCAGTCCCTAAAAGATGATCCCCACACCTACAAGTCAGTTCCCTACGCTGCCAGGTCAACCACGTCATCATGCTCTGAACAAAGGAAGTTTGAGTCTACCCATTTTTGACCCAGTTATTTCCCATCCCCACAAGTATGTCAGTCCTACCAGCAGTACTACACCACTTCAGTTCTACACCTCGTGCTCCTGTCAAGGAAACATCATTGCCTTGTTAGTTGCTAGTCTCCCTCTGTCGACGACAACCACATTAATTCCAGAGGATAGACCTAGAGGTCCCTGTGTCTTGGACTCATTACCATTTATAATGGGTGCCTACGGATCATTTCGAGAGGAATCCTCAGTGCCTCTCCAAATGGTTGTTTCTCACATGCTCGACTTCAACACCTTGATCGCATCGTTGAGACTCGCACAGGGTATTGGTCCGTTCAGTTATTAGTCGAAGACCCCGGATACCTCCTGACTCCTCCACATTTGAGAGTCTTCCTATGGATCACACCAGCTACACTTTTTTCTATGGATATCCGGGTTGCGCATGGCGACAGTATTCATATTTACACCTGTTTCATACTCCCTTGAGTATACAGTTACATTAATTCTCAGAGATGACTCATAGTCTTTGAGTCCCTACAGATGTTGGACACCTTCAGTTTCAGCAGTTCCACAGTTAATCCAGTGTATCAGTTATTGAGATCACTCATGATCATGAGTATATCCCACAATCATGTCCCCTCTGGACCATTATGATGTACCAGTATATTTCTTTACGTATTAGATCCCCCTTCTTGGGACTAATTGTTTTGTATATGTCTTGATACGAGCATGGGAATGCCCGCCTCGTCCTTTATCAGAGATTATACCTCATTCATATTGAGGCAATGTAATATTTTTTGTTTTTGCAGCTTCCAAGGGCCGTGGCTCCAGTCTCCAACCGGTCTCTTCTCTCCCCTAAAACCCAGAAAAAGGACAAAAGAACTATGATGTCTATCGGCCATACGATGAGCTCCTGCCCTCACACATCAGGGGGCAATCTGTTAACACCAAAAAAGTGCTCACTAGCTCATTCCCTTACTCACATGACCCATTTGTCCACTTTTCCACCATCTGAGCCTCTGAAACCAACAAAAGGTCACCAAAAGACCTTAATACACCCATTTTTCCATTAAAAAAGATTATTTTTCCAAGAAAATCATAAAAAACCCTCAAAAAGGGTCCAAATTCCCAAAAATATTAAAAAGGGAATTAAAATATTATTTTTATTCAAAAAAGGAAAAAGGAGGGAAAATTACCTAAACTATGTTGGTCAATACCATTGGTTTCCACAAAACCACAAATGGTATTCCTCACCACCAAAACCTATAAAAAGGTGGTAGGGGCTCCTCATTTCAGATCCTTCCATTATCTCATCCTTATGCTGCTGAAATCTCCCATGAGCACTTTTAGCCATTGAAGCAACCTTGGAGAAAGAGACCTATTGGAGTTTGGAGCTACTCATCTTGGGAGTTGCTCAACATCAACCTTCACCATTGGAGGTAATATCGCAAGCACTTGCTTGCCCCCCACTTTTCAATACAAAATTTATTTCTTATGTTTCTTGTTCTTGATTTTGAAATATTTACATTATTTGCTTAGATTCTTGTTTAGATCCATGAAAAGTATTGTTTATTTAGTTTATGATTTTTATTTCTATTGAAACTGCTACTACTAGTTAGTAGGTGCCCATAGCACTAAGCCTGGTTGCAAAACCGGGCCAACAATTGTGATCTTGGATTCACATGCCAACTGCAAAGCATTAATATGTTTGTCACAAGCTATATATAGAAGATTCCAAAGTGCTAAAAGTTATGCCTTCGTGTTTGTACATGAGCCACATCCCATCCAAAACCTAATATAATGATCACCCCTTACATACAAAACACCTCCAACATGAATTGCATCAGAGGAACTAGGATAGGCAATATATTTGACTCTTTTAAACTTTTTGGTCTCAAACCACTCCTCATATGATCCATTAATAGAAAAAACCACCTTATGGACATTTAGGAAAGCAATATCAACACATATACAAAAAACCAATAATCCACTCCCTATATGATCCAATAATTGAAAAAACCACCTAATTTTTAATTTTCAACACATAATACTAACGTTTGCCTGAAAAGGTGCAACTAAACACCATTGGAAGAGAGATTTGGTATTGTCTCATGTCACTATTTTATTGATTTCGAAAGCAACTTAATTGTTGATTTTGGAAATGTGTTTTTTTCTCGCTTTATTATGATGTAATAAATGAGAACATTAAATCAACATATTGATTATCTATTTGCATTGAATCATATATGATGCAATGATATTCATTGTTGTTTATTTTGAGTGTGAAGTGCATTATTTGCTTGAGAAAAAGTTAAGAAACACACATTCAAATATCATGCACACAAAAGTTAAGGTGATTGAACTTATCAGAATAAGTATCATGCACACCAAAGTTGAGGTGGTTGTACTTATCAAAGTAAGAAGTCCATAAATAAAGACTTACATATGCCCCCACCATTCATTGAAACCCTAAAACACAAATACATACCACCATGGGCAATGATGAGAGCTTGTGTAAGCATGAGCATGTCCAACATATGTGTGCATTCAATAGATACGTCAAGGGTAAATTGTGTTATGGAAGCCTTCATGGAGATAGTATCCCTAAGAAAAGGAAACTTGAGCCCATGAGCAAAGGTATGTTGTGTATTAATTGTTCAGGATGTTAGTTGGCATGTTTAGCCAAATGAATAATGGGGTCATCCCACGTCCATTGTTGTCCTAGCCCAAAGAAAACTTCCCATCATGGACACGAGATTAAAAATAAAGAAACAACTTATGGCATAATAATTCTTTTAACAAAAAAAACTATTTTTGTACGAAAATAAGGCTATGGTTGTTATCTGCTTGGATAATACAATATTAAAAGAAGGTACATGTTGGATAATACAATATTAAAAGAAGGTCCATACAATATTAAAAGAAGGTCCACGTTGGATAATACAATATTAAAAGAAGGTCCACGTTGAAAAGGATTTAACAATTTCTCAAAATTAAGCACTATTATCTACACTATATGTTAGCTTTAGAGTTCTATATCTACCCCTAACTATTTGATGGGTATAACATCGTACATATTGTCCAAACAAATAAAAAAAATCCAAAACATTGCATTTTCCAGATACTAATAGAGGCCATGCCCATTGAAGGCTTCCAATTTGTTACCAACTATAGATGACTAGCTGACATAATATTTCTTTTTTGCTTGGGTTGATTCACCAGATTGTAGACCCTAAAAGAGACAATAGAGAGAAGAGGGATCCATTGACTTATTCATCTCATTCGGTAGACCTTTTCTCCATTTCCAAATTTTTAATTCTTTCCTGCTACATATCCATTATTTATGTTATCTCTCCAATATTCTAGTTATCATTTCTATGTTGAATTCAATTTGGACCTACTAGTTTTTTCTTAACTCTATCTGAAGATTGGTACCTATTAACTACCTTTGCATTACCATATCCTCTGATGCAATCCTCCTCTTTTTGTCTTTCCTCCAACTGTCCCATTTACATTCCTACAACACAAGGCAATCATAGGCCTATTTAATGTGCCTCTCACATCTTTCGATACCTCCATGCAATTCAAAATTATCACAGATGGCACAATGTTCTAAGTGTTTATGTGGTTTTTCCATTTCCTCCTATCCACATGTCATCCAATTCACTAATCCAAATTTCAACACACAAAGATGTACCACTCATCTTCCACCATACAAATTTGACTTTTAGAATGCAAGGCTAACTTCCAAAACATAGAGCCTCCTTAAAAACACAAGGTTGAGACTTGTTATGGAACCTCCAATGGCCTCCAAATCCCAAATGCCAAATGAGAAAGAGAAAAAGGAAAATTGTAATAGAAAGCAACTTCCATCTTGTTCAAAATATTATACTACATAAGAGAGTCCATCCCATCCTTACAAGAGATATAACAAATGTCGCCTATGAAGAAGTCTGTGATGTAACAAGGGAGGAGAGAAACTTCAATAATTGTGTACATACCTTCATTTATGCTTGCCACTTTCCCATTTTATTCAAGTTCATCAACCTTAGAATTATGGATATCAAATAGTTTATGAAAGGTGGCAAACAAGAGGACCCCCCAATTTATATTTCTAAGTCATACCATTTGTAGATTGACCACTTCATTGTCTTGCTTATCTGCAAAGAAATTATGATGTTTCGGGACATGATAAAATTCAATGTTTTCAAAACTTTTTGCTAGCCCTTGAGCTCTATTATCAAGCCTAATTAGTTGGGATTCTTGAGGAGTCAATTTATGGTGCAAATGATGAATGATTACAGAAGAATCCTCTACCACCAAAATTTGCCTTAGTCGCTTTTGCTTCATATTCAACAACTCTTGTAACAGAGCTATAGCCTTTACTTGGTTGTTTGTGGCCTTGCCTAACCCCTCAGTGTGAGCAAATTCTTGTTTTCCTTTAGGATCAAGAATGAACCCCCTACACCTACTCGCCCTCCTTATGTCATAATAACTAACATCATCACTGCATTACATTTCCCCACATATTAATGAAGATTTTGATAAACACGTAAAAGAAAAGCAAAACTAATAGAATCTAAAACATGAGAAAATAACAATGGCACACACAAACACAATACATATAGATTTACCACGAAAACCCATAATAATAAAAACTGACCTAACCGAGAGTTGCTCCTCTCTCTATCTCATTTTCTTATATTCATCATTTATAATTCAATATTGTAACGTCCAATCCATTAACATGAATTAGTACATTAGAGCCCTAATTCCTTAGCGAGAATTAGTTTACAATGGGATGTAAAACCATTAGTCAAAAAGCACAAAATAGACCAAAGATGGACCCAATTTTTATTATTTATGGGACTCCCTTGGACCCCCTTTTCTTTAGGAACTTACAAAGAGTACACCACATGTCCAACATTATACCAATTGTTGTATTCTTTGAAAAATGGGGGCAAAGGGAAAGTGCTCATATAATCAATTGCTAGGGGTAGTAATGCCTATTAATTCTCTACACTAAGAGAACTTTCCAATACTAACAAACTTTGTCAATGAATCTGCAATATTCCTCAAGGTATTAACCTTCTCCAACATTACTTTGTTCTATTCAAACATGTCTCCAAAAAGGTGGCATGGTACATCAATATGCTTTGTCTGAATGATATGCACACTGCAATGTTCTTTGTTCGAAAAATTGCACTTGAGTTGTCACAACCTATTCTAATTTCTTTCTAAGCAAAACCAATACCTGATCAAGACAATCTTTACAACCATATAGCTTTCTTACTTCCACGAGTGGCTGCCATGTACTCAGCTTCTATAGTTGACAATACAATTATAGCTTGCCTCTCACTTATCCAACTGATTACTCCACCAAATAAGTTAAGAAAATATCCACTTGTAGATCATATGCGGTTAGGATCTCCAGCCTAGTTTGCATCAACAAAGAACTTTATATTTATCTTTGTGTGAGCTCTGGGTCTTTCTTTGTAGCAGATTGCATAATTTTAAGTGCCACACAAATATCTAAAGTACCTCTTTATAGTTTTTCAATGTTCCTTTCTTGGTTTTGACATATACCTGCTAAAAAATGCCACTGCATGGGCAATGTTTGGTTTAGTACAAACCATAACATACATCAAACTTCCAACAATGCTAGCATAGGGAACACAATACATGTTTTCTCTATCTTCTTGAGTCTTGGTACATCGATCTAAAACTAACTTTGCACCTACATGAATAGGGACCTTTACTGGTTTAAATTCTTGCATATTAAACCTCTGCAATATTGTCTTAACATATTTCCTTTGATTCAACTAGAGTTTCCTATATCCAACTGAGCTTTGGAATCCTTGATGATTTCCTTGTTGTTTCCAATTAACAATATATCATTAACATACAAGCCCACATAAATAAAATGTTCACTCACCTACTTGGAATACACATAGTGATCAACTTTGCTTATTGAGAAACCAAGTCTTAATATATAAGTACCAAACTTTTGATACCATATTCTTGGTGATTGTTTTAATCCATACAAGAACTTCTTTAGCTTGGAAACTATCTCCTTCTTTCCCTTCATTGCAAAACCTTCTAGTTTTTCATGTAGATTTCCTTTTCAAGATCAGCATGTAAGAATGTTGTTTTCATATCCATCTACTCTACGCCAAGATCAAAAGAAACAACAATAGACAAAAGAAATCTAATAGAAGTTAATTTAGCAACATGAGAAAAAATCTCAACAAAATCAATTCCCTCCATCTAGGAATATCCCTTTTCTATTGGATGAGATCTGTACTTCTCTACCTTCCCTTCTACATTCAACTTCTTCTTAAAAACACATTTTCTACCAATAGCTTTTATTCCAATTGATAAATCAACTAGATATCAAGTCTCATTTGTATCCAAGTCATCTATTTCTTTAATCATGGCCTTCTTATAGAGTTTACTATCCTCTAAATCCATTGCCTCCCTAACAGTGGTTGAATCATCATTAGTAATAGATAGAACAAAACTATAATGAAAATCAGGTATAGTATACCTTTTTGTGTGTCTTCTTTTCTAAACGAATCTTCTCAAGGCTAGAGTTTGAGGTTCTTCCTCTTTTGGTTCATCTTCTTATGGTGACATAGATTCTTCACCCTCTAACTCAAACTCTATTATCTCTAGTTCTTCTTCACATGGTTGGACTTCCTATTTGGGAATAGCTTTAACCTCTAAATACAACATCCCAATTGTAAGTATTTGTAGTTATTGGGTTCCAATGTTCATAACCTGTTATATCATCTTTATGACCAATAAAGATACATTTGTCAACATTATTATCCATCCTAATCATATTTTCCTTTGGAACATTCACATAAGCATCACAACCAAAAGCTTTGAGATGTTTACAAGAGGGTTGTTTTACCAATCCATACCTCATGTAGAGCTTTCTCAACCAATGTTGATGTAGGTGATTAATTTACCTAGTAACATGAAGTATCCACCGCCTATGCCCAACACTCTTGTGATAACCCTACACCACTGAGCATACATATTTATGTTTCCATCATCATCCTCTTCATTGTTTCTACACCTTCATTGACCATTGAGTCGTGTATGGAGTAGTATTTTGCCTTCCTATTTTGCACTTATCCTTGATCTCATTTCCACATAAATCTCCACCATTATTTGTCCTCAACACCTTTATTTACCATATATACAATGTTAAAAGAAATCAAAATCTAGTGAGCAATCAAACATACCTTTACCATGTAATGCTTGAAGGCCCTTCTTTCCAATATCTTCTAGTCTTTGATGTTATATTGTTGTCTTCTCTCTAGGGACAATACGGGTCCTATCTTCTTCATATACATTGTTAGGAACAATAGAACTATTACACCTATCATCAAAAGTGGTTCCCAATAGCTTGTACATAGTTCCAATATGAACTCCCCTCATCAACATTATTGCTCCTTGAACCATCTTGTACTTGTCCTTTTCAAATAATGTATGCACACCTACGTCACCAAACTTACTTCAGATATCAGGTTTCCAATTAGATCTAGAACATGTAGAACCCCGAGGAGAGTTCCAATCCTTCCATTTTTGAGCAAATGCTTCACCCTTCCACGTCCTATGATTTTGGTTGTCGATTCGTCTAATACGAAAACATCACCTCCATTATACTTTTCATATTCATAAAACCACTCCCTATGAGGAATCATATGAAATGAAGCACCTGAGTAGATTGATCATAAATCATGATATGCATGCGTACCTATAAATGCCAAGCAAACATCACCTCCTTCCATGGAGTTTTTCGTTTATGTGTAAGGGGCATCATCATATCCCGTACTTTTATCGACATTATTAGATATGCAATCCTTCTTATAATGCCCAACTTTACCGTATTTCCAACTTTTCCTTGTAGAAAGTCCTAGAGATATAGATCTACCTCCTAAATACTTATTTTTCCTCTCTTGGGAATGAACTCTCATAGATAAAGCATCCTTGTTTACACCCTCCATGGATTTTGTCCTCATTTCATATGATAACAAAGATGCAACCATCCTCAAACTTTATTGTGGATTGAGTGATACCACCAATTGCTACAACTAGGTTATCCCAAGAGTCTTGCAAAGAACATGACAAGGTAATACACTTATCTTCTTCCTCCATCTTAATATCAACAGAGCCAACTTGTCTTTCCAGATATTAAGGACATTTCGATGTTCCGTCACAAATGGCACCATTCTCCATCCTAAGATGATGCAGCTTCTTTCAATAAAATAACTTGATTACAAGGTCTTCGATTAATACAAGTTCTCCAACTTATCCCACAACTTCTTTGAAGTGTCTTCCTCATAGATGTCCAACAACATTGAATCTAAGAGGTAGAGTTGAATTGTGCTTCTTGATTTTCTTTCCAACTTTTCCCAATCTTCATTTGACATACTGGTATGTTTTGTACATGGATCCATGGCCACATCCACAGTAACCAACTATTATCTATCTACAAGATGATCTTCCATCTTCAATTTCCATAAATCAAAGTTCTATTCGTTGAACTTCTCTATTTCTATTCTTGAGCTACCCGCCATTTTATTTACACAAGATTCACTTCACAAAGCTCCCACTCAAACACGAGGTTATTGCAAACCCAAGACACCCTTGCTCTTCATAGAATGAGCTAAACCCTAGCAAAAAGGAATCCCCCCCTGAGCCAATAACCTGGATCTGATACCAGATGAAGAGTTTGATAAACATGCATAAGAAAAACAAAACCAACAGAATCTAAAACACAAGAAATAACAATCGCACACATACACATTACACAAAGATTTACCCTAGAAACCCTTAAGTAGGAAAACCAGCCTAACTAAGATTTAATCCTCTCTCTATCTCATTTTGGTTATCTTCATTTTTTATAATATAATATTATACGATCCAAAACTCTAATATGTTAACCTGAATTAGATTACAACCCTAATTCCTTAACTTGAATTAGTTTACAATGGGCCAAAAACAATTGGCTGAAAAATGCACAAAATAGACCAAAAACATACCTACAATTTTGTTTCAACGGCTCCTCCCTAAACCCCCTTTCTTTTAGGAACAACAAATTTCCAACGCCTAATGTATGGTTTCCTCCCCAAATCCGATATTATGCTATTTACATATAAATACTTTCTATTTTGTCAATTTTAATGAATCTATTTTTCATGTGATAGAAAATCAATTGAATATTCATAACACACATCTTTGTAGGTTGGTGTCACTACAAATAAACGTTGCCACACATATTATATTGACACATGGATGAATGAACAAGAATGAACAAGTTTCATCATATGCATGCTTTCAACAACATAGGATGATTTTGTTGTTGTTGTCAAACTCCATGTCATTTAAGTGTCATAGTCATTCGGTAGTGTATGACTGAGAAAATGGTGATGTTGATGTTGGGTTGATCTTGTCTTAATCAAGGGCAGGTTTCTTGTACATGGTTTATGATGGCACACTATTTTATCCATGTTGTTCATGTGATGGAAACATATTTAAGGAAATTTTGTCTTCATTGTGAAGTGCCCTAAAGATGTTGACCTGGCCAGATTGGCAAAGCTAATAAATATATATTTGATATTGGTTTTCCTTATTAAAGGTTTTAAGGGTAAATACCATGAAGGATTCTTGTGTTTGTTGTTATCTCTCTTCTATAAGTAATTTAACATGGCATCACATCTAAGCGTGACTAGGATCTCTAACAAGAGTGGTTTATGATACTTAAATCCTTAGGTAGTTGGTATCAATACTGCAAACTTGGGTTTCTTAGAAGCATCATGACATATTCTCATGGCTAATGAGAATATCATTGTTGGTAATTTTTGTGTGATGGTATTATGTGAAGAGAGATTTTCATTTGGAGGGAAGTTGTGTTATGGACTATGTCCTAGGGTTTGGCCTAAGTAGCTCTATCATATGGCATGATTGCTATTGAATCTAGGAGATTGAGAAGCATGAAAAGACAAAAAAGACTTGAAGGCACATGATGAGAATGGGCATGGTAAATGTGAGATGAGGTAGTGAATGGATGATATGCCAAGTTCGTATAATCCTATGTCCACTATGGAAACTTAGTGCCACACCTTGTAGCGAGATCACAAGTGATGTGATTGTTAACAACTAAAGGAAGTTTCTTGATGATGATTCTTACCTAGTTCATGCAAGAGATTTGTCATGGTGAAGTGATGCATGGAGTCTCAAAGAAAATGCATGGTGGTAGTGCCTTCAAGATAATGTTTCTTTACTGAGTTTGAAGATAGGTTATTTACCTTTGTGGAGGACATATTGTTGCAAGACCAATTGGCATGCATGCCCTTATTTGTTTGATCACTTGAAAAGAGTTATTAACACTTGGAATGGTTATGTGTTAGTTGAAGGCTCTAGAAGTGGGCCATTATTTACATATAGACTTTGTGAGGGGTGTTATGGTGTAACAATCTCAAATTCTTTATTAAGTTGAGAGGGGGATATATATATTTATCCGAAGTCAAGTTTAAAGGGAGGATTGTTAGGTTAATTTTAACTTGGTTTAGGGTGGGTTTATCATAGGCAGTTTACGGTGGTACATAATTTGAACCCATAGTATTCATGTGAGGGAATCTTATGTAAGTGGATTATTGTCTCCATTGTAAAGTGCCTCGAAGAGGACGACTTGGCTAGAATGACCAAGGTAATATAATAAAGATATATTTGATGCTAGCTTTCTTAATTAATAGTTTCCATGGTAAATCTTGTGCACTATTCTTGTGTTTGTTTGTATATCTCTTCTAATTTAACAATTCATTGTGATATCATGAATAAAATAGTGCCAACTCTGAGGGTGGGAATGTTAGTTGTAACTCATGACCATGTGGATTATGCCTATTAGTGAAGAGTATGATATTCTGGATCTAGTACCTCTAATAACAAGACCCTAATATATTTTATTATTTACTAGTAATTGAGAGATCATGCTTGTTCACTGGAAGTAGCGAGATGACAATGATATAGAGGTCGAAAGAGAGTGTGTAGTACACACAAGGAGGATATCCTTCCTTTACATGTTATTACTTAATGTATGAAATCCTAATGTGCCTCTCATATAAAAAATATCCCTGATTTTGAGCTCATTGAGGCTTTAATTTGTAAACATTCATTTCACTTTGGATGAAGGAAAGGGATTCGTCGAATGACACAAAAACGAAGAGACCCAAACCAAATATCAAGAACAATATTTTTTTCTCATAGAACTATTGAAGGCTATAGGCTTAAGGCTCATGTTCTAACAAAATAATGTACCCACGGAGGGGAAGACCTTCTAACCTTGGAAAATGGATGATGAAATTCACAAGTTGCTCCATTAATTGCCCACAAAAATATGTGCAAGCGCCTAAATGTTTAGGAATCTTATTCTCGGGTGAGTGAAATAAAGAGGCATATTGTAATTGGCATATCTAGAGTTCATTTTCCAAAAATATATCTTAGGGAAATGTAAAACTCCAACTCTCAAATTCTATGATGTATCCAATAGGGATGGAGTGGTATTTAAGACAATGGGTTATTATTAAATATACTACAAAACCAAAATCCAAGTTCTAAAATGACCAGAACTATACGCAATTGAGCTTCTATTTGTTAGAAATTGTTATTGGATAAAATTGTTCTTAGAACTAGATTAATTGTTCATATTCATATATGGATGGAAAGCCTTTGAGGATGGATGGCATACATGGATTGCCTTTCATCCCAATAGATAGTTAAGAGTTGTGAGCACCACATCAAATCAACACATAGATTTCATAGAGAAACATCTTAAGACATAAAACATATTTATATCAAATAACCCTTGTTGAATAACAATCGTCATACTGCAATCGGTTAAATGTTAATTGTACCTAACCTTCACTACCATGCTACTACAATAGAAGGCCATAGTGTTGAAATTTAGCATCATCTTTCCATGTATTTATTATTATTATTATTATTAGTAGTAGTAGTATTAGTATTATTATTTTGGATTTCACAGTGCATTTGCAGGCATCAAAATTTGTATCATAATAGTATCGTCTTACATTGTGATTTGTGTTGCAAATGTCAATGCAAAATTGAATTATGTCGTAGTTGCATCATGTTTTGCATTAAAAGAGTGAAAAAAACATCAAGTTTGTGTTTCCAAAAGTCCCTTTGCATTGCTGAAAGTCATTTTAAGTCCTTGCAAAAGACCTTTTGCAGCACTATTTTCGATGAATACGAATATGCGCCTCATGTTTAAGTAGATCTATATTTTGCATTGCATGAATGCACGTTATGTCATTTTCTACATTACAATATCAATGCACAAAAACATGCATCATATTAGTGTCATATTAGCATTGTGAGTGTGCTAATATCATTGTATTGGCATCGATGGCAATCCTAGTTATGTCACACCAAACATCATATGTATGGTTATAGCATTGCATTAAAAGCCTCTTTAGACTCATATTTGTGATGTGTATCTAATTACAGACTATTATCTTTATCTTTGCGCTCTTTGCTCAAACATTACTATACATGCCATGGAATGAATAAGTACAATGAAAACTATAGTATATTCTATTGTCTAAAATTGATTAAGAAATACAAAATACATTGTATCTCTAAGATGCATATAATGACACTGGCTAAGATTTTTCAAACACAATCTAGTTTCACTAAGGTGATCCTCCTTTACAAACACTTTCTCTTATTTCTTTGGCCCTTTAGAAATTGCCAAAAAAAAATCATGAAACTCTTTTGGAACATAAAAAATAATATTATTTGTAATTATTAGAATTGTAAATGCAATTGTTCATAAAGCAAATACATATAACTCAAGATTATATACCATTCATAAAGTGTGCAATTACAAATCACTTGGGTACCACCTTCATTGACCTTTTTTGATTTTTTCATTCTTCTTGAGCATCCGTCCTCTCCTCTTCTAGTCAACATAATCTTCCAATCCCTCTTTGTTGGAATACATATGATTTGTAGGTGTATTTCAAGTATATGTTAACAAGGTAAGTACATGAAGTTCATGGAATAAAATATATGCATAATTTGGCATGAGAATTGAAAATACATGCATGCATAACATCAACATATGGAGAGGTGTTTCAGTCATGAATGACAATACGAGGGGAGTTATGTGCAAATAACATGATACTTATGGAACAAAGGCTTAAAGTTTTTATAATGAATAAGCGCTAGCTATCACACCATTGTCAACACTATTAGCCCTTCTCTCCTTCCAACATACTTACTTGGGCGTGCATAGAGTAGGAGGGAAAGTGCAATGCAATGATTATAAGGGTTCATTAAATGCAATAATTTGTTTTACTATAAAGTAATGGGTGTGTTTTTTGATATCAACCTAAGTTCAACCTAAATTAGTGAATCAAGGTTTAGTTTATGGGAAGAATAATATAACTTATTAGTAATAATAACAATAACTGTACAATTATTAATATTTATAATTAATTTAATTAGTTGGGGTGGAGATTTAGTTTAGTTGTTTAAGTTTTCCATTTGGGATAAATAGTCTTTCAAGAAGAAGACGATGAAAGGAAGAGAATAAAAATGAGGAGAAGAGAAATAGGAAAATGAAGAGAGAGAGAGAGAGAGGAGGAAGAGGGAGAACGAGCAAAAAATGAGGAAGAAGAGTGGGGAGGACATGGAGGAGGAAGAAGATGTCGAAGAAGACAAAGAGGGTTAGGTGGAAGAAAAAGAAGGAGAGATGGAGGCAAAAGAAAATGAATGAGAACAAGTGGAAGAGGAGGGTAGGAGGAAATGATCAAAGGGAAAGAGAAAATAGGAGAGGGTGAGGAAGAAGAGGAAAGAGAAGGAGAGGAAGAGAAAAATGAAGATGAAGGAGGGGGAGAGGGAGAATACAGAGGGGAATATAGAAGAAGAAGAATAAAATGAAGAGGGCGAATATAGAAGGGAATATAGAAGAAGAAATATAGAAGAAGAAGAATAAAATGAAGAGAGCGGAGAGGTAAAGTAAGAGGAGGAAGTGGAAGATGAATGCAAACTTTAAACCCATGTTTTGTAATTTGTGATCTCATTTCTTAAACCCGACAATAAAATCCATCCTACATACTCAATCAATCTCACATATAATTCTCACATCAATCTCAAATCCCATCCACTCACATCCAAAATCCCAAATCTCTAATGAAATCTACAAATTGAAAACAAAAATGGGGGCAAATGAGAAACAATCTTCCCTTTATGTGATAAGAATCCAATATATTTGTTGAAGGGCCCTCAAATCACCATTGACTTCCCTCTATGTGATAAGAATCCAATATATTTGTTGAATGGCCCTCAAATCACCATTGTCTGCTTGTTTAATACCCCACAAATCTCTCCTATCTCCAACAAGCTTTGTCCCACAAAATCAAGAGAAAATGAAATGAAAGTGACATTTAGTTTTCACTTTATTTTCAAAATGTAGAAATATTATGATGCAAAAATCAAATTTGTATCTTTTTTTTTACACACATATGTTTATTCCATAGAATTTATATCTTATTTATGTAATATTGGGACACAAACATGATACAAAATCACAACATCTGCCAAATAAAATGTTGCCTAAATAACCTTAATAAGGCTTTCTACTGGAAGCTTGATAGTAGAGCTCTATATTATAATAATATAACTGATAATAAAGCTCTATATTATATACAACTTACCAAATTTTTGAGAAATTATACTCTTCCTTCCCATACTTGTTTCAAAACCAGGAGGATGACACTGTTATCGACAACCTTATTACTTTTATTGTTAATGTGGACTTTAATGACATCTTCAACTTGTATCTATGTAAAATACATTAAATAACTCATTCTGTTTGAGTCAAACAAATAAAAAACATCATGTCTGATTCCATTCTTAATTAAAAAATAAGCACAGTGCTCGCTAGAGTCGCTACAGATACCAGGGTTGGAATTTCAAATCACTTGCACCAGTCAAAATGAATAAACCAAATTCTGAAACGTTTTACATATTTCAGTTATGATGAGAGAAACTATCTCATGATAAGTAATTTACCCATCAAATTTCAATCACTGATCGTCAGTATCTACCAATATATTAAGAAAGAAAACTCTTTTATCAGATTTGAAATAAAGAATAATTGTTGAGTTGTTTGAATTGTATTGTTGTTTTTCAACCATATCTTTAACTTTCATGGAAGCATGCTTTAATCCCCACATTATATATCTCTGTTTGCATTAATTATATATCTCTGCTTGCATTAATTGTTTTGCTGCCAGGTAAATATTGTTTATTCAGATAATGAAGAACTATAAAACATTAACACCATGACATGTCATCGAACATTCCCTTTTGGAAAAAGCTGTTTTAATTATTAAACTTGTCACTCCATTTTTGAAACAATCATGAAAGAAAAGTAGCAACAGTTACGTTGTTTGAGCAGAGATCCAAGGATCGAATCCACTTGTATGCAAGATGCGAAACTCCATGCCCAAACAGTTACTACTGTCCGACCGCTCCGCGTTGCGTCCATTGATTCCCCTTATTATTTTATACGGAAATCCCATGATTAAAGGCCCTTGACAAATCTGGCAAAATTATTCGATATTCCGTTCGAGAATCCAATCTATTTGACGCTGTCTGAAGAATTATTTTCAGCCGAAAAAGACAATGAGCATCACCTCGTTGATGTTTCCAAATCGTCCTGTTGCGCCAGGTGAGACCCACAGCCCACGCCGCCTCTCCTTCTCGGCGAAATTCAATCCCCACGGCGAGACATTTTAACGCACCACTGAACAGTAAAAAACAAGATCAGGAATCTTCACTGTTTTCTGTTTTCCATAGAGGTTGAAATTTCTTCCCGCCTTATTCAAGTGTATATTTATTTTTTTTATTTTAAAAGTTAGTTAAATGGGTTGTTGTCATTAAGTGCCTCTTATCCATGCAACAGCTACGACTTATTCATGCATCTGCTACAGTGATCCATTCATTAGCTATGAGTTATTTTTGATATTCTTTTTTTCTTATAATTGTTTATTTCGAATTTGGAACTACTTCTATAAAATCAATTTGGATAGTACACTTGTCTCATCCTTGTGCAATCTAGTAAAATCATACTTGCTAGTCCACCCCAAATTCTAAAATATAAACACCTATTAGTGTAAAAATATTTATTTTGATTTAGTTCTTAATTTTTATTTTTATTTTTGGACTAAGATGAGCATAAGTTTTAATATTAAAAAGAAGGTAAAATCTCTTAGACTTACAAAACCAAAAAATGGCTCAAGCCATGAACCAAAGTACTAACTGTTCTTAAATAAACCAGGACTATAGAGATATTACAATCTTATCTTCCCTAGTATTCCTATAACTGAAACGATATTGCTTAACAAACAGTTGAAGCAAAAAATCAACATCAATAATTACCTAGTGGGACCTAGATATCAATATGCGACTCAACCTTCAACAACTTATTTGTCCTTCCATTGGAGGTTGGTCAGGGCCACCTCCAACTGCGCTATTCGTGCCTATAGAGCTTCGTTCTTAGTCGATTGGAGCTCCACTTTTGTGCTCATAATTGCCATTTGGTAATTGATATCTCCTCTATCAACTAATCATGACCGCTCCTCTGTCACTTTCCACTACTCTATATTCCTGTCAAACGAATGTAGGTACATACTGAGCTCATGCACTCTCCTCTTTAGACGTCGTTGGCTGGATTTGACCCTCCGGAGGTCATGAGTAACATAACATTAATCTTCCATGTCCCATCCCTCACTAGCCATGCTTGTTGCTTCAGAGTGATGACCAAGGCTCCTTCACGCTTGTCTCCCCCCTCCCATTGTGTTCGAAATTGCCCACAAATTCTCTCTCCCCTTGCAAATTGCACCACTGACCCTTTTCCTCCAACTCATATGTGTAATTGATCTCAAATTGGGAAGGCCACCACTACCTTTGCAACTCTTGTAAATGTGAATTCAGATGGAATTAAGTGCCATTGTTCCAATAGCTAGGTGATGCTGAGGATTATGCAAGAGTAATGGCCTTTGATGCGAAGTACAAGACCTATCATCTTAATTACCCTTCCCATATAAATCCATAATACCCCCAACTTTCTGCATGATTACTCTCTGACGAGAATTTAACGCTCTATCCAACTGCCTTGTGCAAGCTTGTCCTCCACCACATGTCCAACCATGACGTCTTGTCATGATGTTGGCATGATGCACCATTAATCTCATCCGCCCGAGTTGGAAATGATCCTTTCCATGGAGCCTCGACCCTTGATTGTCCCCCTTTTAAATGTGATCTCGGGCTACTCTAATCAATCCCCTGTCCACACTTCTTCCCTTTGAGTCTTTATACTTATTATGGGATAACAGCCAGTTGTTCATTGTTGCTGGATAGGTGAATAGTACCTTCGGGCAGATTTGAGGTCATGTTGGCCTGTGTATCTACTTCCCTATTGTTTTCCCAGAGGATGCGGCAAAGCTCGACTTCTCTTAGGCATTTTATCAAACCCCATGTTCTTTCGTGCGGTTTTGCTAGCTTGAGGTATTCAGGGGGAGAATTGGAGACGAAGGATTTGATTAAGATTATAGCGTCTCTAATAATAATTATCTTTGATTCATGCCTTTACTGTAATTTTCATTCCTTGGTACAATGCTAGAGCCTCCACCGTATTGTCAAAGGACCAACTTATGCCCCAAGCATATTGTTCCTTCAGATTTCCTCAAGGATCGTATAATATCCCGTACTCCTACTACTCCTTTTTAATATTTAATTTTTTTCACACCAGAAAAAACAACAACATTATATTAAACACAAAGTTGTGTAAAAAAATACATCCAAAACCAAGAGAAGTGAGCTCTTTTCTCTATTTTAAAACTTTCTGCATCAAAGTGACACCTATCAACAATATCACCAACCATAATACATTCCAATGCTCAGAAGTTAAAAAATATAACAAAACATAATGACTTGCATAACTGCACCTCAACTATCCTTCACAATCTACTAACAAAATACATAACTAGTATTAATAAAAGGATAGTCTATTAGAACTAAAAAGGTCTCCATCCCCGAATTCTTCATAAAATATTCTACCATCCATCTTGCCAATTGCTTTATTTGATAGCATATCAGCAACAACATTGGACTCCCTGTAGATGTGGTTGAAGAAGACCTAATCAAAAGCAGAAATCAAAACTTTGACTCTGGTCATCCAATGCCCCAATGCTAAAGAGTGCAAAGAAGCGCATCCATTTGCGCAATCTATTATGCACTTTGAATCCCCAACAACCTGTATAATATTCAAACCTATTCTCTTAGCAAACCACAATATTCCCCACAAAGCAAGGAGCTCCACTCTAGTGTTTGACCCAATTCCGACCTTAATGGATAAATACAATTCATGGGAAGAGTTTAACTTTAAAACTATCCCAACCCCACAACACCCAGCCTGTTTTGCTCCATCAAAAAAACCCAAAGGGAAGATATAATCAGATTCATAAAACTGTACCTTCCTCAATTCCTTAGTAATATCCCTTCTTTTGTATTCCAAGTAAAATGAAGAAATTTTTGAACTAACCAAGACAACATTTGGCTTCATATTTTTGAAAATATATCCATTTCTAGCTTTCCAAACTTCCCAGATTGCAAAAAATACCAAGTTTTGATCCTTTCTATTGTTTGAAAACCAATTTTTCATATTTTCTTCAAATAAAAGAGAATCCTATGTAGTTTGGAAATTAAAAAACTTCCTCAATTCAACCCAGACATCTTGAAAGAACAAACACCAACCAAACATATGATCCACCGACTCGAAATTTGTTTTGCATAGACAACAAATACCCATACCCTCAAAGCCCCTATTTTGCAAATTCTGCCAAGTTAGAATCTTATGTTGGAAACAAAGGCAAGAAAAACATTTGATTTTGATTGGAAAATGACCAAACCAAACCTTCTTAGTCCACCGGCAAGAGCACACTTCCATCTCAGATTCCAGAATGTAATTGTAAGCCAGTCGAGCATTAACTGAACCAAAATATTTGTTGTAAGACTATGCCAATATGTATTCGTTCTGATTCAGAGTGATACTAGCCTAATATAAAATTTCCACAAAGTATCCCATTCGGAAGCATTTGAATGCATCAAATCAAGATCCAGAGATGATCACCATATTACCATACCATCCGACTGTATATCTGCTACCTGTTTGATTACAAAAATATTTTTCCCGTGCAGATCTTCTAATAAACCCCGTGACAACTTATATCCTTCATCGAGCCCAGAAACAGGATCAAACCCCAAATAAATTTGAGTACCTCTTTTGACTACCCAACATATAGCTTGATTTATAATTGGGAAGGAATTTACTAGACTACGCCAAATAACAAAGCCATAGGAACCTTTCTTGTCATGTGATCTAAATCAATCTACCAGAGGAAGTCTTTTTAGGTACTTTGCCTTCACCAACTTTCCCCATAGTCCCTTGTCAAATAAAATTCTCCACAAAATCTTTGCACATAATGCTTTATTGAAACTGCTCAAATGCTTAATACCCCAACCGCCCATGTGTTTACGTAGAGATAAAACTTCCCAAGAAACAAGATGAAATTTTGTAGAACCAATTTTACCAGCCCAAAGGAATTGAAATATTTTTCTCCTAATCATCGAAATAACAGCACTGGGGATGTTAAATAAGGAAAACTAGTATACAGGGATGCTTTGCAAGACATAATTTACCAATATAAGTCACCCTCCCAGTGACAACCATCTGAACGACCAAGAGTCAATCTTCTTCTAGATTGTTTTTACAAACCAGTTCCAATCTATAATTTTATAGCCATTAGGTTTCAAATGATAACCAAGATACCAAATACCTTCTTCTAAGTCTCACATGCGATAAGGAAAGATAGAAGCAATTTGATTTGTTATGATAAGATCATTACATTGATATATATAATTTGACTTATGTGAGCTTATAGCCATCCTTGAGGCGTCATAGAAAATAGAAATAAGGAAATGATATTGTTTCCATTCAACAAGAGAGCCTTCACCAAACAAAAGGACATCATCCACAAATAAAAGGCACGAGATGTTTAGAGAATTGGAAACCTTTAACTCTTTGATTCACTTATGTTCTTTGGCCTTATTAATCAGTAAAATAAGCCCGTCAATTGCCAAAATGAACAAATATGGAGAGAGCGGGCATCCCTGTCTAAGCCCACAATTACCACTGAAATAACTAGAAGGAGACCCATTTATCAGAACATCAAATCTAGCCGATGTAATACATGACATAATCCAGTTTACAATCTCCACCATCAAATCAATTTGGATGAGAATAAATCTCAGATAATTCCAATCCACTTTGTCGTATGCCTTCATAAGATCCATCTTTAAGATAAAAGCATTAGCTTTCCTCTGTTTCACTGAATGTAAACCTTCTTGAGCAACCCCCACATCATCTAATATTTTTCTATTTGGCAAGAAACCAAATTGTTCTTTCGATATACACTTTCCAAGTATTGGTTTTAATCTCTTAGAGATAATTTTTGTAATAATCTTATAAAAAATATCACATAGAGAAATCGGTCTATAATCATTGAAGTCAACATGCCTATCTTTCTTTGGAATTAGTGTAATATAGGCAGAGTTCAAGGAAATCGAAACCTATTCTTTTCTCCTAGATTCATCAATAGCCTCCGTCAATTCTTTGCCCAGAATGTCAAAACAATGCAGATACAATTCAACAATCCACCCATCGGGTCCAAGAATTTTGTCTTTAGCAAAACATTTTAAAACTTTCAGAACCCCTTCTTCACTGATTTGTTTTCCCACTTCCTAACATTCTTCTCGGCTAAAATAACAAGGAAAGTTTTTAATCGTCTTCAACTGATTTTCCAGATTTGTAGTATTCTTATTCGTATATATCTCTTGGAAATGATTAATGGCAGCTCATTTGAAAGAAGGATTATCATTAATGACCCTATCATGTTCTCCTTTGATATCCCAAATGGCATCCGTTAACCTTCTTTGATTAGCATACCGATGAAAAAACTTAGTGTTATTATCCCTAGCCTGTAGCCATACTGCTCTGCTTTTCTGCCGCCATGATTCCTCAATTTGTCTAAGAATTTTCATCTTCTTTGCCTCCAAAGAAACTAATTTGTCTTTTTTGTCCTCAGAGAAAAAACCTCCATCAATACAACCGGTTAAGACCTGTATTTCCTCTTCAATATCAACAAGTAATTTATTGTTCTCTGCCTTTTTCTCACATTCCCATACTTTCACCGCCTCTCTTAACCAAGATAGCTTTTTAATCATGATATGCAATGGGGAAAGCTTTACCTCCTTAGAATACACAGACCATTGTTCACAAACCAGATCACAGAAAGAGATTTCCTCCAACCAACAAGGGTTGAACTTGAAAGGATATAGTGAAAAGTTTCTGTCAAAATCTAGTTGTAAAATAATTGCCTTATGATCAGAGATACCAACATAATAAGACCATGCACAATAACGACCAATGAAATCACATAAATTTTTAGACATAAAGAACCCGTCAAGCCTTTTTACTATACCAGCACTACCACATCTCTCGTTTGACCAAGTCGGAACCAATACATTTGGAACCATATCAACTAATTTTGCATCTTCAAAGAGGGATACAAAGAAATGAGCTAATGTATCATTAGTGTTCCCAGCACCCCAGGTTTCATTAGTTGATAAAGTAAAACTAAGGTTTCCTGCCAATATGAGCGAATTGTCCTCAAGAATTCCTTTAGTGTAAATCTTCTCCCAAAAATATCTTCTATGATGATATGGACCATAATACTAACAATATTCTGAAAACCCTTTAGCTTCCCTTCAATAAGAATACCTACAGTTGTATGAAAGGATTTCATATAAACATCATTAGCATTCCAAGCAAATAAGGTTCCACAAGATAATCCAGATTAATCCACCGCACAAACACACCAGGTTGGCTTCATTTTAAGAAAATAATTACAAGCTAGAGTAGATGAATACATAGTCTATTGAACAAGAACAATACTAGGGTGGGAAACCCCCAAAAACCGTTTAAAGGCAACTCGTTTTTTGCCACTGCCAAGCCCTCGGATGTTGAAGGAAACAATGTTCATTAAGTAAACCCTTCACATACATCATCTTCTCTAAGAGCCCCATCAATAGCAGAGTAATCATAAGGTGTAACCCTAGGTAGTCCCTTATCAAATGGGGAAGATAACTTAGGATTTAAGTTTGAGTATCACGTATCATCTTTTCCTGTGGAAATTTCAGTGCTTCCTTTACCCTTTCTATTCTTTTTTTGCTTGCGAATAGTCACATTCCCATTAAAAATGGATGAGACCAGAATAATATCTGAATTCTCAGGGGCACAGGTTGAAAAAGTAGAAAGAGGGATTCTAGGTTCTTCATTAACCCTATTCTCAAAAAAAGAATGATACAAAATCAAAGAAGGAGATAGTTCAATCCCCAGATAATTCGGTTTCTCGCCTGATAGGGGAGGAAAATCTAACAATTTGAAAGTTTCAGTATTTGTAGGACTAGTAAAATCATTAACAGTATTAGAATGCCATTCCAAATCTAAAACCCCCAGGTTATCCTTTACAGGAGAAACCAACCCCGTAGATTCTTTAATCAAAGACTCTGAATCAACCCTAATAATCTCCTCAAGATTATTTTCAGGGATACATGAATCCTTAACCAGGGATAAGGAGACCACTGAATCCTTTTTAGTTGACTCAGACATACCCTCAAAACCCTTATCTATATTCTTATCATTCATGACAAACAAGGTGTCTATAAGTTCCTCTATAGACAAAAAATTTAACAAGACATGGATCGACTGAGCAAACTTACCAACAAAGGAAGGCACAAAATGATGAATCAAAGGTATAGGAAAGTTGAGTATGTCATCGACATCTTCCAATTCCTTATGCATTTGTCTTTCGCTACCCTTTGAGCCACCAAAAGAACCAGACAAACATTGAGCTTTAGAATGTCCACTCGACAGTTATGGCATCGAAATGGAACCTTCCCATAATTAAAAAATTGAATAAAGGAACCCCCTTCCCAAATGACTTCAAGCTCCCCAGGTAAACCCCCATCTGTATCGATTTCTACAAGAATTCTCAGAGATTTTCACTCAACCCCTAACAAATGTTCCTCCTCAATCAGAATGAAACGACCAATTGTATTAGCCACCACCATTAATCCTTTGAGATTCCAACACTGTAATGGGAAACTCAGGAGAATAACCCACAAATGTCTTCTTCTGAGATTTTATTTTATGGGATCAAAACCAGAATGCCACTGGGATAAAGCCAAATATCCTTTCCCAATGACCAAAAATCTCTCTTCTATGTTCTTTCTGTCTGCCTCCGATAGAAACTGAAACACCATCCAACCATTGACCAACATCAAAACCCTTGGTATATTTTTGATATAGGGTTTCCACTTTAGACGAATCCAATTCAAAATATCTGCTCTCGAAATTTTAATATACTCAAAATTTCCAACTAAGGCCCGCTGAGACAAAGCCATTACCATATCAAAGGTAATGTCTTTCCCGAGAACACATAGGGGTCGACCCTTTTTCTCCTTTTCAAAATTTAACTTAAGTCCTGATTTCTTAAACCCAAATCCTGATAAAATCCTTCGATCGTAATCCTTGGTAGAAAACCCTAGCGCATAGTCTATATTTGGTTGATCCACCACATATTTTCCCCCATCTGCAGACTTCTTGGGAAATCTAATATCAGAGGAAGATAAAAAGGGTTCAGAAACTACCTTCTCCAAAGGGTTAGTCTTGATATTCCCTCGTATAATACCAACGCACGGAGAGAAGGACCCGCCAATGTCTAGTATACCTCCACTAGTCGTACCCAAGGATGGCGATGTGATAGGTGAATGTAATGTCTTCATTCCACCCGTCAACTGCAAATCATTGCCACTATGCCTGAAACTCCAATCCATATTAAAATACATAAACTACAAAAACCTAAAAAACGCTACCACTAGTTCGATTATAATGATAAACAATGGAATTTGATTAGTTAATTCCCACTTTTTTAACCTGGTTGGTACTGGGCTCGCCACATAGTGGCAAACTTGACTCCGAGACCATTGTCTACTACATCATAACCAGAATTAGATAGAGTTCCTCAGATCTAGGTTTCCACTAAAGTTTTCCATCCTCCCCCACCTTCAGCCCTACTCATCTTTGGAGGCTTAGTTATAGTTGACTATACTCATCTACTCATTGAAAACATTTTATTCTAAAAATAAGACTATTTTATATATATATATATATATATATATATATATATATATATATATATATATATATATATAAATTAAAATAAATTGTAAATTAATTTTATAACAAGATTTTTTTTTTAAATGGAAAAATCTATTTTTATTACAAGATTCATTTTTAAGATGAAAAAATCTAATCAACTTAAAAACTTGATAGTGTGACTTATAATTTTAAGAACTTATATTTAAAAAAAAATCATTATTAATCAATGATAATATTTGATTTTGAAAAAGAAAACACCCCGTCTATACAAAATCGACCACGTTACCTCAATTATGAATTCCATTGCAATTGAATTTCAAGGTAGTAATAGCGTATTGTTTTTTTGATGGTCAATTGATACATTACACTTATGAATTAAATGTACATAAATGGGCAAAATAGTGTAATGAGCATAAAGGAATGCCTATGGAATAGTGAGTTAAAGCAAAAACCAATTATTTATCTATATATATAATTTAAAATAATATTTAAATAATTAACCAAAAGTTAATATAAACAATTTAATAACAAAAACTTTTTAAAAAAAATGAAAAAAAATCTAAAAAATAATAAATAAATTTATATTTTCTGTTATTATAATTAATAATTATTATATGATCGTGATGATGTTAATTAGATCTAACTTAAATGGTTGTGGAATGGAGAATTATTCTCTCCACCTAATTCCTATATATAAGGGATATGTTGCAATTCTTATATATATATATATATATATATATATAATAATAATAATTGCAACATGTCCCTTATATATAGGAATTAGGTGGAGAGGATATATAAGAGACATGTTGCAATTCTTATATATATATATATATATATAAGAATTGCAACATGTCCCTTATATAGGAATTAGGTGGAGAGGATAACACACACACATATATATATATGATGTGAAATTTTGTATATGAGTAATTCATTTACGGATTTATAATCAGTTATATATATATATGATGTGAAATTTTGTATATGAGTAGTTCATTTACAGATCTATAATCAGTTTTGAAGTTTGAAGTTTTTAGTTGTTTTTTTTTAAAGAAGATAGAAGTTACAAAAATGTTACAAAATGCTTAAGTGGACGAGGTATAAAATTGATATGAAGAACCTTGTTAATAATGTTCTTTTGTTTATCTATTTTATCAGGTATTTTGAATGCAAAACTTTCTTTCGAGATTTTGCTTATCAATTTGCTCATATCCTTACATTCTATGTCCAATGTGGAGTGTGGAGTCTAGTTTTCAAGTTTTTATAAATTTCTTTTTTATTTTTTGCATTCTTAATGTAGAAATGTAAAATTACATTCCTCATACAAAATTGCATTCCTGCATCCTCACATCTTGTGTAGAGCTTCTTTATTTCATTGTGTCATATATCATATATCCACAACCTACACCAATTTATTCCACATCCAAACTGCATAAACCTTCCACTTTGGCTCTCCATTCCTACATCCCTGCTTCCACATTCCCACATTATACATTTTGGAGTAGTTGAAATAGAGTATTATATGACCAATTGAGTTTGATTTTATTGTGATGGCTGGAGGCAATAAATAAACTTTAAAAACAACACTATAATAAATTACATTAAAATAACGGATATAGTAGACATGTTTATTATTATTATTTAATATATGAAAAGAGAAAGTGGCTCTAATAACAATATAATAGTATATAGTTCTTGATGTAAATCACTAGTGTTAGGTGAGCATATCCATAAATTGGCAATAAAACATTAATTTATATGTTGTGCACAAGTTCTTTTACTTTGTTGGTTGTGGGAGGCCTATTTCATTATCGTTTTGCTGTTGGAGGAGGCCTATCCCCATTTTGTTTTTGGATTTTGTTTTTGGATTTTGTTGCAAAGGTCGAGGATACAACTACCAATAAGATTAAAAATAAAAGACATATCATTGTATGCTTTATTTAATTTAAAGTTATAATGGGTCAATTAATTTTTAAAAATTGTGTTTTTAAAAAGTCTAAATGATATTAGAAACATATGATTGAAAAAATTCTAAGTCATAATAGGTTTATATTTCTATAAAATAAAATATTACTTAATTTTTAAAAAAATAGTATTTTAATTTAAAATCTTATTTTATAACATTTAACTTTTAAATAAATATTATTATATTTTATTTATTAAATAATTATCTTATATTATCCAATGACAGGAGTGGGAGGGGTCATCATGGATTCTAAAGTAAAAATTGTGAAAACATTTGTATAGAGCCTAGGGAGAAGAACCCATAACCATACATAATAGATGGCTCTACGGAAAGGCATGGAAATTTCATCACATTTAAATATCTCAAAACTCCTCATTTTTGGAGACTCCAGGTATGTGATCCAAAAAATTCGCAGTCCTTATAATGAGAACCCCACCATTTGTGGAAGAATTTAGAAGTGAATTTATAACCTCACTATTCCTAGCATAGTTGCCTATTATCATGTCAAGCGAGAAAATATCAAGTTAGCTCATGAATTTGACAAGGATGAAAGATTGAACAAGGAATGGTACCATTTGAAAATCAATCTTTGACTAGGAAGTGGATCCCATGACAAATACAAAGATTGTAAGCCTAGGGAGAACCTAAGGGAAAAACATGGAAACACCCTTGAGCACAAAGGTAAAGGGGGGAGTATCCTGGCATTCCCCTCAAGACATCAGTCCTGAGAACAGGTCCATGGGGGGATAGGTGGCATCATCTAGAAGAGTCGGGCATGAGGCAAAGTTAATGCTAGGGAACCGTGGAGTGATTGCGACATTAAGACCACCACAGGAGATGCCCTGTACTTCTCCATCTATGCTTAGGTTCACACAAGTGAAAAAATTGATGGTTATTAAGAGTGATTAGAAGGTAGGGACTATGGACAATTTCACATTCTGGGAGAATTTGCAGTCTGTAAATTCCTCTGAGAAGGATAACCTAAGTCATGGTTTGTCTGCATTTGATTTTGTTGCCCCCAAAAGAACGATTCCCCTCTCTTGTGTGTTCATTCTCTCTCAGGAAGGGAGGAAGAGCCTGAGATTTTCTCCTTTGAAACTAATATTGACTACTGCAGGAAACACCTAGATTACATAGTGCATGCAACTCTCTTTGGCATTCAGAATAGTTAGAATTCATCCATAATTTGGAGGCCCTCTTTCTCTCTTGCAACTGATGACAGAATCATACCATCCTAGACGAAAATTTATGCGAGTTTCAGAGGTTCTCTAGAGGATTTCAAAAGAATGTTGCGGGTCGTCCAAGAAGGAATCAGGGGTAGGGGGGGTCCATCATAACATCGCTACCTTAACCAAGGAAGTACGTTACAATGCTAACATTATAGCTAACCTGGAGTCTCTCATCGATGACCCGGATGGCAACATGCGTGAGCAAATTGCCTTAATGGACGAAGTAAGAAAGAACTTGGAACAACTTGTGAAAATGAATCACTGTAGTCATTGCCAAGCATCGCCCTTGAGTGAAGCAAGGCCCATGGATGAAGTTTTAGTTATTCAATCATGAAGAAGAAAGGACATGCATGGATAACTTAAATGGTTTTATATAAAAGCCACTGTTATTATGATTTTTTTTGCTTTTTTTTATAATCAGTTTGTCAAAATATATAACACCCGTGTGTTACACGTTGATGGAAAACTTGGTAATTTTTTGTATACAACAGAGATATATGTTAAATGGACTATGTTATTAAATATTAGAGTTTTGAAGAAGTTTATCTCTATGTTAAGGATCGCTGTACTTAATTGTTAATATAAATATTTTACAATTTCTATTTAAAAAAAAATAACCATCTTATATTATTATGATTAATGATTAATATTATATTTATATATAATTTTTATTTTTATTATTAAAAACAAAAATTTAATGTGAAATAAAAAAAAAAATCAAATAAAATATACCAATAATATTATTTAAGAACATCTATATTTTATTGCATTATTTTTTTCTCTCTAAAATTTCATAGTTAATCACATTACCTAATGTTGAGTTTATTAATATTTGATATGGAAATTGTAAGTAAATTGATTTTTGATAGAATATAAATATGGGGAAATAATGTATCATAACAAAGATTTATTATGAATGTAATCAAAATTGAATGATGATATCACATCAATTTAAATCATGTGTGTATGAAATTTTTTAATATATTTGATTATTTTTAGTTATAAGAATTCTGTATTCTTTTCTATAAATCGGTGGGTTTTTTTGATGGGTTGGCTATAGATGGTTCATGTATTGTTAGTGGTGTGATATACATCAACATAGAACACTACTTTACACTTATGATGGATTGTGGAAATGGCACAAACACAAAAACTGAATTACTTGGGCTATGATGTGTTATTACTGTGGCTGCAATCATGGGTCTACAGGAAATGACGGTTTTTGGCGACTCTAGGGTGACAATAAAGTGGGCACTTACAGAATATCAATTAAATATCATTTCTTTACAACAATGGTGCAACAGAGTTCGGGAAAAAATTAAACTATTCAAAGTCATTACTTTTGAACATGTCTTCCGACAATTCAACATGACTGCAGATGATCTTTCGAAGAAAGCACATGGAGGAGCAGAAGGCTTTGTCATTTGGGAAGAATTCTTGGAAAATCAAAGTTGTGACAGGGGCATGGTCAATCTGTTTGACCACTATTAGCTGTGAAGGATTTAATCTTTTCATGGTTTTTTGTTGTTGTTATTTTTTGCAATTTTGGCTGAACAATTTGAGAACATTGACAATGTAACTGAACTCTGGCTTAAGTTTGCACATAAGTCTGCTTATAGATTTATGAATTATTGTACTATTTGATTCGTTTTTAATGAATATCAATAATACGACTTTTTTCCACTTAAAATAAAATTCTATATTCAAAATTTTGTTGAGAGTATTGTATTGGATCTATTACATATATTTTTAATCAAGGTTTTGGATCAAACAAATGTAGTTCAAAGATGAAAGATAGAGGAAATTTTAATCATTCAATTTTATATTAATATGAAGAAGTTAATTAAATTTAAGAAAATTAATTATCAAAATCTCTTTTAATTTATAATTAATTCTAAATTATAATTAAACGTAATTATTATATATAATTATATATATATTTTTACTTAGTTATATAATTAAATATATTTTAATAATAAATCATGACTAATTTAAATTAAGGTTTAAAATTAATAAAGATACTAATGAAAGGTTAAATTATAAGTGACAAAGAAATAAAGCTTAATATTAAAATATTATGAGAATGAGGTTAAATGTAATTATAAGAGCAAAGGCAAAATATTTTATTTAAAGGTTTTTAATTAAAATATTTTTTAAGGTATTAAATTATTATTTTTAATTAAAAGTAAAAAGTTTTGAGTTAAATATTTTTATTAAGTTTCATATTAAAGGTTTTATTGTAAAATTAAAAGTTATATTAAAAATATATATTAAAACTTAAATTAAAGTTTAAAATTAATAAAAAAACACTAAATGATAAATGACAAAGAAATAATATGATAATGTGGTTAAAAATAATTATAAGAGCAAAATATTTTTATTTAAAAAAAAATTAATGAATTTTTTTAATTAAAAATAAAAAGTTTTGAATTAAATATTTTTATTAAAGTTATCATATTAAAGGTTTTGTGATGAAGATGATGATGATTAACATCCACTGAGATCAATTTTGGTCTATCAGACCAAAAGATCATCATTACTTGGTTTGCTTTAAATTTTTGTTCCCATGCTCAAAAATTTTGGTAAGAAGCTTTCTAAGCTCACTATAGTTTTGGCAAGTTAGGAGGTTAGCAAGATTTGTATTGTAACAAATACTATGAAACTCATATCTAATGTGGGTGTAAGCAGGGCATTCTAAAAGAAAGTGATTTTCATCATCAACATTCATAGACTCACAAAGATGGCAAACCCTTTCCTCCTACAGAGTTTTGGGAATAGTCCAACGCCCTGTTTCGCTATGAAGCTCATTGGAGTTCGTTCTAATCTTGGCTATATTAATTTTCTTCTTTGAACTAGTTACTATCGAGCAATATTTGTGATTTTCCAAAGTAAGGTTAATGACCTCCTTATAGTATCTTAGTTTTTGTTAACCGCTAAATTTTCCTCGCACCACAATTCCTCTTTAAAATTAAAGGTAACAATATATTTGACATTATCGATATTCTGTAAAGTGTCATTTTCATCAATGCCCTAATGGTCTAACCAAGCCATCGTATCTTTACACCAACTTTGCTTGAGGTGTTGTTGGTTTTGACTTGAATTTAAAGCAATTTTAGGAAGTCTCTCGTTTCCCATGTTATTTATCTTGTGCTTGTACATCAGGTACCTAGTCATAGCCATGCTCTCGATGGGGGAAAGACCCACTTCTATGAGGAGAATAGGATAAGGCGTATTACTTTTAATTTTGAGGTTATAAGTTATAAACCGCTTCTGGATTTGCTCAATCTTTCTCCAACATTCTCTAGAAATGTTGCAACCCCATGCTTCACAACCGTATAAGATAACATGGATGACAAGAGTTTCAAAGAGGAACTTTTTTTAATCCCACATGACCACGTTGGCTGATTTACAATTATTTTTCAAGACCAAAATAAGCTTTCCATCATCCATTAATCCTTTTCTCAATTCTATGGTTCCAATTGAGCTTGTGATGAATATCAAAATTAAAAGTTATATTAAAAACATATATCAAATTATTAAAATTAATATAAAAGTTATATTAAAAACATATATAAAATAGTAAAATTAATATAAAAGTTATATTACAAACATATATCAAAGTATTAGAGACCATGCTTGAAAATAGAGAAGAAAAAGATGCTAAGTTTAAAAAAGAGTTAGAGGCCATGCTTGAAAATAAATTGGCACATTCTCAATAACAAATTTGCAATCATGCTTGAAAATGCTCTTGCTACCATAATCGACAATAAATTCACATCCCTTGAAGACAATATCCAACAACAAATAAAAAACAAGTTTAAAATGGTGGAGAATAAGATTCAATTAATAGAGGATATATCATAGGAAATAGAAAAACAAAGCCAAGGAGTCAAACAATCAACACAACAAGGAGATGTTGATACATTAGAGAATTTCAAATGGATGGACATGTTTAAAGAGTTAGAAGAAAAAGTAAACAAAAACTTGACCTTAAATAATCTTCAAGGTAAAGTTGATATCAAGCACATCAAGGAGGAAATGAATACGCTCTTAGAATTATACCATGAGCGTAACAAAAGAGCTTTGAACCTCGTAATTTTTGTCTTAAAGGAGAAGGAAGACGAGGATACATTAACTGTAGTCAAGGAAGAACTGTATAATAGGTTACACATTGAAACAACCTGCTTAATAGAAGCAAAGAGATTAGGGAAAGTAATTGAGAATAAAGATAGGATGATTCAGATTAAAGTTAGCTCTACTAACCATAAGTATAGTATTCTCAGCAAAAACTCAAATTTAAAAGGGTTGGGAATATCTATAAATGAGGATCTCATCCCAAAAGACCAAGCTGAATTAAGAAAGGAGGTCCAAAAGGTAAAAGAAGCTAGAAAGGAAGGAAAATGGGCTCTAATTAGAAATAGAAAAGCTATTATCCAAGATAGAAACAAAAAAGATAAGCATAAATAGCAATTAGGCACACTCCAAATCCTCTCATGGAACTGTCGGGGTTTTCCATGGAACAAATCCCGCAAGCTAAGTTGGATCCCAAATGAAATTGATATTATTTTTATGGTTGAAACCCGAGAGCACGAAGAATTTAGAGTCCTTAACATAAAGGGATTTGTTTTATGGAACATGAGATCCTCTTGTAGAGGCATTGGAGGCATAGTCTGTTACATTAAAGAACACATCTTTTCAAATGATAGGCTCTATAAGAAAGACCCCCACAACCAGTATATGTGGATAGAGTTAGTTGACATCAATAATAAGAAAACCTACATTTCCATATGTCATTTTCCCCCTGGTAACTCTAACTTTTATAAGAAAAACAACATACACAAAAATTGTCCTTTCATTGGTTTAGAAAATGATATTAATAATCCAAGAAAGAATGGAAATATTCTCTTAATGGGAGACTTTAATGCTCATACTTCGAGTAACCAAGCTATTCTTCTAAGCAATTATTCCAACCCTAATCCTCTTTAAGTAGATGAAGAAAATGCTATAGGCAATCAGTACAAAAGAAGTTCTGCAGATCTAGGTGAAAACTTGTTCGGCTCTGAGCTAGTCAAGCTTTGTAGTGCTCAAGACCTTTTAATTTGTAATGGGATAAAGAAGTGGTTGAATTCTATCAAGATGACTTGCATTCATGGGCTCGGTAGCAGTGTGGTAGATTATGTAATATATAATACCTCTTTATATAACAATATGTTAAATCTAGACATTCTGCTCGACCATGAACTTGACTCGGATCATAGACCTCTAGTTGTAACCTTCAATGTTTCCATGCATAGAGGGACCACAGAAGACAATCCTCATTGTCAAAAGCATTTGATTTTAGATAGAAAGAAAGATGATCTTTTCATAATGATTTAAAAAATAACTTGTTTCCTCTTTCTAGTACAGACAATATAGAAGTTCTCTACCATAATTTCACCATGGCCCTCTTTTCCTCCATTAGCAAGTTTTCCATTGAAATTTCGGGTAAAAATAATAATAGGAAAACCAACCCCTGGTATGATAATGACTGCAAGAATGCTAGAAGAGCCATCACGGAAGAAACTGAAGAGTCTCTAAAAATTGACAAGATAAATAACTACAAAGCCCTAATTAAAAGAAAAAAGAGGCATTATATAGATAAAAAGCAGGAGCACCTTTTACACCTCTCTAAGGTGGATCCTAAGAAGTTCTGGAGACAAATCCTAACTAGTAAAACTAAAGAGAATAATAAGCTAGCTTTGAAATATTGGGAAGCCATCACGGAAGAAACTGAAGAGTCTCTAAAAATTGACAAGATAAGTAACTACAAAGTCCTAATTAAAAGAAAAAAGAGGCATTATATAGATAAAAAGCCAGAGCTACTTTTACACCTCTCTAAGGTGGATCCTAAGAAGTTCTGGAGACAAATCCTAACTAGTAAAACTAAAGAGAATAAGAAGATAGCTTTGAAATATTGGGGTTCCTATTTTCAAAAGCTCTACGAATCCATGAATGCTATTAACAACACTCAATAGAAGACATTGACTTTGGCATCAAACACCTAGCAAATGGGAAAGCTAAAGACATTGAAGGTTATCAAGCTGAAATCCTTGAAATTGGAGGAATTGTTCTCCTTACATCCAGAAGCTCTTCAATTTGGCTGTCACACAAGTTTTCCCTATTCCTTGGACTCAGAGCCTCATCATCCCTATCTTTAAAAGCAACCATAAAAATAACCCCTTTAATTATCGACCTCGACCTCCTTTGGTGTTGACTATGAGTTTGAGGGATTCCTTTAATTTTTGGAAGACCATATATTCTCGAGCTAAATTGTCAATTAAGTTAATCATGTCCTCGTTAATGCTTGATTTAATAACATTGGAGATTTCCTATGTAGCAGGTTTTATTTATCATAACCAAGTTTTATTTATCATAACCAGGTTTTATTTATCTTCTTATAACTAAATTGGTCAATTTTTTTCTTCTTCATATCTTACTCTTTTCATGAATTCCATATACATTATATAAAAGGAAACAGCCCATTTAAAACCTACATTTTAAATGAAAGAAAAAACTGGCCTCTTCTATGTTGAAATCGACAATGGCTGGTTGCTTCACTTTGTGTGCTCGACCTTTGTATGATCCATTTTAAGTCCAAACGAAAACTTGGTCATAATGTTTTGACTCTCTTTGACAGTAATTGTCCTCTGACGTCCAATTTGCCTTAATATAATTTGTCATATTCAGGATCACTTAAGTTCAGCTGCAGGCTTGTGTGACAAAAAAAACTCCTGCAGGCTGCAGGTTTGTGTGACAAAAAAAATTCCTGCAGGCTGCAGCTGTTTTTTTGGCGGGTACCTTGACATGCAATTAATGGAGCATTTAATTCCTGTGACGTTCAGTTTGCCTTATAATATAATTTGTCATATTCACGATCACTTAACTTCAGCTGCATTTTTTGGTGGGTACCTTGACATGCAATTAATGGAGCGTTTAAATCCTTTAAAAAAAAAATTGAATGGTATATATCAAATGCAGGAACCGTTCAGTTGTTTGAGCAGAGATTCAGGGATCGAATCTGTGCATGCAAGATGCGAAACTTCACTCCCAACAGTTGCTACTGTCCGATCGCTCCGCGTTGCATCCATTGATTCCCCAGATTAGTTTATATGGACATCCCATGTTTGAAGGCACCGGACAAATCTGGAGAATTTATGCAATATTCTGTGCAATTCGCGTGCATGAATGAATCCATTCTATACGACGGTGTTTGTAATTCTTTGACTTTGTTGGTTGTGCTGGAGACCTATTTCATTATCGTGTTGTTGTTGGAGGAGGCCCAGAGAACATCGAGGATATCGCTCTCAATCAGAGATTTAAAAAAAATAAAAAAATTAGTTACGATCAAATAACGAGACTTTCGATGACCGTATGCTTGGTTTTGACCCTATCTGAGTAAAAGTTTTGACTGTGTTTGACAGTACCTGTCGCATGACGACAATTTGCCTGTCGAATTCCATAATTTGTCATATCCCCGTAAAAGTAGGTATATGACGACCGTTTAACTTCACCTGCGCCTGCTTTTGGCGGGCGCCCTGACTTGCCAATCAATGGAGCATTCCTATAAAAAAACCTATTTAAATTCTTCAGCTTCTTGACTCCATTACTGAAAGAGCTATAAATCAAATGCAGTGACAGTTTCGTTGTTTGAACAGAGGTCCAAGGATCGAATCCGTCTATGCAAGATGCTAAACTCCACGCCCAAACAGTTGCTACTGTCCGACCGCTTCGCATTGCATTCATTGATTCCCCACATTATTTTATATGGAAATCCCAACGTTTAAAGTGACAAAACTGGAGAAATTATGACACTATTATGTGGGAGTTCACGTGCACGAATTAATCCATTCTCGATCACGCTGTTTGTAGAATTATTTTTACCGGAAAAAGACAATAGGCATGAGTCAGAATCACACCGTTGATTCTTCCAAATCGTCCTGTTGTGCCTGGTGGGACCATGGTAGCTGGGCGCACCAAATTCTCAACCCACATTAAATTATCTATTTTATGGGATATTGTACTTATAGTTAGGAGTCTTTCTTTTCGGACCTCATCTTGAAACAAGAGATGATGCTGTCCTACCTTTCTATGTCACCTTGAATGTCCATGACAAATTGCTTCACAACGGTATGCTAGATTAAGGAGCATCACACAACCTTATGCCAAAAATTGTGATGACAAATTGCTTCACAACGGTATGCTAGATTAAGGAGCATCGCACAACCTTATGCCAAAAATTGTGATGACAAATTGCTTCACAACGGTATGCTAGATTAAGGAGCATCACACAACCTTATGCCAAAAATTGTGATGGATAAATTGGGTTTGCATAAAGCCTCTAAAAAACCTTGATATTCATATGGAATCAAAGTTACATCAGAGAAGGGTCTTTCTTAAACATCTATAAATGTCTATGCATACTGACTATAATATAACATATGCCCAAAATTCTAGGTGCCAGAAAACAACCACAGTTCCAGCAAGCTGCAATTCAACTTCCACTACCAATAACCAAAAGAAAATGGACCCAAAAAAGATCAAGAAACAAATGAACCAAAACAAGTATCAAGAGCAAATGGCAGCATACTAAAACAGATTATAAGTTCTTGCATCGGTAGGAACACCATCCAGAAATTCCTCATAGTGTAGAATTCCATCCATAAGTCCCACAACTGCCTTGGATAAAAGGTCTGCCTCCATGTTGAACTCACAGTAAATGTGGATGAAAGTGATATGAGCAAAAAAAACCTTTAACTCCAATATGTGACTCATCCACTTACTAAGGTGAAGGACATTTAAAGTTGCTTTACAAACAATCCAATCTATAACTACTCGAGAATCACCTGCCGCCTGGAGACTTTGTAATCCTTTTTACCTGGCAATCGTCAATAAACCCCATAAAGCCAGCAGCTCCGCCTGAGTGTTTGTTCTAATACCCGCACTCATCTTGAGGTTGATGGCATGCCCCAACTTAATAAGTAAAACCATGCCAGCACCACACAAACCCTCTTTCTGTGCGCCATCGAAGAAACCAATGGAACAAGTAGAATCAAAACAAGGAGGAATAAGAGCTCGATGTTTTATCTTTACCTTATATGAGCTAAACTCCTTAAACACAACCATAGCTCTGTATGCCACCTGTGAATAACTCAGCCGCTTATTATAAAAAATGAATTGATTCCTATTCATCCAAATTTCCCAAATTACAAAAAGAGGGAGTTCGGGATATTTAGGTCTCTTAAAGAACCAACATCTCATACTCTCCTGTAAATCCATCATGTTCCAGATATCCTTGAAGTTTAAGAGTTCTTGACAAGGTCTCTAGACATCAGTTATAAAAGAGCAAGACACAAAGAGGTGTAACACCGATTCAACATTTTGTAAACACAGGGAACAAATAACTGGGCTGACAAAACCACGTTTCAAAAGGTTATCCCACGCCAGGATTTTATTTTCCAAACAAAGCCAGATAAAGTAACCTATCTTCATAGGTAATTTCTATCTCCATAACTTTAAAGACCACCATCTTGGCAATTTTTGAACCTGTTTTGAAACCACAAAATCATATGCATTCTTCTCTTTGATCTCAACAAGCAACCAAAAATTCTTAAGGATTTTTGCTATAGTATATGTATGACTGGTTAGATAAAAAATAAATGTTATGATAATCAAATCCAAAAAGATTACTTATGCTACTTTCATGTATGAAAACATAGTTTGGAGGAATGACTTAATACAAATATCTTAGAATCGATCTTCATCACAAGCTTTACTGGAACTATAGCATGGAGAAAATGATAGATGGAGGGTGGAAACCTTACTATGGACTTGAAAACATTTGTAAATCAACACAAACCTTTAGCTTTAGGATATGAAGAAAATCCTCTTTGAGGCTCTTGTCACACCCATTATCTTATATAGTTGTGAAGTTTGAGGCTACAACTTCTTTAGATAATCATGAAGAAACAAATCCAAAAGTGTTTTATAACTTATAATCTCAAAATTAAAGGCAATACACTATATCCTATCCTCCTCATAGAAGCAACTCTCTCCCCATTGAGAGCATTGCTTTGACTAGGTATCAACTGGACAAGACCAAGATAAACAACATGGGAGATAAGAGGTTTCCTAATATTGTTTCAACTCTATTCAAAACCACTTGTGGTTTATGTTTGGCTGGCATAAAGATGCCAAACCTTGGCTAAATCATTAGGGAGTCAAGGAAGAGGTCATTTTGTAAAACAATGATAAATAATAAGGAGTAGGTCTAGTTTGACATTTCTTAAATTTAAAAAGATTTTATCGCGATAAGGCAAAGTCATGATCGGAGGCAATATCATAAATATATTTTAGGATCAATATTATAATAAAGTATATTAAAGTTTATGGAATTACATTTGTACAAAAAGATAAGATATTTTATTATTATTATTATGTCTTTGGACATATAGGGTGATGCATAGGCATTATTTTGTTGGTGCAACTTGACCAATTTTTTCTCTCCTAAAGTTAAAACAAAGGCATAATTTATTCCTATTAAAAAATTTATTGTAAATTATTTTTTACCTTGTGGTTGGATGTTCGTCGCTGATGTTATCCTTGGGATTTAGTCCAGTGTGTTTGGTGGTGCACAGATGTCATAGTCCTACATGAATTAATTATGGTACAATTATCTTTAAAATGGAAATTTCTGTCAAGGATGACATAAATTGGGTGTGTTGGGTGAAGAAACGTCATCGTCTGCAACCTATGAGTTCAAGAAAGGACACATTAACAATGACCCGATCACTTAGCATTCATTAACACAGATGTGATAGTCATTCATTGCTTTGGGTGAAAGTAATTAAGGAAAATGTTATTTGAAGCGATCTTTTGAGATTTGATTCCTGTTCAAGAAATTATTGGTGTCACTGGGTTACATGGTCGCAAAATTTGTCACCTTGTCATGACTTTTGTGATATTTTTTTGCTTTCCCTACATTGATCTCCCCAGTACTTGTTTTGTGCGTGTCTACTTGAACTTGGAAAAAGCGAACCTACAATTAACTCTTGATCTTGTGTTTTGAGTTTCAAACATTATTGCTTAGGAGTGAAAAACAATTAAGGGCATAGTTTCCAAAATGAGTCACTAGTAGAGAACTATCACTAATAACAGTGGTGGAGGTAGAGGGAGAACAAATTCCAAAAGGAGAATCACGTTTCATGCTTGGAGAATCATTGGGTTGTTATTAAATTGAGAAAGTCAATGGACAATTGGGGTTAATATTTGTGGAAGATCATCGAGTTGGAGGAAGGGGAGATCACTTGGCTATAATATGGGAAACTTGTTGGGATTTGAGGAGAGGCTCAAGTTAAGAGAGCATTGGGAAAGAGATAGGCCATGGTAGAAAATCATGAAGAGAGAGGAGGCTGATTCAGGAAGCAAATCACTGGGAGCCGAATCTTGGAGCAGAAATTGTTGGACATATAGAGAGGGGTCCTTTCATTAGAAGAGAGGGACTACAAATTCATTGAAGAAAGAGGATGAATTGTTGGGAAATTGAGAAGAAATTCTGGGTAGTAGATCACTTGAGGAAGAGGAACGAATTCCTGATTAATTGTGAAAGAGATATATCTCGTGAAGGATAAACCTTTATAGCAGATATAGACAAATGATTCCTCTTAAATGTCTGAGCATGGGTATTTTATCAACTGTGTGGAGAGTCGACTTTCAATTGAGACTTCTCTTATGTGGACTTCAATCTTTGTAAATGAGACCTCACAGATTATGTCCATATGTAAGTTCATTTGCTGATGAAATTAATAATAATAAAAAAAATCCTTGTTTATGTTTGTGCTTATGTGATTTTGGTGGTTGAATATGTTGACATGTGTGTTGGCTTTCAAACTAACATTGTGCACTTTGAAGTGGACATGCAGTTGTTTATTGTCCTGCATCAAAAAGAGTGTCAACTTTTTGGCAATGTTAAGTAGTAGAGAGGGAGCAGGGTTTAAAGGAGACTATTTCTAGCTTACCTAATGAAACTCTAGGGAAAACTACAATGTACTTTCATAAAAAATGATAGTTTACTATAGTTTTCAATCAAACTATGATCTTAAGCAAAAGGAGCACTAAAGAGGTTGGGTTGAGAGAGAACAAATATAAGCAAGTGAAGGACCATCTAAGCACAGAAGGCCAAGATGGGGAGAGAGGTGTTAACTATAAATTTAAGGGGGAACATGGAGGCCCATCTTCCACTGGCCATCTGGAGGAACCTAATGAAATAGGCTTAAGATGGAACCCATCTAAGGGAGTTCAGAGCCCCAAGAGACCCAGAATAAGGAGAAGTAGGGGTCTCTTCGCAAATGATCAAAGACACAAGAGGAAGACAATCTGTCTATGGGGTTCTATCAATATGAGATATTTTCTAGTGGACATGAAATTGGAGGCACCTCACCTGTCAGATAAGGAAACTTATTACCTAAAGTTCATCCTTTTTACAATTTTAAGCAATAAAAAATGTCTAGTTAATCCTTAATAAGTTTTCAGTAGGTTGGTTTGCAGAATTTGAGCTTGTTAAGTATCATGGATTTTACTGAGTGTGTAGGGTTTTTCTAGTTATTGAATCTCTAATACAATTTCACATGTTTAATTCTAATAACTATTATGCATTCTTGAAATCTCAACATAACTTCTCTCTCTAACAAATAAAAGAGGTGTTTGTTACATTCATATTACAATGACATATTTCAATCACTTACGAATTGCAACACCATGTAATCGGTTGAATGGGAACGAATACATAACTATTTTCATAAGAGAAAGAAGCTCATGATGAAGTGCCTAAGGAAAACTCTGAAAAATTAGGTATTTGTCTAAGTTATGATTTATGTTCAAAACTACGTTGGACCTTTCAAAATGATCATCCCTATGGGAAGGTATTAATGTCAAGTCAAATCTCCTTATGAACAAACATAACGATAAATTTCAATATAAAATTATGTTATTATTGCCATTTTCATTTAGGATTTACATGGTTCATTCCTTTTATTACATTTTACAGGTGGTTGGAAACAAGTGGGAGGCTTACTCAACTTTGATTATAGCAAAGTGTACACTTTGTTATGTGATAGCACAATACTACTGTTTGTTTGTTGAATCTGTGTTGTTTCACACATATATAACATTCGTTATTACGTTTTTATTTGTAATTTAGTAATTTAGAATCTGTGTTGTTTAACATATATAACATTTGCCATTTTGTTGTTCTTCATAATTTAGAAAAGTTCTATGGTTCACATCATGCTATGAAAGAATTAAAATTTATTTGTATACAACATTTAAAAGTTTAAAGTTTAGCATTAGATGATTCTTTGTGTAAAGATTTGAGCAATGTGTCAATGATGTACTTTTTTTTTCGCTCTTTTTCTTTTTGTCACGTCAAATAATTGGTTTTTGTTAGAAATGTTTTTATTATTCAAAAGAAATAAATTAAGCTAGTTCTAAATCATTAGTGGAGTTATCGATACCTTTTTAAATGCCCCATCCTAGATTTTTGGAAGACATATGCAACTCATTGGTGGATGTGTGTAGCATGAGCCAATGTGATTTGAAGTAGCAATGTGCACTATTAGAGTTATCCATCTTTACTATGAATTTAGGTTGTACTCATAAAGTATCACAAATGGTTTAATTTATAATAAAGTAAGAAGAAATCATTTTTCTAGCAAATAGTTTAGAGTTCTAATATAGTCCTTTATCATTTTGTTCTTTGTTTAGAAATAAATTTTCCCAATATCTATATGAAAGTTTGTCATATTTGAAGAATTATGTCTTATATATTTTTTCAACCGAATTATGTCTTATATATTATCTTCAAGTTTTCCTTCCGTCCTTTTTCTTTGTGTCGCATCAAATAATTGGTGCTTGTCGGAAATGTTTTAAATGTATTACCCAAAGGAAATAAATTAAGCTAGTTCTAAGTCATTAGTGGAGTTATCGATACCCATTTTTAAATGCCTCAGCCTAGATTTTTGGAAGACATATACAACTCATTGGTGGATGTGTGTAGCATGAGTCAATGTGATTTCGGGTAGCAATGAGTATTATTAGAGTGTTTTTCCAAGGAAAAAAGTATAATTTTATTAGAGGTAATCAAATTACATATCGTAGAAAGGCTTCTAAGAGTCCTTTCAGTAACATCTTTTTAGCTTCAAAAAATAAGAAATTGCAGGTGCCAAATCACCCCAGAGAATAAAAAACCTACAGCTAAAAACACTGTATTCCAGGGCAGCCATGATTGGCTCATATATAGATGAAAAAACCCGCTCATATAGAGTTGCAGAAAAAGATTTAGAAAGAAGCCCAAAAGAAAAGTTGGTCAAGGCATTCAAAAAACAAACAATATTCCCTGAGCGATTGTAGAGAGAGCAGATCCACCGGTCCTAAGATGAAACCGCAGGAAGCCGAAATAGGAAAATGCTCCTGACACCTGACAGGAAATCGGAACCCCTTGGCAAGTATCCTTCCGTCGCCGCCTCCTCAACCAGCTCTAGCTTCCGTCGCCGCCTCCTCAACCAGCTCTAGCTTCCGTCGCCGCCTCTAGATGCAGGAATCCGTCGTCAATAGGCGCAGGAGGAAACACTGCTTCCAATGTTGGAAGGAGTAGCCGTTGCCGTTAATGGACAGTAGCCCGCGTCTTCGCAGAAGGGAGCCCATGCTCCTCGAACACTCGTTGCCGGCGACACCGCAGTGCCATGGACACCCCGTTGTTTCGGCTTCCTCAGCAAAGGAGTTGCCGTCACCTCGATTGGGAAACTGGGGCCCGCGTGCTCTACAGTCACCCACTTTCGCCATTGCCACAGAGCCAAGGACGCCCAACCCTGGTTGGGCTCCCCTCTGCACAGAAAACCGCCGCCGTTACGACTGGAAAGCAGGAGGAGCCCGCTACTGAATGGGTCGCCGCGCGAAGGCGCCGCCACCACTCCAAACACAGAGAGAAAACCATCAATAAACGCCTTCAATCGGTCATGTCAGATAGCAACTCATAGGAGAAAGTGGAGAGGCGGCCATGGAAAGAACCATGGCCGCTAAGTTCATCTCGATAGTCGACTCTCAAACCCTAGTTGCAAAGGACTCCCTCTCATTTACCCGAGCACTATTAAAGTTATCCATCTTTACTATGAATTTGGGTTGTACTCATAAATTATCGCAAATGCTTTAATTTATAATAAAACAAGAAGAAATCATTTTTCTAACCAATAGTTTAGAGTTCTAATATAGTCCTTTATCATTTTGTCCTTGCTTAGAAATAAATTGTCCCGCTATCTAGATGAAATATTTTCATCTTTGAAGAATTGTGTCTTATATATTGTCTTTAATACATGTATTAAGAAGTGTGCCTTGTAAACTAGCTATATTTTACAATGATTTTGTTCACAATAATGAAAAATGCACGAGTTTCTAGATCAAATGTTATTTCTAAAAAGATAAATACATTTAAATAATGATAAACTAAGCAAACAATATTAATATTATTGTTTGCTATGTGATATTAACAATTGTCCAAGAATGTTTGTCATTTTGTGACTCTTGTTTTTTAATAGATAAAGATTTATTTTAAATTCAGCTTAAAAATTAAGTTTATAGAGATGTAATTTTTTTTAATATATAAAATAAAAATTATTTTAAAATATTTAACTTTTAATACAAATTTAATATAAATTTATGCTAATTTTAAATTTTTTTTTTTTTTTTTTCACGTGGAAAATATCATTTTTTTGTTATTTCGAAGGAATCAAGGAAAGCTAACACACGCACGGGAAATCCCAACAAACTTCCCCACATATCGTGGATGGTAGGTCGAACAAACCGTCAACTGGTCATCCAAACTAGAAAATATCTCAACGAAATGGAACCCAAGTAGATGGAATGAAAAAATATAATAATTTGATTTTTTATTGTCATATAATACCTCACTATTTTTAATACATTAAAAAATGTAATATAATATAAATATATAATTTATAACGAAAAGTATAAGTTCCTAACATACTCTATGTTAGGTGAATATGTCCATAATAAGATTAATGTTACGTGTGTATGTCCCAAGGTGGGTGTTAGGTGAATATGTCCCTAATAGGGTTAATGTTAGGTGTGTATGTCCCTAAGTGGGAATTAGGTGAGTATGTCCCTAATAGGGTTAATGCTAGGTGTGTATGTCCCTAAGTGGGTGTTCGATGTTCGAGGAACATATCCTTAACCCAAATTGAGATTAAACAAACACATTCATTTACATGTTGTGAACAAGTTCTTTACTTTTTAGGTTTTGGTGAAGGCATATTTCATTATCATGTTGTTGGTGGTGGGGGAGTTGTGTTGTTGGCCTATCCCCATTTTGTTTTTGGATTTTGTTGCAAAGAACGAGAATATCATTGTCATTGAGATGTCATATGATCATATGTCTAATTTAATCTTGGCCAGCTGAAAGGTAGGTACTAATAATGATGATATTACTATATTCGTAGCGACATAACTTTTCGTTTTAAGAGTCAATGAGGATCATGACCCCTAGGTCCTTCCGGAGACTTTTAATCCTCACTGAAAATTAATGTTGGAGGCACTAAAGATACTTTATGGCTAGCAATATAATACATTACATCATTATTGAAAAAAAGTATCTTAATATAAAGTATAGTATCCTTTTCTATTAAAAAAAAGACATTATATTAAATTCACCCACGCAAATTGCATAAAAAGATAAGACATGTATGTATGGAAAAAAGAACTTGGGACCTACAATCTTTAAGAATATAGTTTACAATTTAAATTATAGATCCTAATAGCATGTCCTTTGCAAATAAAATATAAAAGATTCATTTATATTTAGTGCACAAGTTCTTTTATGGCGAGGCCTATTTCCATTTTGTTTTGTTGTAAATATTGAAAACAAAAGGTACATGATTATATGAATTGTCTAAAATCTCTACGATTTTGTTTGGAGAAAATCGTTTTTCAGATACGAATTTGTTGGAATCTGATAGAATCTCAAATAATAGTATTAATCCTGCATAATTTGGATGCTTTGGGGTTTTTCAGGGCGCTGAATTCATCTAAATGTTCAGAAAAATGATTTAATCAACACAAATTGTCGGATTTTTAGATTTCATATCGTCAGCTTTCGACCAAGTTTTGGCCGGACAAGCAAAATCGTCAAGATTTTACACGACTTCTATGATTATATACTTTAGTAACTTTAAAATTATTATAAATTAATTTGTTTTACGTGAGTTATTTTAATTTGATGTGAAAAAACATAAATTGTTTTAATTTAAAATTATGTAAAAATCATTTTAAATTAATAAAAATAAATATTAAATATTAACGTTTAATAATTCAATTATAATAAAAATATTTGAAGATGTTTAATTTATTTATATTAAAACAATAATTTTATTTATATAAAATTAACAAATATTATATTAACAAAATATTATATAAGTGAATACAAGATGATAAATCCAAAAAAAATTCAATTTATAAAATATTTAATTTTTAATTAAAAATCCAAAACATATTTATATCAATAAAATTTGCTTTTTAACCTTTTTTTTAACAAATTTACTCATTGCCCTCCTTCCCTCTAGTGAATGGCAACCCCTAAATACTAGGTAAGCGCATGTATTCATTTTATATTTTTAAAATGTTTATTCATTCCCTTTGAATGGCAACCCCTAAATACTAGGTAAGCTTATGTATTCATTTTATATTTTTAAAATGTTTATTCATAAACTTGGCCATATGTTTTTAACTTTATCCAAACTTATCCAAAAAAAACCTTTGCATTCATGCAAGACATAATTGAGGTCAATTTTTAACTTTATCCAAACTTACCCAAAAAAACCTTTGTATTCATACAAGACATAACTTAAGTCAATTTCCTCTTGTCCAATTCTCTTACAAAATTTGAATAATCACACACTAAATCGTTTCAACCATTGGAGGTGATACTTGTGCCTCTAAAATACCGAAGCACCCATTTCACTACTTTTACTTGGATTTGCCATGTAATCACTAACAACACTAGCTGCATGTAAAATATTTGACTGTCTCATCCCGTATTTTACACTTCCTTCTAACATACAATACATGAGACATAACATTTTCTTCTTCATTACTTGGACATAAACCTGAAGAAAGCTTATAATGGAAAGCCAAAATGATTTTACTGGTTTCACATTATTCATACCGAATTTTCTGACTATTTTTTTCACATACTCCCATTGTGATAACCAAAGCTTACCAACAGTCCCATCTATATGTATGTCCATGCTCAAGATTTGTTTTGTTGCTCCTTAATCTTTCATTTGAAATATCCTATCCACTTGAGCTTCTAAACTGTTGATTTCAACCATGCTCATGCTTGCAACAAGCATATCATCAACATACATCATGAATATAATACCATCAAAATTTTTAAAGCAAACATAACGGTTATATTCACTTTGGCTCACCATGAAGGAATCAAACATCATGTACTGTTTCCCAGGTACCATTACGCCATATAATGAATTCTTGAGTTTCCAAACAAATCTTTCTATGTAATCTTGAACTTCTTATTGTTCCATATACATCTTCTTATCCAAATCTTCATGTAAATAACTATTTTAGTATCTAACTACTATAACCAATAGTAACACAAAACAATGGATGAAATGTTTTTTAGTATATTTAAATTTATAATTATTTTCCATGTAAATAACTATTTTAACATCTAGCTACTAGTTATAGCATCTAGCTCCTATAATTAATACTAACAAAAAACAATGGATGGATTTTTTTAAATATATTTAAATTTATAATTATTTCCAAAAAATTCTTACGTACTATGTGTTTATCCATATTTTCATAATATTGTTGTTTAAATTATATATAAAAATTTTTATTCATACATAAATAATTTAATATTAAAAAATAAATAATAAATAATCAAACTAGTTTTTAAATCTTATGTATACTTTTGTTTTCATACATAAATAATTTAATATTAAAAATAAATACTAAATAATTAAAGCTAATTAATTGATTGCAAGATAAAGTTGAAATAAAACTCAAAATTTTATTACAAAATATATTATATACATTTACCTATACAAAATTTGTTTTTATATTTAAATAAAATATCAAATATTGTCCAATAACTTTTTTAATAATTTGAATTTGAAAATGTTACACCAACAATGTATAATATATAATATTTATTTTTATATTTAAATAAAATATCAAATATTGTCCAATAACTTTTTTAATAATTTGAATTTGAAAATGTTACACCAACAATGTATAATATATAATATAGTAATTTAAAAAAAAATTGCTTAAAAAAACCAATCGTCAAGATAATGTCCAAAATTTAAGTTATAATATATAATATAGTAATTTAAAAAAAATAGTGTTTTCAAAAAACCAATTGTCAAAATAATGTCCAGAATTTAAGTTAATTATAGATAGGATTGTTTTATTTTTCACAAATAAATAATATGAAATATAGCAATTTAGAAAAAAGTGATTTCAAAAAACCAATTGTCAAGTTAATGTCTATAACTATATATTAACTATATATTGGATTGTTTTATTTTTCACAAATAAATAATATGAAAGCTTACTCATATATATTTCGAAAAACTAATTTTCAAGATAATGTCCAAAATTTAAGTTAACTATATATGGATTGGATTGTTTTATTTTTCACAAATAAATAATATGAAATATAGCAATTAAGAAAAAAGAGTGATTTCAAAAAACCAATTGTTAAGATAATGTCTAAAATTTAAGTTAACTATAGATCGGATTGTTTTATTTTTCACAAATAAATATTATGAAAGCTTACTCATATATATCCTAGACTATTGGTCTAAAATCAAAATTGGCATGTAAAACATAGCTAGAATTTGGAGTGCA
>BSBM01000904.1:24435000-24475000 GCA_027924585.1 Larix kaempferi | reverse complement strand
TTTCAATCAAGGAATATGATAGTCCACCCTAAATTCTAAGATATAAACACCTATTGGTGTAACTAGCATAGTCACTTAACTTGTGGCCCCGTGAATACCGATAGGTCACAAGTTAAGTGCCATGAAAAAGTTATTTATTACTTGTTCTCCATGCTTAGTTGTAATCACCTATTGTTCTCCATGCATCAGCTACTTGTTACCTTCTTTAATTAAATGGGTTGTCTATCTATTATCTATGCATGAGTTACTAATTATCCATGCATCAACTATCAGTTATATGTGTGTGTGTGTGTGTGTGTGTGTGTGTAACATACACACACACACACATATATATATATATATAATTGTTTATTTTAAATTTTGAACGACTACCATAAAACCAATCTGGACAGTACACACTTGTCTCATCCTCTTTAAATCTATGAAAAGCATAGATGATAATCTACCCCAATTTCTAAGATATAAATACCTATCACTATAATGAAAAATATATATATTTTAAAAGTATATTATTTATATTTATTTAAATTAGAAATTTGATGATAGATATAGATTCAACACCTTCCCCACATAAATAATACAATTCGAACAATTTAAAACTATAATTCCAACCAAATTTTAACTTGAAAAAAATCCTAAAAAATAAATACAAATAATTAATAATTGAATTTTTTATTTTTTATTTTAATAGTTGAACTTACTGGTAATACTTTAACCTCATTATTATTAATACTTTGTGAAACGTCACTCTCAAAGAATAACCTTCTATGAACAAAAGCTCATTGTTTGAAAAAGTAAAAAGAGATAAACGTCATCAACAAAACCTATGGTTGATAAACTAGAGAAAGGGTAAACGTCAATCTCGACGAAGATTCTTCAATTGACAAAACCTTTCATTCGAACAACGCCACCACCGCATATTGCATTCCATGGGTCACATTTCATATGGTGTTCATTCACCCTCTGGGTGGTCGACTTTCAGTGCGAGATTAACTTAACAACATTCCATGTTTCAACCTCAACTTCCACATGGTATCGTTAGGTAAGTAAGTTTACTCTTTTGTACTTTCTCATTTTTCATTTTCATTTTGTTGAATTAGTTAATAGTTTATAGAGTTTTACATATCCTATTCTTTTATATTTTTTTTATTTTAATATGACATCGAAGTCACCACATGGTATAGTCAAGTAAGTACGTACTTTTTCATACTTTTTCATTACTACATTAGTTAATAATTAATGATTTACAAAGTATATATACTCTACTCCTCTTACCTTCTTTCAACCTGTTATTCAAAACTTCTACAAAGTATGGTCACATAAATAAATGTACTCTCTCATGGTTGCATTAGTCAATAAAACATCACGTAAGTGTGCTCTCTACTACTTTCTCATAAATTACTTCCTTAGTGCGGTTAGTGATAACCATCTCTCCTACTTTCTCAATAGTGCAATTGAGTGAATTGTTTTATTTTGAAGTTTGATATAAAGTTATTAATTCCATATTTAAATGATTAGGAAATACTATAAGGAAGTGGTTAATTTTAATTTAAAAGATGAAAAAGTTATGTTATTATAGTTTTAATTAATTTAAAATAATTTTTGTTGTTTTAATTAATTAAAAAAATAAAATTAACATTGTTTTATATAGTGAAATATGGTATTGGAAAATTAAATATCAATTTCAAAATATTGAAATTTTTTTAATAACAATTTTATTACTTAGACACGAGGTAAATGGTGTAATATTCTAGGCATCTACCACATGACTTCTACTTAGTCTACCTAGCCTCAACTACCATAAAGAACAGGGAATGAGTTATGATAGGTTTTGTAATCTTCTAAAAAACTATGCAACAACTTCATTTTTTTGTTTGACTAAAAACCTTTGGTGGGTGTGTAAAGAATTTTCATTTCAAGAACTAAGTTTTATTAATGAACAGATTATTCTTCCATTCAACATTGGGGTTGGCCATAGCCTAGGTTATAGACCCAACCTTTAGATGTGGGTGTAGAGATTCTTAGCTTGAAAACAAAATTGATGACGAACAGTGGTTCTAGTATGGTATTAACAAACACACAATCCTAGTGTTTTGCGGCATTGAATGGTGCACTACACCTCCACTCACCTGGAATGGATGGGTGGGCATTGAAAGCTGCAATAAATTAGGGAAGGAGAAATATAGTCACTCCAACCAAGGTTCTCAAGTGTATATGGGATCCATTATTTCGGTTAAAAGGAGAATGGATGGTTGGGTAGACCCTTGGTGCAAACTCATAATATAAATATTTTTTTTGTTTCTCATGAATACCTTTATTTTCTATTTTTTAAAATAATAATATGAAAAAAAATAATATTGCAGTCAGTTTTAAAATGTAAATACCTGACAAGTGAGTCTCCTCTAGATTGGATAAGAAATCCAACCAAAAGTTTTAAAAGTGGGTCAATGTTCTGGAAAGCAATATCAGTGGCGTTTTCGGTGATAGGAGATCTTATGGCTTGGAAGCCGAGGAATGGAGCAAAGGCATTGGTTGGAATAGATAGTATTGTGGGTTGTGGCAAGTTAAAACTACCTCTAGAAATGATAAGGCACTTAAATGAAAGAGGATTCTCTATCGTACGTGATGTGGCTATCTTAGGTGGAAATTCTAGTTTCTTGCAGGAATGGAAAATAGTAGAAACTTTGAAGATTCATGCAAATGGGATAGAGGAATGGAACAGGTGAACAAAAATTATGCGTGGGGGGTTCATGTGTTGAAATAATGTAACTTCAAAGAATATTCTACTTGTACTTTATTATTCCTCCGTCGGGGGATGTCATTATAGTAAAAGGTCATGTAAAAGTCATGAGGTAAATCCTCCATTGTAAGTCGGGTCAATAGTACCCAAAAGAGTTTAATGTATTTATTATTTTGAGTCTCCCTAGAGAGGTTGGCCCAATTGAAATAGTGAGGTCAGCCCAGTTAGGTTAAAAGGTCAAGTGAAAAGTAAATTATAAATAGAGAGTATCACTCTCACATTTGCACCATTCACTCACTCAAGCATTGCGCAAGAGAGGAAGAGGTAGAATTGTGAAGGAGGAGGGGGATTTTTCTTGGCTCTAGAATTTGGGTTTTGTATCTCTTTCTTATGAGACTTATTTCTTTAGGAATTGTACTTTGGTAATCTATATTGAGGAATTTTTGTTGGTTTTTCTTCCCCTTGAGGGTTTCCCACGATAAATTGTTGTGTACCTTGTGATTGTGTGTCTTTCAGAGATCCTCTTTATGTTGTTATTGTGAAAACTTATTAAATTCTATTGAAGTAGGATTATAAGTTATTGCAGCATATAAACTTAACATGGTATCAGAGCTAGATTGAAAAAACCAGCTTTCACTAAGGTATCAGAGCTAGAGATCCAATTTTCATTATGAGAAATAGAATGCGTCTGTTTTCCATGGAAAAAAAAGACAAAAAATAATAACAATATAGTAATAATTTTTTTATAGATTATTTACTTAATTTGATTAAACCTCCATACTTATTTATTAAAGTGTTTTAATTTTTAAGCTTATTATAATTTATTAGTTTGGATAATGAAGAGAAGTTGTCTTGTCATTTATTTTTAAATTTAATTTTTGGATCATTCAAAATCCTTCATTTCAATGATATTTTTAAATTGTATTATAGTACAATTATTTTTACATTTATAAGTATTTATATATTAGAATTTGGTTTGGACTACTATCTATGTTTTTCCTAGATTGAAGGAGGATGGGTCATATCTACTATCCACATTGATTTTATGGTCAACAATTTAATATATATATATATATATATATATATAATTACCATCTATGTTTTTCCTAGATTAAAAGAGGATGAGACATGTCTACTATCCACATTGATTTTATGGTCAACAATTTAAATATATATATATAGTAGTTGATGCTTAGATAGGTGGTAGCTCATGCATGTATAACAGGTAGTAAGGTAATAGATAGCTGAGGCATAAACAACAGGTGATTACAACTAAGCATGGAGAACAAGTAAAAGATAACTTGTTCATGGCACATAACTTGTGACCTATCATTATTCACTAAATGGTTGTGCTAGTATTAAAATTAAGTGATCATTATAGAATAAATAAAACAAATAGAAATGAAACATTTAAAATATATCCATTGTTTATGTAAAAATGAGGTTTTTTAGCTATTTTATTAAAATTAAGTGAGTCTTGTAAGATAAATGAAATAAATCCCAAAAAAACATATAAATACACCTCCACTGTTTATCTAAAAACCCTTTATAGTGGGAAAACTAATTTCCAAAAAAAGTATTTTATTACCCTTAATCAACTTTGGCATTACATCATTTTACAATGGAGTTCTTCAATCCTTAAAAATCTTTATCACTTATTATGAGACACCAATGTTAAATCCATTAATAATCAAATACACATTATTTAAATTACCATTTTACCAAGTAAAAAATAAAAACATTCATACACTACCTCTTAATAATTATCTATCTACACTACACTTCATAATAAAATAGAATATATTATTTCAATTAATCATATTATTATTTAGATGATTAAAAAGAAAAATTTATATAAAAAAATAATTTATTGAAATTTGTAAATGGTTGCAATCACATTTTCACTAAATAACATATCATCAAATGTAATTATAATGATGATGACATGGTTTTATGATCTTTCCATTGATCATATCTACATGGAATACAATGATGAACCATTCATTATCAAAGGCTGCACTCGATGGAGAGGGAGAAGCATTGGGAAGAGTGGGTGGAAGGTTCCATCACACAAAATGGTTCGATGAGGTTTTTTGATGATGTCTTTTAGTCTTTTATAGTTAGTGAAGATGAGTATGATATCTTGCTTTGTTTGGGCTGATGTCAATTTTATTTTGGGCATTTTATGTAATTCTGTCTTAAGTTATATATGGTTTGTATGAACTCGCAGTTAAATTACAAAGAACATTGTACTTTTTTATTTTCAAAGAAATAATAAAAGTATGGTTTTTTTCTCTTGGAAAAAGAAAAAACATATCATCAAATATCCTATTATCATTAGAATAAAAACAAATTTAAATCATACTTATTAAAAACTAAAATAATGTTAAAAAGGTCCAATAAAGGAGAATGTTTTTAAAACAAATCTGTAAATTCATTTTAATTTTGTACTTCCTTTTCCTTTTCCTTTTTTTGTACTTTCTTTGTTTGGAGGAATACTTATTAAAAATTAAAATAATATTAATAAAAAGGTCAATAATGGAGAACAAAACCTTTCACTAAAACAATGATATATAAATGATCTCCAATTTAATTTAATTTTATTGTTGAATATTCTAATCTCACTATTAAACATAAAATCTGCCATTGCATGCATTCCCTCATTAAATTTTCCAATGTATTGGTATTTTACCTACACCAAATATTCGATCAATTCAAATTGTTCCAAATTTTGGTACATGAAAAGCCAATACGACTCAATTATGCTACTATGCATTAAACCACAACATAAAGCTATAGCACTCTTGATATCAACATAAATAGCCACTGGAATACATCTTAATATAAATAAAGTTTGGTATGGTAAAAACTAGTACATTTAACTTGTGGTTGGTTGGGTTGCCCACCACGAACTGATCATCCATCCATAGATCAACTCAGAGTTATCCATGCATCAATTCAAAGTTAATATATATATATATATATATATATAATTGTTTATTTTGAATTTGGAATAATTGCTATAAAATCAATTAGAACAATATACTTGTCTAATTTTCATACAATTTAGAAAACTCCTAAATGCTACAGAATGCTGCTACAGAATGCTGCTGGATTCTCATGTAGTTTTTGCATTTCTTGAAGGAAAGACTCCAAATTCATATGAGAGGATCCTTCTTTGTCCACAGCTAGTTTAGCAAGCTTACTCAACTCCTCGGCTCTCCTTCTCATGGTCTTTCCCCGTTCCTCAGCTAGAAGCGTGATTACAGCTCTCCTTACTTCCTCTTCATCCAGAACTCCGCTCACATCCAAACATATCTGTATGGCTATCCCCAGACGTTCCACCAGGAGCTTCGAGTTGAAGGGCTGTTCTGCAAACATGGGCCACGTGATCATGGGGACTCCCGCGCTGATGCTCTCTAGCGAAGAATTCCACCCGCAGTGACTCAAGAAAGCGCCCACTGAAGGATGCGAAAGGATGAGGAGCTGAGGCGCCCAGCCCCATATGATCAGCCCTCTCTCTATGGTCCTCTGTTGAAATCCCTCCGGCAATCCCACGTCGGTCTCTTTGCAGGCTTTCAGATTCTGCTGAGGACATCTGATAGCCCAGACGAAGGCCTGCCCGCTGGCGTCCAAGCCCGAAGCCAGCGCGCGGATTTGCTTCTCACTGAGGAAAAATTGGCTCCCCAAACACACGAAAACCACGGATTTAGGACGCCGAGAATCTAGCCATCGCAAGCACTCGGCCTCATCGATATCCGCAGCCTTGCCTCGGCTTCTAATTTTTCGGCGATCGATCCCAGTGTTGTCTAAAACAGCGGGAGGAAGTAAGGGACCGATGCTCCACACAGGTTTCCCCGTCAAGCTCCTCATATAATCGATTCCCTGGGATTCCAGCTCGTGAAACGTATTAATAAGTATGCCTAACCCCTCTATGCTTCCGTTAATCTCCTCCCTAAGAAAATTCCAAAGGTCGTGAGAATCTGGATCCCGCCACGAGACAGTCAAGTCAGATTTGCTTAGCTTGAGGCCGAAGATGAGTTCCGAGAGCTCAAAGAACTCCTCCTCGTCCACGCTCTTCTGCGGCCTGCGGTTAAAGACGCAGTGCATCAGAGACATACCGTACGCTCCGCACGTGAAGAAAACAACGCTCGGTATCCCAAAGTTGGCGCCCGAGCGGCGAGCCCATCCTGTAGCCATGTCAGCGATGATGCAGGAGACTGGAGAACAAGCCGAATTATTATTATTAGTATTACTAATACTATTCATCTGGTGGTCCAACCATTCTTCGAACGCGCCCGCCAGATTGTGGGAGGAAGAAAAGAGCAAGTTGAGGACGTCTATGGGGACATTGTCTGTGCTGTCGATTCCGGGGGGCACCCCCTCGATAGGAGGCATGGGAAACGATACCAGCCGGATGTCCAGATTTGAACCCTCGACCTCAGGCCGCAGACGTTTCGCATTCCCCGGGGTTGTTATAAACGAAACTGCCAAGTTTCCACGCGAGGCGAGAAGCTGGGCCAGCTGAAGGAATGGAATGAGATGGCCCTGAGCCAAGGACGGGACTGCCACTACATGGGGTTTTCCTTCTCCCATTATTAACACGCTTCACAAGTGCAAGACAGTACTATTAGAAACAAGCTTCAGAACTGCAATACCTGCAATCAAAACTGGATCGGCGTTTCTGTATTTAAGAATAATTTAGAACCAGCTGATTGGTCTTCCGAAGCTTTTGACATTTCCGAGGATGGGGCCAGAATGTCTGTAGAGATTCGAAGGATAGTTGGTATAAAAGTAGTTAAGGATTGACACATATTTGACCTTAATATAAAATTCACATCTCAACAGGGTGTCACATATCACGTGGCGTTAATTCACAGTCTGGGTGGTTGATTTTGAGTGGGATATGAACACTTTTCTGTGGCATTTGATGTTTCACGATGGCATCTGGAACTTCGACATGGTATCGTCAACACGTTTAGTTTAACGCTCTCTCCTACTCTCTTGACACACAGTTTAACACCCTTTCGTAGCATGACACAGTTGCTTTTCACCATAGATTCTTCGACATGGTACAGTAGGGTAAGTGCGTTCTCATAGATTTTTCAACATGGTACAGTGAGGTAAGTGCGCTCTCATTGAATTGGGTGAGGTAAGTGCGCTCTCATTGAATTACGTGATTATGGCAAGAATTGTTTCAAAGTTTAGCGTGCGAACTACACACATTTTGAGAGATGAGTGAATGCTTGCTGTGAGTAAGGCCAAACCCTATCCCTACATCCGTCTCGGACATGGATCCAAGATGGGCTCCCTCGAACCACTCTGAACCACTATGAAGAGGCATCTTTTAGACTGCCTGCCTTCCTTCACTCCACCTCCAAGACTCTTTCATTCTCCTCTCATTTGTGAAACTTATTTCTATCATGCATGTTAAGCTTTCTTTCTCAACTTCACACCATAAGGATTTGTTTGTGTCTAAATGTGGAGTCACTAGGAAATTTATAGGATTATGGCCCTCTTTTGGGGTTGTGGAACAATGGGTTGCAAAGAACTGGACACTTGTAACCAAATGAAACATGTACTATTGTTTATGTGGTAAGGGTTCTTATGTTTTATTATTTGAGAAAAAAGGAGGATAAGGATATAATCTTCACGAGAGGCCAAGAGGAATGTATTTGAATAGGTGGACACTAGATTTTTTACTTAGAAATTATATCCCCTCCAGTGTCCCTAATGGGTTTGTCTTTTGCACCTCCTATTGCATTGTTGGAGAGATGTGGATCTTTCCCCTATTGGGAACACTGGGTTGATAGATTTGAACCAAAGTGATCCATGATTGCATGCGCAAGAATCCATGTGGAAGTAGATCTTGAGAATAGGATTTTGGAATCAATAAATTAAACCATTAGCAACGACATTTTAAGTGAAAAATATGCCATTAGCATGGTCATTTTTCTAAGAATTGTAAACAAGAAAAACCACAAAGTCAAGTCCCTAAAAATGACAACAGTTGGCAATATGAAGGTCTCAAGGAACATTGGAAATGATATATCATCTTGTGTAAAATCCCTTGGTATACCAACTCAATGAGAAAACAAGTTCCAAGCACTTTTGCATATCAAACCTAAAAACCCCTCGAGGGACCAACCTCATGAATAAGTTGTGGATACCTTAGTTGAAATCACAATACTTATGGACCAAATTGTCTTGGAAGTAATCAATGTTAAGGGGCAAAAATGGGCATGATTCTTAGACAAGCCAATAAAAAAAGTGTTGTCGGAACAAGAAAAGAGCTTGGCAACCCCAAGTGGAGTACTCACAAGAATGAAGGATAGGAAACAACAAGAGGAAGAGACTAAAGATTTAGAGGAAGAGAGATTACCTCCTAAAAAGCTAGGGAGAAACCATTAAAAGAAGAGCGGGAAGAGATGGCCTCCAAGGAAAATATTTTGGGTATTTGGACCACTATAGAGAACTCATTCAGAAATGCATTGCTTGAAAGCCCTGAAAATAGGAATCCATATTTTGATGCTCGTGTTGATCCCCATCTTCAACTTGGTCAATAATGAATACAGTCTCCTCGAATATAAGGTTGGGAAGGAAAATCAAGTTAGAAGCATTAAAGGATCCTATAAAAGGAGAAAGACTCTAAATCTTGCTCATCCGGGAGATGAAAATGGATGCGAAATAATTATTGGAAATAGGAGTGAAATTATAGAAGCAAAGTCATGGATATGCAGTTACTCCAAGAGGTGTCTCAAGTGGAATAAGAACCTTGTGGGATGCTAAAATATGAAATAAAATAGAACAACAAAAGACACAACAATGGTTGATGATTGGCATGGAAAATAAAGAAACAAAGGATATCTATATGTCCTGAAATGTTTAAGTCCCAATTCAATATGGAGAAAAAATTGATTTTTGGAAATATTTATCAACCCTCAAAGATCTAGAGCTGAGCCAACGAACCATTGTCATTGGGGACATTAATGTCACCTCATCTCAAAAAGAAAGAAGGGAATCACCATAAGGAGGGATCAATTTGGAGAAATTATGGAGGATTTGATTGCAAATTGGGATCTTGTTGACAAAATTATTTAAAAGGGAAAGTACACTTGGTCAAACTAAAATGATTGAGGTTGGTTATATAGCTTCTAGCCTAGATATATATTGTTAGTTCACAACTACATTTGGTTAGAAGACATTTCTATTTCCTCCAAGATTCTTCCTTCATCCATTTCTAACCATAAACCCATATCTCTTTCTTTTCAAGTGATAAAAAACTAGAGCCCTATTCCATTTCATTTGAAGCCCTTATGGATGCAAGTGAAGGAATCCTTAGACATAATCCAAGATAAATGAAAAATAAGAATTCAAGATTCACCTGCATATGTCTAGGAAATTAAATTAAGGAACTAGTCAAGAGTGCTCTAAAGGAGTGGGAAAAATCCTCTTATGAATCACCGATAACAAAAATAATAGAAGTTCATAGTCAACTATAAAATCTTCAAGCATCCTTGCCAAAAGGCAGGAAACCTTCGGCACATAGCACAATGAATATTAATAACTTGGTTAAGTAAAAAAATGCACTAGCTATATAGAAGGAGGAAATATGAAGACTCAAATCTAGAAGTCTCTCGCTCAAAGTAAGAGATGTGAATGCATAATTTTTCCATAAGTAGGGCAAAAGGAAAAAGTACAAGAACAATGTTAAGGTTCCAATGACTAGAAAATAGATTACTTTGAACACATAACATAAGAGGTGCACTAACACTCCAAATAGTTATAATATATAGAAACAACTATGCTTAATCTTGTGATAAAGGAGGAAATTTTCCAAAATATCCCATGGTTGGTCACTAGAGAGGTGAATCTAGCTATGGGGATGGATATTTTGGAAGAAAAGGTAGTGGATGCAATATGCAACTTGGATCCTGATAAATCCCCAGACTCATATGGCTTCAATATACACTTTTTAGAGTATTATGGTATATAATAAAATATGATCTATGTAGCATGTTGAACTGGACTAGAGGAAAAGATAAAATTTGAGGAGCATTTAATTCCTCCTTCATAGAGTTGGCCGCTAAGGAATCTAATCCAACATTGTCTTCTAGATTTAGGTCCATCTCATTATGCAACTCAACCTACAAGGTTTTGATGAAATATTGACAAATAGACTCAAACCCCTTCTTCCAAAACTTATATGAAAGAACTAAGCAAATTTTATGGAAGTAAATTTCAAATAATATTACATTAGGCCAAGAGGCAATCCACACAATAATGTCTTGGTATCAAAAGAAGAAAGGAAGAAAAATATCCCTCGTGGTCATGAAGAAAGATCCTTTATGGTCATGATAGGCCTTGTAGTCACGATAGGCCACTGAGGCCACTAAGGACATGGCAAATTTTGTCTAGAAAAAGAGATTAGTGCATCACACTACTAATATAATTTACAGTGAACACCACTAATATAATATAAATTATAATATTTTAAAATAAGAAATTGATGATTGTTTTTAAATATCCAAATTAATAAAATCAATAAATCAAAAACATATTTCCAATATAAATACAAATAAAAAAATTAAAATAAATTATAAATTATAAACAAATATTATTAAGATTTTAATATAATTTATGTATTACATATAATTAAAAAAAGTTATATTAAATTTAATATATTTTTTATAATAAATATAAATAAATAAAAAATAACCACATTAAATTATTGAAATAACTTTATTTACTTTTACAATCAAAATTAAAATTAAATAATTATATATATTCAATCAATGATATGTATAAAATTAATATCCATAAACTTAACTAAATAACAACATAACGCATTGACAATATATATATATCCTTTTGAATGAAAAATCCAAAAGAAGCTTCCAACCTTCTCTTTTAAATAACCTTTTGAATGAAAAACTCCAAAAGAAACTTTCTACCTTCTCTTTTGTCCTAAGTTCTTTTTTAGTTTTTTAAATACAAACCTAAAAATCTAAATATTTTATATATATATATATTAGAAATCATTATTTTGAATATGTTTGCGTGTGCTTTAAAACCTAAATAATAACCAATCTAATTGAAAATATCCAACTTATTTCTAGCATTAAATAATCCAACTTATTTATAATTGAAAATATCCAACTTATTTATAACATTAAATATAATTTCATATTAAAAAATCAAAATTTCTACCTTGATGCCATATACACTGCATCTTAAATATTCATATAGCATTAAATATAATTTTATATTAAAAATCAAAATTTCTACCTTGATGCCATATACACTACATCTTAAATATTCATAGGCTGAAAGTGACCTTATTCTATTCTAAGTTAAATCATAAGAAATGATAAAGGCCGTAATCAACCATGTCCATTATCATATACACTACATTTTAAATAGTTTCATAGGTTGAAAGAGGCCTCAACCATTCTAAGTTAAATAATAAGCAATGATAAAGGCTCGAATTAACCATGTTTAATATGTAGATTCTTACTCTAGGTAGTCATTCACTTGAAGAGAAAATTCAAAGTAAGTGTTCACTAATGTGCTAAGATGGGATTACTTATTTGTATTACATAATAGTATGGTTGTTAGCAAAGAAATAGAGGTTTAAATAATTGTTATAGTAATCAACATAGATCTATTTTAATTTTGGATCTATCATGTATCGATGTATTGATATAATCAAATATTTTGAGGTGAAAACTATTTTTAGAGTGCAAAATTTTGAAGAAAGGTTTACACTTCGAAGGATTTGATCCCACTTGGCACATGATAGATTTGGATTTAAGATGGATCTATGCTAGTTCTAGGTGTGGGTGGTCATGTAAATTTTTTATATGACCATCGTTATGTAAGATGAAATTGATCCTTATAAATTTTCTAACTCATTGTGTATCTCAATGAAATCTATATATCTTAACATTATGCATATCAAGTAATATTATAATATTTTTGATGTCCAAATACTAACAAATGAGTCACACCCAATAAAACAAAGCAATGGACTTCAACTTATAATAGAGAATCTCTTTAACAACATTATAACATATATTTTGAAATTGGTTTGCATATACTTTGCATTATCTTGGTGTTGAAATCAACGCACAAGATCAATTTCCATGGTATCGTTTTTTCAATGAATGCATTGAATAATTTTTCATTGTGTTGTCATTGTAAGCAATGTACCATATTCTTTTGTGTTATGTCATTGCTAAAATCAATGCAATTACTTAATTGCTCTAAATATTTTTTCACTCTACCATCACTGAAAGTAAAGCACCACATTGTTTTTCATTACATGTCGTTGAAATCAATGCACCTAATTGATTGTCCTAAATCATTTTTCATTGCGTGGGATAAGGAAAAATCATATCCCCCCCCTTATCCAATGGAAAAATTGACAGGAACTATGACAGAAGTAAGAGTTGCATCCCATTGTGGGGAACGTTTCTTTCGGGATTTTGGGTGCATTTTAAGATGACCCATATCACCAAATTTGCAAAAAAAATGTACAAAATGGGTGAAACTATGCCTTGCTAGAAAATTACCTTCATCGGAAATGGGAAAATTCGAGTGCCCCATATCACATTCCCTTTCTTACTATATCATCAGTGAAATCAATGCACCTGATTTTTTGTGTTATATGATTGGTGAAATCAATGCACCTGATTTTTTTGTGTTATATCATTGGTGAAATCAATGCAACTATTTGATTACTCTAAATAATTTTTCACGATGTAATCATTGAAATCAATACATCCCATTGATTTGTGTTATGTCATTGCCAAAATAAATGCAACTACTTGATTGTTTTAAATCATTTTTCATTTGATCATCATTGAAGGGCAAGCGCACAAAGTTGCTCCCCAAAAGTGTTGCAACAAGGCCACGCTAGCGGGGAAAAAACAAACTCGTGCACACACCTAACGCAGAGCGCATGTGCCATTAGGTTCGGTACCCAACCGGGGCGCGTGCACGATCAAATGCGCACACGCGCTCCTGTTAAGGTAATAAAAAAACATGGCATAGTTGTTTTCATTCTTTCCATTGCAGCCGAGCGTGAGTCATCCATCACATGCGCGGAGCTATAGCCAACCAATTTCACCATTTCCACTAAAAAACTATCTTCATCCATCCACGGAGTGTATTGGATAGGTAAATTCCATGTTGTTTGTCATTTTATTCATTGTTTTTCTCATTTTATTCATGTTTGTTTGTTTATTAAATATGTAATAATTCCCAAATTATTAAAATAATAGAGAATTTTTCAATTGCAGAGTGTAAACCTACACAATTAATGAAAAAAATATTAACATGGAGTCCAGTGGAACACAAGAAAACACAAATCTTGGAACTAATGAAAACCCTCAACAAAATCCAAATGCCCAAGAAAATCAAAACCCCCAACAAAATTTTGACCAAGATGACTTGAACCATTATGTAAATCAAATGAGAGTGCACACTCAAGAACTAAGAAACACAAGGGAACCATCGCAAGTGTCCCTTTCCACCTCAATTGAGAGCTTAATTGAATCCCTCATCCATGCACATCGCCAATTGACTGAAATGACTGAATATAGAGCTAGGATGCGGGAGTATTATTCCAAGGGAATTTCGAAGGAGGAAATAAAATATTTGAATATTACAAAGGCCCAATTGTACAGTATGTTCACTGATCCAAGAACACAACAACCACTGGACATTAGAAAGCCATGTATCTGCATGGATTGGGGCCATTTCCAACCATGGAGGGATAATTGGATGCATAGGTGGTTTTTGGTTTACGATAAACCTCCCTGCAATAATAGGGAGGTACCACATTACTTCCTTCAGCAATTGTGGGGTGCGTTTGTGCTCAGTTTACATGTCGACTATTTTGACATAACTGAGTTCTAGGGTGTTGGGCGTGGCTTTTCCCAAGATCGACCTGCTTCTAGGAGGAACCCACTGAGAGGGCCACCAACTCCTAGGCACGATCCCAACCCCTCTCCCCAGCCGCCTTAGTTACCCCACAAAATTTATCAGATCGAGGGCGCGATGAGGAGTGTTGCACATGGACTGCTTAAACACACTGCCTTTGTAGCATCTACTATAGTGGAGAGACAGGTTGACCCTGATAGAGATGCAGGTGCAGGGCCTTCACGACAGAGTCAGGATAGACCTGTGACCAGTGGTATCCATGTTGGGCCTTCTAGTTCAACGGGGAAAATGCCACATCTTTGTCCCCATTGCGGGAACACTTTCCCTGACCCAATCGAGGGCTGCTATATGGAGCAAGTTAGCACTTTTTTTAATGTGTTTTCAATCATCACTTGATAACTTGTAAAGTAATTTTAAAGTAATTGTGCTTGACTTAAATTATTATTTCAATGTACAACTATTTAGAGTTGAGACGTCGTCATGGGAGAACGCAGCATATCCCAACCTAGCTGCAACTAAAATTGCGGCACCTCACACAAAGGTATTTTTAGTACCCCACACAATATTGTTATTACTTATGGCATTTCTATTTTTATGTATTTATATTTATGACATAAATGATGATAGTTCGTACAATATTTTTTAATATTTTGATTGACTGAATAATTACTTGTTTAATATGTTTATAACGTGCATGCGTTTTGGTTTCCATGGGTATGCATGGACTACGATGATCAACCATCTCGGCCATGGGTCGGCAAATCACCATATACACAGGTACATTGTGTAGTTAAAAGCACGCTTTTAATTTGAAATGTTACGACATACTATGGCTTAATTTTATTTTTGTTTACTAAACTATGATATTACAAATTTGTATGCAGGGGCCGCCAACAGCTGCAGGCCACTTTAGTCCCATGTTTCCACCCTCTCCCATGAGTCTCCCCCCTCGCTTCCATCCAGACCCCTCCCTCCATCCACCCCCTTCCTTCCATCCACCCTCCCCTCTCCGTCCATACTCCCCCTTCCATCTATCCTCCCCCATTCATCCACGCCCCCCCATATATACATCCTCCCTCATTCATCCACGCCCCCTCGTCTATCCATCCTCCCCCATTCGTCCACACCCCCCCTTCCATCCAGCTTCCCCCCTTCATCCACAACCTCCCTTATATCCAATATCCTCCCTCTATCCAGGACCACCCTCCCATTCACCATACCTCAACATCCCCCCTAGCCCTTTTGCGTTGATACCCCCTATTGTACAACCTGTAGGGGTTCATCGTCCATGACGTCCTCCTCCACCCCATACCACCATGTCATCTCCAGCTCCCACCACTATTGTGGAAACTACTATTCCATTATCTTCCCATGTATCTACAGTGGTTGCACCCATAGTTGCTGCATCTACATATGCACCGCCCCCCATGACTGCATCGGAGCAGGCTGTCCAGCGAACTGCTCCACTTGCTAGCCCAGAACCCCAGCCATGTCCATTATCGGAGGTGTTCACGGTGAGAAACAAGTTAATTTATGAATTTTCTTTTATGCATTAACCAAAATTAATTTAAGAAATTATTATTTTTCAATGAAATGATTGTCGTAAGTTTTGTAGGGTGGAATTGCTAAGAGGCTCACCAGATCTAGGGCACCTACCTCTCGTCTCCCACTCGCATAAGCGGTGAGTTACTTAAGATTTGAATTGTACATTCATTTTATAAATGTGGTAAATGTTACAAATGCTTGAAAATGATGGTATCTTATATCATTTGTATCAGAGTGTGGAGAGACGGTCTACTCCTAGACGGAAGAAGACTCGAGATACCAGTAGCTCCAAGAAGAGGAAGATCGATTTTAGAGATGCGCCTGGGAGGGATCGGGGCGGTCCACGGGGGGGTCAGTTGGCAGGCAATATTCTATCACGTCCATTCATATTGGGGAATAAACTATGATACAAAAATGAGAAAATATATTGCCCTATATTAAGGGGCCAAGGGGGCTTAATTATGTTATATGGAAATACAAATATTTAGGGTATATTTTATTACATTTTGTGTAGAAGCAGTGGAGGGGAGGTAGATGGAAAACCAGGGGACAAGGGCATGTGGTATTGAGTTTGATGGACAAGGGATACTCAATCATGATGTAGGATAGTTGAAGCTAGTGCTCTATTAAAGGGTTTTCATGTTCCTCATGTGCTTGGTTGGTTAATGGGTCTTCAAATTGTTAATGGAATTAAAGTAATGAAGGATGAGGCTTTCTATATTTTATGTGATTGTTATCAATTGGAAGTGTAGTTTAAGTGCATATTTCGTGTTTAGAAATCATGTATTTTTTTATGCCTTTCAATGTAGCTTTCCTCCTTGAGTCCATTTAAATTTGCTTTGCTCTAAAAAATTACTTTTTTGTGATTTCTAAAATCAACCCATCCATTAGAGAATATATAGGTTTGTGCATTGCAACCTTGTCCCTTTCTAATCTTCCTAAAGAAAGTCTCATGCAATCCGTGGCTGACTCCATTTTCCCATTATATAAAACACTAGTATCCAATTCCTTCATAGCGCTTATATTTTACAAAAACAAAACACTTTGTTTTTCTAAAGTTACTCTTCATTTTCACCATGTACTCCATTGTTAAACTCTAGTAATCCCACCCTAGGGACTCTACCATTGAGCTAGATAAGAGATAACTTAAAGATACAAAAAAAGGTAGGTGTGGTGACAATGACCTTTCTCTTAGTTGTCCATAAGCTATTATTGATTTTATGAATTCAATCTTAAGATGCTAGTTTGTGTGCTAAAATGGAAGAACAAACATCTCTAAGATGATGGATATATTCTTAATGGTAGAAAAAATGGTGGAGGAGGTTGAAAGATACAACTATTTGGTAGGAAAAAAATGGTTTATATGATTATCTACTTATTCTTTTACAACTAGAAAAGGATGATAGAAAACCTCCATTTCCTTTTAAATCTAATAATGATTGGTTGGCTAAGGAATATTTTAGACTTCTTATTACAAAAAATGGAAATTTTATGAACTTTGTTGATGAAATTCAATTATACTTCAAATTGCCTCCAATCTCCAACAATTTAAGAAGTTAATTGTAGGGAGAACAAAGATGAAAAAGGAAGAAAATCAAGTAGACATGTGAGAGAGTCTTCCAATGATGAAGAGTTTCTAGATTTAAAGACAATAGAGGATAAACAAAAGAAGTTTTAAACAAAAAGGAGGTAAACTGGAAACTCAAAAGTAGATCCATATAGATGGAAGTGTAACATCTCTAAACACTAACACGTTTTTTTTCCCTTCTATTTACATCAATGGGCAGATGTTTTTATACAAAAAAAGGTCTACTCCTGCATTTTAACCCTTAAAATTTCTTTGTAATGAATTGTGTAATTTTCTTAGAAGTTTTGGCTTGATATGTTGTTAGACTGAGATGATGTATTTTTCTTCAGGATGACTGGTTAAGTTCAAAGACTAAGAATATGTAGCCATTCTTATAATCTTTTATGCATGCTTATTATTGTAGTTAGAAGTTCTGTCTAATATGTATTTAACTTATGCATGGTATACATCCAAATGAAAATAGGATTTTAAGTTTATTCCTTGATTTTTATACTTTCCCAGACAAGGTATATAGCAATCAATTGTTAGTCAAACGAGTTTGACTTTTAATTACCTTCTAACAATGAAACAAATTTTGTTATAGTTTTCTAAAGTTTTCTGAAAATAATATATTAAATTGAATAATTTAAATATTAAAAAATAATTTCTAAATTTCTAAAATATATATCTGTTGTTTTCTAATTGGATAACATCTATGATGTTACAATTTTTACCTGGTTTAATTAGGATTTGTCAGAATAAAAAAATTATTTAAATATAATAAAAATAATAAAAAACCTTACCTTGACACATATCCCTGTTGTATCTTTTGGTTTCTGTGTTTTTATAGTAGTATTGATTGAAGTCACATGTTCTCATGCAGGTGTCCCAACTTGCGCATGAGCATTAAATTCTGTCGTGGAAGACGATGCTTAGATATGACAAGGAGGGTTTGTCCCACTAGCATAATTTTCAAAGGAAGAGCCAACTATTTGATTATGTATATAAAGAATGTTAAAATGCCCACATATCCTCTTTACAATCCTTCCATATTTTCTATCAAAACATAACATTATATGCCACTTCCTACCCATTCACATCACATGAGTTCATAGTATGGCACAAGAATCAAAGTAGGTTAGTTGTTTTCACGTATCAAGTAAATTGAGATGCTAAGTAAATTGAGATGCTAGGAGTTTCTCATGTTATTGGTATAGACTATAATTAGTTGAGCCTAAATTTTATAAATCATGTGACAAATGAATGATAACATTTAATATAAAAAAATTATTTAATTTTATTTTAAAAATATATTTATTAATTATATTACATTTTTTTAAATTATATTTTTAATATATCATATAAAAATAATTTAAATATTATTTTTCATTCATTTAAATATTTTACAAGTATATAATATATAATTTTTAAATTCCAAATATTAAACTAAATAAATATTTTTAAATTCTAAATATTAAATTAAATTAAATATTATATTTATATATCCTCCAATTGATTACATTTTTCACCTCACTCTAAAGTGTTACCCATTTGCGTTAGCATGGCAAGGGTTATATATCTCTACCTTTAAATATTCCTCATAAGGGTTATATATACCTACCTTTAAATATTCCTCACAAAGTTGGTTTTCTATTTAAGTTTGATGATAACTTTGCTTCTTTCCAATTGTTTAGTCTTGAATGCTTCTTCATCATAACATGTTTAAAGGAATATAAGTTGGTTAATTACATTGATAGGTATTTATATTTTAGAATTTGGGGTGGACTAGAACTTATGCATTTCCTAGATTGTACGGGGATGAGACAAGTGTACTATCCATATTGATGTTAGCAATCGTTCAAAATTCAAAAAATAAACTATATTGATGTTAGCAATCGTTCAAAATTCAAAAAACAAAACTGGTAATTGGTAGCTATACATAGATAATTGGTAGTTGATGCATAGATAACGATAAGAATATTTTGGATTATTTGTTGAAGAATCTCAATAGATTTAAGTTCATTTAACTCACATTTTTATTTATTTTAAATATATCATCTAGTAAAAGGAGATGAAGCATGAAGGTATTCTTAATGAAGTGATGGGAGCATTAGGTTTAGAGTTGAATAAGATATGGTGAGTGACAAAGTGTATTATCTTAGTTGGCTATATGACTTTATTTATAAACATTACATTTTGATAATCTTATTTTAAATATAAAATAAAAATGTGTATTATATTATTTTTTAAAATATTAAAATTAGTTAAATGTAATTGTCATATTTAGATATTAATGTTAAATTTACTTTTAAATTTAATTATTTAAGTGTTTTATCAATTATTTCTATTAAAAAGAATATATGGTTAATTAAAAAATTGCTCAATATCACATATATATGTGGATCTATTTAATCTCATACATTTTGAATTACAAAATAAATCATCTCATAAATGAAATTTAAAGAAATCCAAATAGTAATAAGAATATTAATAAAATAATATCAATATATATCTGTAAATTATTATTTTTATTCATTATTTATTATTCGACTTCTTTTTTTTTAAATAATTTTTCTTAAAAATCCTGTATAAAGTAGCTATGCTACTTATTTCACTTGTTTTTGAATTTACAGCACTGGGTTATACTAATATTATGATGTAGTCACATAAACATGTCCAAAAATATCCACAAAGTATTCTCAATAAAACAAAGGATATGTACTCCCCAAGGAGGTCATGGACCTGAAAAGACAAATGAGGAACCGAACTAATATCAAAGAACATCCCACAAGCTAGTCGAAAAAAGCCAAGGAATTCTGGTTGATTAAAAGATTATCATCCCACTTCTCCAAAAAAATGTTTCCCTCCCACACCTTTTGAGAGAGAATCGGCCAAAGAATTATGTTCTCTGAACACACGAACAAAAGAGATCTGACCAAAATAGTTAATAAGATGGCTAGTGTCCCTTAACCAGAAATCCAGTTAAATGACCTTCAAAGAACACTCCAAACAAACCCACGTGATGATCACATTAGAATCCCCACACACGTGTAATGTACACCTGTAATGTAATGCAATGAACCAAACAATAACTCCTCCTTGATAATTACTATTGCAAACTAATTGCTTGAGCACTTACCGATTTGTGACTTTAGTCAACATTGAAATCTTAGTTAATTTGTAGGGATCAAAAGTAAACCTAGTAGCATTTGGGAGGGAATAAATGATAGTGTGTGATTCACACTTCCACTTGCGCTCTTTTACTCTCGAAGTCAGAGAAGTACCATTCTTATTAAAGTTGTAAAGTACTACTTGTCTTTGCCTCGACTTATGGAAATCTCCTCACGAAATCTCTAGAATTTCCCCCTTCATTCTGCTTCTGCATTGTTTGAGCCCCAAGGATAGATGGTTTTCCCCTTTTCGGCTCTCTGGTTATGCAACGAGGGTTTGGGCGTTGAACATAAATTTCCACATATGAGAGTGATATGGACGGGTGTGAATACTTAGAGGATGGTTGTATGGCAAGATATCCATCATTCTGAAGTGTATAACTAAAGTTACAGATTTTTAACATGACTGTAAGATCACCTAGTCTCTCTCTCTCAGCTGTGATTTCTTGGTGGAGCTTCTTGGAGAATTTAGCTATGCACTTCTCTGGATTTTCAGGTATATAAATGTAGGTTTCTCCTTAAGAGAAGTTTAAGATTTAAATCCTTTTGAAATCCTTTATTACTTTATTCTTAATTTGCTAAGTATGTTCTTTTTGTTAATTTTTACAAATTGGCAAAGGAGCTTGCAGAGTCTCTTTCCCTGTATTTGCATTGGGACATTTAGAGTATCCCTAAGGTAATGGATAATTTATGGATTGCAAATGGTATAATATTTTTTATATTTCCTTGAATAGAACCGAGGTCTGACTCCAAGTGATTACTCCAAGTGATTATATTTACATGTACCCGTCCTTCTTTCAGTCAAGGATAGCGTTGGCGGTTTATGGTAACACGTAATCTAAGGTATGCTTATTAGTCAAACTTCTCACGTAGTTAAAGGAGCTTGTGTTGGACTGCGATGGACCTCTCTTACTATTATATATGTTGGGATTTCCTTTAGATTTGTAAACTTCGTAATCATAAATGTTGTGATCTTGTCGAGTCTTACGGCCAATCTACGACAATTTTGAAGGGTGTATTATATTAAACATCGTTTGGAAACCGGAAACCCTGTAATTGCTTATAGAGTTCCACATGAGAAATTAATAAGGGTGTATTCTATTAAACATCGTTTGGAAACCCTGTAATTGCTTATAGAGTTCCACATGAGAAATTAATGATGGATATATTTAGCACTCCTCTGTATTTTTGTATAGTTATGAATATACTCGTAAATTTGTATAAGTTTGATGTTTCTCATTGTATTAGTTAAATTGTTGGCTATTTATTTTCCACCGAAAGTTTTATGCTATGTAGTTGGTTATTAGGGTAAATCTCTCTTTGATATATTGATTCATTTCATTGATTTAAAAGGAAATAAACGTGTTAAACCCTTTTAGCAACCATCAATTTCTCTTTTGTATTTTGTAAGTAATATTGAGTCTTTTAACTAATCAAGGTTATCAGTAGTTACATAATCTTACAGATTACTCACTTGTAATATAATATTAGGAATATCAAAAGACTAATCAAGGTTATCAGTAGTTACATAATCTTACAGATTACTCACTTGTAATATAATATTAGGAATATCAAATGCTTTAGACACCTTAAATGCTTAATATACTATTATTAAGATAGTTCCATATCTGATAAAAAGTTATAATTCTTAAAATTATACTGTTAATGCTTAATATGCTATTATTAAGATAGTTTCATATCTGATAAAAAGGTATAAAGACCTTAAAATCCAGCTCATTTTACTGAAAAAGCACAAAGAAAAATTTAAAAAAAAATCAACTACTAGAAGTTTGTTGGTCCATCTAAATTCCATCCAATTTTTCTAAAAGAATTCCTGATCGTCCATGTGAAATCATCCTCTGCGTGTGTCTTTGCTTAGGGCTCCACACGCAATGTAGGGTTCTGCACACATAAGATATCAGTATATACATGATGAAATTTCTTAATCACAAACCTATCCATATCCATTGACAAAACAATATTTCTGTCAAAATAATAGAGTTTAGGCAATCACACAGTTTATCACATATAATATATCCGATGCTGGCAAAAATAGGGGTGTATTACATGATCATATGGTAGGTGATACAAATGAATATTCATAAGGGTATTTTTTAATATCCGGTGAAGTGAAGGAAGGTGTTATGATACAATTTCACTAAGTAAATATCACACGTCAATACCCTATACGTCTGTGGTTCTCAATTTTGGTAAAATACGTCTGTGGTTCTCAATTTTGGTAAAATAAATTAATGATAAATCAGAATGACATATATTGATATGAGTATAATTTTTTTTTAAAATTATGATTTATACGAGAATGACTAATAGTTTAGTAATAAAAAAGGATTCAAATCTCATAATCGAAAATAGGAATTTGTAAAAGCTTAAAATCTCCCATGTGTAAAAATTTAACTTAATCCAGCACAGTCAACTGTTGACATTGGATGTCCTCGGCTCACAATTTAATCTTACTAAGGATTTCCCCAGTAAAACATCCAACAGGGAGATAGAACATTTTCTTAAAAACATCAAAATTGTGTAGCTTGATCCTCACGCATTGAAGGAGACTCTCTATAACATCAAATATTTCTAATATCCTCAAGACCTAGATTACTTCTCCATATGCTTCTTAAATGTTGGACTAGCCCTAGTTTTTAATTTCCCAACGTGCCAATGGATTTGGCAGGCCAGTCAATAGGTGGCATGGCAAAAAAAAACTAAGAATTCCTCCTACCATTGTTCTTTTAATTCTATAAAAACTCATCGATTTTAATACGCAGATCCAACTTCACCTCTGTTCATCTCTGCATTTCTTGTACTGGTTGTGTACTTTGTCAATGTTTTTTTCTGCTTTACAATTTGGACCAACTCTGTGACATCCTTAGATCAAGAAGGAATAGGGATATCTAGAAAGCATGTCCATTTTTTAGGGGTATAGGTTCTACCAAGTTCAAGGGGAACAATTTCAGTGCTAGATCCATTATTATACTTGAGTGGGTCAAACTTTTAATGGTGGAGCGAGGTTTGAGCTTGATGATTGACTCAGTATGGGTATGAGCTCTTCGGGATTGGCTCTAAGTCAGCAAGCTCTTTCCTACTTCCGGCATTGGATTTCAGTTCAGGTCGATGGAAGAGTAAGAGGATGATTTCTTGAATAGTACTCTTTTTTGTTTTTGAATAGTACTCTTATCTGTTGTAGTTTCATTGCATTGAGTGAAGTGGAAATAATCTCCTTACTTTCATAAAATATGTCTACCTCTGGTGATTTCTTTGCAAAGCACGCAACATAGTACAAGCTTCCACGGAAACAATAAAAATAAGTATGATCTTTTACCGAAACAATAAAAAGTTCCTCTTGTTAAAACTTAAACCTGGATCTATAAATAAAAAAAGAAATACACCTCAAGAAATTGGATCCCTCTCTGTGCTTGATAGATACGGGTTTAAGATGGATCTTAAGTAGGTCTATATGAAACTAGATGTCATAATAGAGGAGGAGCTTTCTACACTTGAAGAAAGAGCTCACCTTGAGGGAAGTGTATTGTAAACATTTATTTTGTGGACACTTAACTTATGCCTTGTCCATGAACCAGCAACAAGTAGAATATATACCATAAAATCAAAAGTTTTGGAGACTTACATATCAATTCTCCATTGTGACCTCATCATTAACTTATTATTATCAAACTAAACATTAATGTTATGGATATATACATACCCTCGTGCAAAGTATTTTCTGTGGCGATTGATTGATTCAACTCCAACATCCCCATTAGCTCATCGAACTGAAACATCACAAGATCAAAACCCAATCAATCCGCTTGAATCAAAGAATTTGAGAAGAGAAAAAGACACGGTGAAGTGGCGGTGGCCATAGCATACCTGCTCGATTATTATCTCGTGTTTTCTGAAACACTGATATTGCCTGTCGTCCTCCGCCGACATCAAATTTGCAACGACCTCCCAATTATTAATTAACTGTAGCAAAATTACTCTAAATATAAATCTGGGTATTGCAGTTTGAAATGCTGCCTTAGCTTTTATGGGATTTGTTTGCCAAAGGATATTGATGCTTGCATTCCGCACTGATAAAAAGACCACATGCCTGAGAGTGTGTTTATCAATGAATGAATATGCATTACATTACGTTAAAGAGAGAGGGAAGGTATGGAATACCGACGCCTCTGTCCAATAAAACGTTCATCACTACCATGCACACCGAAAGGTTACATAAATTACGGTGATGTTTTTTCTGAATTAAATATATGTTTACGTTGTCCACCAAGCGGTGGTTAGGATATATATTGTCGAGTTGGGCGGTCAAAGTTTGGTTAATATTGGTTAAAATCTGATTATTTATATGGGTAAAAGAATAACATGTCAATTGAGTAGTGATTAGGAGGAATGAACGGTATTTTTTTCCAAATTCAATTTCCTAAATGGTTGGGAGGAATGAAATTATTTTTTCCAAATTCAAATTTCATAAATATATTGTTATAATAGTATTTGAAGTAGTTCATTAATATTTTTTTCAAATTTAAGTTGAGTAAATATATTATTATAATTATCTTAGTCCTTTGTTACATCAATAGGTGTTTATATCTTAGAATTTGGGGTGGACTACCATTAGTGCTTTTCCTAGATTGAAGGAGGATGGGACAAGTGTATTGTCCAGACTGATTTTAGAGGCGCCATTAAAAATTTGAAATAAAAAATATAAAAAATCACTGGTACTTGATGCATGGGTAACTCATATATCAAGCATTGATAAGAGGTAGTGACATACGTCTTATTTAACTAAAGAAGGTAACGGGTAGATGAATAAACAACAGATAAATACAACTAATCATGGAGAACAAGTAACATATAATGTATTCATGGTACTTAACCTGTAACCTATGGGTGTTCACCTACCACAAGTTAAGTGGTTGTGCTAGTTTTTATAACAACAATATTAACCAAAAAACATGAACCCAAAAACATTAAATTTTATTTTCCATCAGAAGAAAAAAAGAAAAAAAGAAAAAATAAATAAAAAAATAAAAAAATATCGTTCTATTGCTATTCCATTGAATCAAATAGTACAAAGATAGTGAGAATATCATATATCAAGATATCCAAACCAAAAACTTGATCTCAAAAGGATCATCAACATAGCTGCTATACATAAATATAACCGCCCATCATAAGGAAATTACATCAAAAAAACTGTTATCATCCCAACAGAAACAAAATATTTTAAAAGAAAAAGCAAATACAAATAAAAGGCTTCTCTTGGTCAATCATAACTGTAAATAGGCATTTATTTAAAATTTCTATTTAAGAAAATATTAGAGGACTAGATCCCTTCTTTTATATTTGTTACTTCTAAATTTCCAATGGAACCAGAATGGTATATGATAAGTCATCTACTCTCAATCTTATGAAGATATCCATAAAATTGATAATAACATAATGATAAATACTCTTTACAATATTTCTATTCCTTATCTAGGGCAATGCAAATAAAATAATTCTGTTATAAAATAAAATATTGTAGATAAAACACTCTAGGAGATGGGAGACTTATCTGTAACAATTCTTTAAAATAATTTGGGTACTGCCACCAACCACCCAATCTTAGATTGAAAACAACTCTTAAACTCTTAGTATGCTATCGATCATGTCCAAACTAAGTCACAGCTCCTCTAGGACTAGTTTATTAGAATTTAACAGTTTTACTCCTTAATTCCAGGATAATAGACAGACCCATCACTTTCATCCTTGCACCATCTTGGTACCCAACAACTAGTTTCAGCAAATTATTGCCTCTATTAATCTTGGTTCAAAATTGTAAATAGTTTATTTATATACCCGGAGTAAACTCCTGTTATCGAGACAATAAACTCCTGCCAAGTATAGAGACAGTAAACTCTTGCAAATAACCATAGAGTAAACTCCTACCTTAGCACAATTAGTAAAGTACTCATTTCTAGTTCTATCATAAACTTTAGACTGAACTTGAACTCTTGGGTGGCTTTTGTACCTTCAAGCTTCATTGTTTGCATATTCTACTATTGGACTCTGCTTTTGTCTAGTTTTTTAATACCCTTCCACTGCCCTTTTTTTTGCATGGAATGCTAGTGAATTGTAATTTAAACGTATATATTAATAGTGAAGAGGTATTGTTTTGTTTCTGTTCTTTTTCTATGAATACGAAAATTATGCATGTCTCAAAGTCTATAATACATATATGGGATACCTTATCTTTTGAGCTTACCATGACTCCACTTCTATCCCATTTGTGATTGTTTTTACTTTTGAAAGTCAATTTGTGATGACAAGAATATCTCAGACAAGTTTTCATGAAGGTTATTGTTTCGTCTTGATATCTTGTTTTCGTTGGCACCCATGGGTTTCAGTTCATTATGAGATACTAAGTTATTTAGTAGCCATTACAGATTCAAATTGCTTGCACCCTGGAAATCTATTTTTGCAATTTAAGAGTTTCAGAAAGTTTGAGGATTTTTGAGTGATAAGAATTGATAGACAAACCTATGTCCCACTTCATGTGATGTTTCTATGTTATTTGATATTTAGTTTTCAAGTTTTTTGATGTTGTGTTTCAAGTGTTATTATGATGAATGTAGAACTTGTTGCAAAAAAATGATGTTTTGGTCTTCTTATTATATTCAGAGCAAGGAAGTGGAAGTTGATGAACTAAACCAAACTTGGGAAAAAATAAGATACGTTTTGAGAATTTGGATATGGAGCTAAATAAATTTTCAGACCACCTAGGTGCCAGATAGAAAAATATAAAGTTGTTCCTTTTACCATTTATGCTTCCTATTACGTTGATTTCCTTGTCAGAGGAAAAATGGTGCAGGCCAATATCAAAACAACCCTCTTACTGAGTTGGAATTCATTTTTATTTTGATTAGTTACTAAGTTGGAAGTCATTTTGACTTATGATTAGTCAATATGATTTTATCTGGGCAAGTCACTATAGAGAGTTTTTCAAGGGAGTAGATGATCTTGCATCCTCTTCTATTCTTCACATCTACAAAATAAAAGACATAGAAGATCTTCATACATGTCTAATAGCCACTCGGGCATGTTTTTCTAGTAAGAGGTGGCAGCATAAACCTAGTAAATACATAAATAAGACTATCAAAAATCTCTTTCTGCTCTTCGAGTGAGTAATCTATTTAATTTGATTTATTTTTTGTATGGTATTTTTAGTATTTTGAGTGTTAAATTTTGATTTCATGAGGCTAGGATTCTAGAAGAATGATAATGGCCACCATGGTTGGATTTACTTGTCAATGGGATTTCACTTTGGATTTTACATGGATGGATTTTCTTATCAAATATCCTTAGCTTCAAAATGAAGACTTTCCTTTATACTACCTCTTAGAGTTGATAGTATACACACATGCCCTTCACATTTATTTACACCAGTTGTTGATGTACCCAACCCTCTTGTCATGGAAAGACTTTCAAAAGAGGATGACTGCAATAACCTCCTTACTTTCATGAAATATGTCCACCTTTGGTGATTTCTTGTCATGGAAATACTTTCAAAAGCAGTTGACTGGCAATAACCTCCTTACTTTCATAAAATATGTCCACCTCTGGTGATTTCTTTGCAAAGCACCCAACATAGTACGAGCTTCCACCGAAACAATAAAAATAGCTATGATCTTCCACCGAAACAATAAAAATAGGTATGATCTTCCATCGAAACAATAAAAAGTTCCTCTTGTTAAAAATGGGTTCAACCGAGTCCAACCTCCATCTTGATTTCCAATTCCACGAACGGTTATAAGTTAAACACCGAGACAAGTGTCTAAGTCATAATAATATGAATAATAAAATGTTGAGTGAGCCCGCCTCAGCAAGCCAAGGTGTATATTGGGCACAGTGCAACTAAAGTTTAAAACACTTGTGTATATAAACAAAAATATATTTGTTCCCTCGGTTAATGTGAGACAAATATATGAAATTATATATATCCAAAGGCTCCACGAAGAGAAAATTAAAGTCAAACACATCTTTGAAGCCACCAATACATTCAAATTCATGATAATATCTGGAAGTGTGTGATGTTATGACCCTTAACATCGGTCTTTTACATTCTTTGTTACATTGATCTCTTGGTTGTGTTTCCATTTACGCATTTTTCCTACTCCATTACTATTTCATTGGGTCTTCCATTATCCAATGCTAAAAATTGATTAGTTTCCCCTAGAATTCCAGTGGGATCATTATTAACATTATACTATTATTTTCTTTAGTTAGCATCATGGTTGCTTATGCTAGATGTTTTAGGGCTCCTATTGTTACAACTTGATAATATTATATAAAGGGGTATTAAAATCGGGTTGATAAAATGGATACCTACAATATCTGGTGAAACTAGGGGTTTTCTTAATTGGAAAGTTATATTGGAAGGGGGTTCAACAATACAATTTTAAGAGGCATTTTCCAATATTTAGTGGAATTAGGGATATTCTTTAATATCCTACGAACGGTCGTGCTATGTAACGAGTCTATTGAGTGAACCCCCCGTGGGGCGGTCACAATGCTTAACACACCATATTATGTACATTAGCGATGATGTGGCACTTTTGGGCACCATTTTCCATGTACTTTATATCTACAACACGATTTTCCATATATTTTGGATCTACGGCACGAGCTGTCGGATTTTGTATAGGGCACGAGTTGCCATGTATTTTGGATCTACGACACGATTTGTTGGATTTTGTATAGGGAACAAGTTGCCATTGTATGTACATTGGGAACCATGTTCCACTATTTGACTGAAAATTTATATATTGGTTCGAGTTTTGTTCCACTATGGTTTTATCTCATGGATTTATATATAGTTTTGTTCGAGTTTTGTTCTATATATGTGTATAATGATTTGGATTCAAATGTATGCACATGAATATATATGTACAATGAAAATGATTTAATTTTTATTGTATTATAATTTAGGCAAGGGATTAGGCTACATAATAGGGTTTCATTGTGATTAGAGTACAAGATATGATTTACGGTACCAACTAGGGTTTTTAGGATAAGCTCTCGTGTTTCTAGGATAGGATCCAAGCTCTAGGGTTACCAGCTTAATGTTGAACTCCACTATCATGACAACATTGTCACCAACACCATGCCCACTACCACAATCACCATCAAGCCTCATCATCCTCTTACTCGTGGTGCCACCATCCTCGTCCCCATCAATCATCTGTCATCCACCATCAACCTAATGCACTTTGTCTCATTGTCACCGTCACCATATCTATCCTCGCGCCCATCATCACCATCGTCATCATTGTGCTCATTGTCACCATTGTTGCCATCATGCTCATTGGAGTCTAGGCCATTTATCCTCTTTGTTTATGTATTTTGGTTCAGATATGGATTGCTCTTTATTTCTTTTTAGTTGTATGCACCCTTGCTATATACATGTCAGAAACTTTGCATATAAGTGTATAATTATTTGAATTCAAAACTAGGGTTTTTAGGCTAGGCTCTGGGTTCTGAGGTTTTCCCATAGACACTTGATAGAGACACTTTCAACCAGGAGTGTCTCTATCAAGTGTCTATGGGAAAACCCTAGAATGAACGTGGAGTTGGGAAAAAGGAGTTGATCTGGTTAGAGAACTTATGGAGTTCCCCTCTATGTGTAGACTCAGTGAGACAACATGGGGTTCTTTTTTGCATTTGAACTTGCCAAGATGGTAGGAACGAGGTAATACCTATATATATATAAGAAATTAAATAGTAATACTAATATCTAATTTTTGTTGAGATTTGGTCTTGTGAAGGCAAGGAAACAAACCAAGATTGCAAACCAAACTAGAATAGCGACAAAGAGTTTTGAGCTTAGCCTCATTAAATAGAATTTTGAACTCAACATTAAAAGAGTATTTGAAGATATAATTAAATTTGAATTCCATAATAAGCATCCATGTTGATGAAAGAGATGGGCCATAAGTTGATTTCTTATGGATCTATTATTGTCTTAAAAAGATGAAAGTTCCAAAGAAATCTCGCATTGCTTTTATATAAAGAAGGTTTGCATGCTGTTTATATTTTCCATGTGAAATACTCACCAGGTTCAAGTCATCAAATGATAACAAAATGTTATTGTTAAGGACAATACTTGAGGAAATCCAAATAAGGAAGAAAACATCTTGACCCACACAAGGATATCTTGATTTATAGCTCATGTTGTACTTTCAACAATGTTAATATCACTAAGAATGCAAAAATGAAAAAATGACTATCTTATATTTTATGTCAGATTTCTTGAGTACTAACAATATGTAGGTGTGAGGGATATCTAAGAAGCTAGTTAAATGAAAACTTAGGATATCATAATGTTCTATGTAATATATTTCACTACTAGTTGATCAAACTCAAAAGTTAAGGGCTAAAAAATAGGGCATCGAAGTAGAACATATAAGTGGCAAAAATCACATGGATGTTAACATAATGGGATTTGCGTTTCCATGGATATTCATGTTTTTAGTTAGATATTCATTTAACATTTTCAACTAACATCAATTTACAAACAAAAGCATTTCAATTCAACTCCCTTCTCATATTGGGTAAATATGACATAGTGAGTACATCTAGTAAGACCCACCTCTTTTTTCTAGTTAACAAGGAATACATTACTATTGGAATTGATACCTTTAACAATGTTCCTTCTAATTATCTTGACCTCTACAGTCATAAATGGGGGTTTCAAGTAGATGCTCATGTAAAGAATGGATGTAATGCTTATCTTGCTTCATCCATTCAATACAATTTGATTTTCATCTATTCCTTGCAACAATCCCAACCTATATACACTCATAATTTATGTTTCTAGGTAGATCCACATGTAAAGAAAGGCTACAATGACTTGCTTCACCCCACGGGGGGTTCACTTAGTGAACTTGTTACATAGCACGACCGTTCGCATGATATTAAAGAATATCCCTAATTTCACTAAATATTGGAAAATTCCTCCTAAAGGTTTATTGTTGAACCCCCCTCCCAATATTCCTTTCGAATTAATAAAACCCCTAGTTTCACCAGATATTTTATGTATCCATTTTTATCAACCCATTTTTAATACCCCATTTATATCATATTATCAATTTGTAACAAACAAGAGCCTTAACACATCTTAGTATAAGCAAGCATGGTGCCAAATAAAATAATAGTATAATGCTAATAATGATTCCACCAGGATTGTAGGGGTGACTAATCAATTTATAGCGTTGGATAGTGGAAGACCCAATGAAATGGTACTGGGAAGGAAAAGGCGTAAAAGGAAATCTAGTCAAGAGATCAACATAAAAAAGAATGTAAAATGATGATAGTCCAATACTTAGTGCAATGCTTAGAAAAGATGAGAATTGTAGATGTTTTACACCATAGTCTGCCAATGTACCAATTTTATATCATGTAAATATAAGTATAGCCATAGAGAGCTCATGTTTTCTATAAGCTTAATAAATTAAACTCTACAAAAATTCAAAATTGAAACCCTTTCGTGGATGGACTCCCCTACCTTCCTATCAAAACAAACATCACTGATGTTTGAACCCAAATGAACATAGCGAAATTTCTCTTACTTTTCAATAACACCATATGATCATGTACAGAGCTTGGATTTGGGTCACTCACAAGATGCAATGAATTCCATCCACTTCCTCTACATCTATTCTTGCAATCAAGGGAATTAACAACATTTAGTTACATTTTCTTGGGTTATATCTAGTTTTTTTTTAATCTTAATAGGAGAGGAAAAAATATCCATTGTTAGGTTTCAAGCATGGAATAGTTATAAATATACACAGATGGTGAAACTTAAATGATACCATTTCATGGTAACGATAACACATAGGGTATGTAAATAAGGATTTCAATTTTCACTTATGTTCATGTTAGTTCCAATACAATATTAAGATGGATGCCTCGCATATAAGAATTGAAATTGCAATTATGAATGTGCCAAATATAACTCAATCTAACAACTATTCCTAACTGGCAATGTGAAAATGTTAAAGAAAAATGCAAAAAGTTGAAAGAAATAATTGGTCAATAAATATTGATGTAACTCTTATTTGTTCCAATGAGCCAAGAAAGTTTGATCTCACTTTTCTTGGTTTTCATGGAGAAAGGTTTGATTGAATCTCAATACCCACCTAAATCCCAACCTAAGAAATGAAAAGTTAGATATTTTACTCGAATGCCTACAAAAAATACAATACAATTGTTCAACTTCAGAACTCCCAATTAGCTACATCTCTTAAATTAAAGATGAAAAACAATATAACATCAATTCAAACCAAGCCTAAATAAGTTATTAAATGAGTATGGATCAAGGCCACTAATCTGAAGAGACTTCCATCGATATTATCATTGGTACACTATTATCATATTTATGAAAAACTTAGGATCATAAGCAATATCAAATAAAAATGGAGGGTCCTTAAGTTTTAGGTAGGTATGAATTGAGCCCATGATTTGGAGGTATGAATCCATCCCACGATCTAGAGGTTATTCCTCGGCCCACCCAAATAAAATAACCCCCAATATTTATATTACTATGTCAAATAAAAACCCCCCCTTGACCCCTTAATACTGGGCAATATATTTTTGAGATTTTTAAGAGTATTCAAACCCCCAATATGAATGGACGTGATATGATATTGCCTCGCTAGTGAAACCCCCATGCTTCACCCATTCTAAACAACTTTTAATTCATATATGGTTTCAATATATAGGAAAATAACTACAGGGATTTCACAACAATGATTAAAACCCCAACAAAGAAAACCACAATTTTAGCCTCAAAAACTTGCAGTATTCACAATTTCCACTAGTAGTTCAATATATCTAATCAGTAAAAAACATAGATTATGGATAAAACAAAATAATATGGTTTACCTAGAGTGAAATTCATCCTCAAAGAACTACAAGCAATTTTTTCTATATAAGTATGTGTATATTCTACACAAAGAAACAATCCAAATATTATAGTCCATTGTCATAAGGAGAATGCCTAATGGTGCCCACTAAGCCAAAACCACAAGTTAAATATGTTAAATATGCATATATTCCCACTAAGTAGATCGAAGTTCTAGGGTTTTCCCATAGACACTTGATAGAGACACTTTCAACCAGCTCAAAGATATCTCTAGTCTACCTTCAATCTACTTAGCCTACCTTTCCATATGCCATATAAAAATGGGGACATCCAGTTGGCACCAGTGTTATGGCATATCCTCTCTAATTGACTTATGGTAAAACACTTTATTATGTGTTTACATAACATTAGGAGTTCAAAGGTAATAATATATAATGCCTCACATATTCTCAATATTGTCTCAATAGCTTAGGGAGCATCACGATGTGGTTATAAGGGTATGACCTCTTGTGTGAGCTGTGCCCTTAGGGATTTAAGCAAGCAAAACCCTCATTTCATCTCATTAGAAACATTTACCTAGCCATTTTTCATATGTATCAACACTTGGGAGCCAAACAACCCTAAGACATGTCCTATATGGTAGTTTGAAATCTCCTTTATGCACGTGTGGGAGCTGATGGAACCCCATTCCGCTCACCGGTTTGGGTTCCGTGACCCCGGAGAAAATCCTCGAAGTGTCCCTAAATGGCCATGAGGTGCTCAAAACAAATGCTCGTAGCACCACAACCGTGACTCCGATCACGAATCCGTCGATTCTGATGGATCTAGGACACCGGTTTTCAACTAGGGGAACCCCCACATGATGCCTCGAAGTCTCGAAAATGGTTTTATTGTGCCATCTCAGTAACTAGGGTTTTTATCAGTGAAGGCCATGGAAATCTTGCTCAAGGGGGTCATTTACGATCTAAAGGCTCCCAAGAGTGCATGAAAATAATGAAAACATCCACAATGGCCACATGAACATGTGGGAGCTGACGAAATCCAAGTCTGCTCGTCGGTTTGGGTTTCGTGCCTCCGGAGCAATTCCTCAATGTGTCCTTAAATGGCCTCGGGGTGCCGGACCAAAATTCCCAAAACAGAAAAACCATGACTCTGATCGTGAATCCGTCGATTTTGATGGATTCTGAACGCCGGGTTTCAGCTAGGGGACCCCCACATCGTGCCTCAAAGTATCGAAAATGGTTCTATTGTGCCATCTCGGGAGCTATGGTTTTGCTCAGTGAAGGCCATTCCAATATTGCTCAAGGAGGTCATTCACGATTTGAAGGCTCCTGGAAATGCGTGGCCATTGTGAACATGTCCACAATGGCCACATGCACGTGCGGGATCTAACGGAACTTAAGTTCGCTCACCGGTTTGGGTTCCTTGACCCCAGAGAAAATCCTCAAAGTGTCCCTGAATGGCCACAGGGTGCCCGAACAAAATTCCCGTAGCATCACAATCGTGACTCCGATCATGAATCCATCGATTCCAATGGATCCAAGACGTCGGGTTTCAAGTAGGGGACCCCCACACCGTGCCTCTACGGAAACGATGATATTGTGCCATCTCCGAAGCTAGGTTTTTCTCAGTGAAGGCCATTCCAATATTGCTCAAGGGGGTCATTTACGATCCAAAGTCTCCCGGGCATGCATGGCCATCGTGAACATGTCCACAATGGCCACATGCACGTGTGGGAGATGACGGAACCCTGTTCCTCTCATCGTTTTTGGTTTCGTGCCTCTGGAGCAAGATTGGCATGGCCTTCACTGAGCAAAACCTTAGCTCCGGATATGGCACAATAGCACCGTTTTCGAGAAAGACCTCTTTCTAGAAAACCATATTTTTTGCTAGGTTCAAGAGAGATATTTATCACAGTGTTTTGGCATGTAGCTTCCATTTTTCTTCAATGATATCATTTATCTTAGTTTTACATCACAACTCCTTTCAAAATTATTTACGAATATTCTTTTCCATTACTAGTTCTTATGATCTATTTTTCACAAATTACTTTCATATATTTTAATTACTTGCTTGTAGACTCTCGAGATTCTCATCGGTTGATTTTTACTTAGCAGATAGGTAAGTAAAAAACAAAAAACAAGTCGTTGTTAGGTCCATGATTTGGATTTGTTTATAACTCCATTCCATTCCATCATCCCCAAAATCTTCTTCTTCATCATCTCTATAAACAAAAGGCTATGTGGCATTATGCATCCTATGTATGACATGATCTATAAAATTGGATCTAGGAAGAATTTCCTCCTTGACCCGTGATCATGTGCCTTATTCTAGTGAGGGTATATGGTTTGAACTTTGAATTAGTTACCAGTCTTGATAATGCTAATCTTCTCTTGTAAACCCAAATTTTGTAAAATTTCACTTGCAAGATGTTAAATGCATTTTTTCCCCAAACCTTTTCAAAAGTGAGGTGGACATCAAATTTCTCTAAATCCAATTTGTTTTTTCCCACCATTGGAAATCCTTTTGATTACTTAATATTTTAGCCTATATGTTGGTATTTAATTGAATGTATTTTTGCTTCACCTAACCTTTTGCATGAACTTATTCTAATACTTTTCATTATGGTTTTAATGTGATGTAGTGATGCTTTTGGTTCTTAGTTTCTTATTGGGGGAGCCTCTTAAAATCCAAAGTACATGAAATTCTTGAAAGGTGTCCATCTATTTATTTCTCAACGCCTATGGTACTTTTTGAATCTACACATATATCAAAGGGCATTGATATTCCAAAATAGTATGTCTCTCATCTACATTGAAATATTCATGATCAACTTGATGAGGAAATGGTTGGGGTGTCTCTATTAAAACTAAAACAAATTTGAGATACTCGGTTATTTTCTAGTCTAGTGTGAAATATTTTTATGGCCAAAAGTTGCATCTGTGAGAGACTAAGAAACCTACAAGACACTCTTTGTGGGATAAGTTTTCTAAAAGTGGACCCATGAAGCATTGTAGTCTCTCAACAATTCAAGTCTATATCTTGGGAAAAATAAGATTGAAATTTCAAAGCTCGGTACAAAGAAATGTTAAATAGGGCTGCTACAATTGGAGGTTGATAAGAAAATGAATGGAACCTACCTACACCAGGAAGAAGAATCACGACACTTCCTTTTGATTGTCACTTGTCAGGAGCCACAAGTCATGGGCTTGACTCCATTCTACACCACTATTTGTTATTTCCTATTCCTACCTATTTGGTGAAGGTCCCCTAGAAATGCCACATGATCAATAGTCTCCATGGAGATACCTCATTTTATCCCTCACTACTGCTTGTGAATTTGATTTGTATTCAAGTGGGTAGGTTAAAAATTCATGATGTATCTACACTAAGGATATAAGTCAACAAAATAATTAAACTACTATGCTTATGCTCTATGGTTTAATTACTTCTTTCTAATGGACAACATTAAACAAAAACAATCAATCAAATAGTAAAACCAAACACACATATTATATACAGTGCATAGAAAAAATGATAATGGAGAGACAATTAAGGGTTGAAAACTCTGATCTTATTCAAGGTTTGCAGGGCACATGATGATGCATGCAACTACACACTCCTCCCTATGTATTTTGGTGTTTGCAACACCTATATTTTGGAGTGTGCAATTCCTGCAACACCTCTCTTACAATATATTTATTAATAGATAATGGTATTAATATGTATGATACAGATCATCCACCCAAGTACATTAATAATACACAGCTGTCATCTCAAGTTTGAAATATAAATATAGACTAGATTGATGAAGACCAGTCTTCAAAAAAGGAAAAATGAGAGACTTCATCATGCAATGGCCCTTGCGGGTGGCAAATTTTTAGAGGTGTGTTTCAGTCATTATTCCATTGCAAATGTAATAGTTGTGTCGATTATTGTAACCATGCTTTCTTATTTCAATTGAATCTATGTTTCAAGGACGAAAATATTCTATTATATAGTACATGCCTGCATAGTAGAAAGCATGAATTATTCCTAGATCAATGGAATCACAATGATAAAGAATGGATGCCCAAGTATTACTTTGTCAATAGCTTTAGTCTTTTATCGTATTTCATAAAACTTAAACTCAAATATATTCTTATTCAAATTGTTTTCTAGGAAGTTGATTTTAAGCTCATTGCCACTTCAAGCTCAAATTGTATATGCCAATGTTAACAATATGAAAGCATCATGGACACTTACCATATAATTTTGGAAATATTATTCATGTTTCTTGTTCTAATGTTTCTATACTGAGAATTTTTTAAAAAGACATTTTTTGCGAGGACAATGATTTATTTATGTTTGTCTTGCAAAATCAAATAGAATAGGCACTTAGATATTTGGATAACATTTTCACATGCGGGAGCTGATGGAACCCAAGTCCGCTTGCCGGTTTGGGTTCCGTGACCCCGGAGCAATTCCTCAAAGTGTCCCTGAATGGCCCAAGTGTGCCCGACCAAAATTCCCACATTAGCATAACCATGACTCTGATCACGAATCCATCGATTCCGATGGATCTGGGGCGACGGGTTTCAGCTATGGGACCCCCCACACCATGCCTCGAAGTCTTGGAAATGGTGATATTGTGCCATCTCCGGAGCTAGGGTTTTGCTCAGTGAAGGCCATGCCAATCTTGCCCAAGGGGGTCATTTCTCATCCGAAAGTCTCCCAAGAATGCGTTTCCATCGTGAACACATCCACAATGGCCACATGCACATGTGGGATCTGACGAAACCCAATTCCACTCATCGGTTTAGGTTCCGTGCCACCGGATCAATTCCTCAAAGTGTCCCTGAATGGCCCCGTGGTGCCAGACCAAAATTCCCACAGCAGCAAAAACGTTACTCCGATCGCGAATCCGTTGATTCCAATGGATCCAAGACATAGGGTTTCAGTTATTCCCCCCCACACTGTGCCTCTAAGTCTCGAAAACGGTGCTATTGTGCCATCTCCGGAGCTAGGTTTTTACTCAGTGCAGGCCATTCCAATATTGCTCAAGGGGGTCATTTACAATATGAAGGATCCCAAGCATGCGTGGCCATCGTGAACACATCTAAAATGGCCACGTGCACGTGCGGGAGCTGACGGAACCCAATTCTGTTCGTCGGTTTGGGTTCCATGCCCCCGGAGCAATTCCTTAAAGTGTCCCTAAATGGCCCCGGGGTGACGGACAAAAATGCCCGCAACAACAAAACCGTTACTCCAATCGTGAATCCGTTGATTTTGATGGATCTGGGGCATCTAGTTTCAATTAGGGGACCCCCCAAACTATCCCTCTAAGTCTCGGAAATAGTTCTATTGTGCCATCTCCGAAGCTAGGGTTTTTCTCAGTGAAGGCCATTCCAATATTACTCAAGGGGGTCATTTACGATTCAAAGGCTCTCGGGCGTGCGTGGCCATCGTGAACATGTCCACATTGGCCACGTGCACATGCGGGAGCTAACGAAACCCAAGTCTGCTCGTCGGTTTGGGTTCCGTGCCCCCGGAGCAATTCCTCAAAGTGTCCCTGAATGACCTCGGGGTGCTGGACCAAAATGCCCGCAGCAGCAAAACCGTTTTTCCTATGGCGATCCGTCGATTCCAATGGATCCGGGACGTCGGGTTTCAGCTAGGGTACCCCCCACACCATTCCTTGAAGTCTCAGAAATGGTTCTATTGTGCCATCTTCGAAGCTAGGGTTTTGTTCAATGAAGGCCATTCCAATATTGCTAAAGAGGGTCATTTACGATCCGAAGGCTCCCGGGCATGCGTGGCCATGGTGAACATGTCCACAATGGCCACGTCCACAAGATTCTTTCTATCTACTTTAAATATTTCACATGTGTGTGATAGTAGGCGACGTTTCCTTGTGGATTTGTCTATAATCGATTCCAATAGTACACGATCGGCTACATTAAAATCTTTTGTACGAGAAGTTTTTCCAATCAAATTAAATGCAAACTATAGATTTCTAACAACATGATTGGTTTCCTCTGAAATTCTAACTACCTTTATGCCCAAAATTCTCCTAACTTGAGCTAGAAAATGTGATTTTAACGAAGCCAGAAACAATTGACATTTTGGTG
>BSBM01000904.1:24422500-24427500 GCA_027924585.1 Larix kaempferi | reverse complement strand
TTTGACCCACATGACTTATACAGGGCCGACCCCAAACAAGGTGGTCTAATAACCCATCAAGTATAAGTTACGACACTTACAATATAAATGACGACACTTCCTTATAGAGGAATAATACCATCTCTATAGGAATATAATATACATATATGTGAAATATATTCCGAAGTTACATATACATCAACACTCCCTCTTAACTAGGAAGGTATTTCTCAGCACAGTTCTTCTAGCACAAGTCATCTTCTCTGGATCATCGTCACTGGATAATCGTCATCGAGTCATCATCATCATCGCCACTGCTGCTGCTATCTCAATCAATCTCTGAATCTACTCGTCATAGGAAGTTCTACAGAGCCAGTCCTTTTTCATACTGGATGTAGGCCCACCACCTGCAGGTCTTCGTCATCACTGGCCATACTGTGGAATCCTCAGGACTTATTACGTGCGTCACAAAACCTCGAAAGAGCATCCCAGGATGTTACGGGTACACAACTCCGACCTGTAGGATCTCCCAGGGCGCTATTACATGTGACCCTAACACAAAACCTCGAAAGAGCATCTCAGGATGTTACGGGTACACAACTCCGACCTGAAATCTCCCAGGGCACAAATTACATGTGGTCCACCACAAAACCTCGCAAGAGCATCTCAGGATGTTACGGGTACACAACTCCGACCTGAAATCTCCCAGGGCGCTATTACATGTGGTCATGGTAAAACCTCGAAAGAGCATCTCAGGATGTTACGGGTACACAACTCCGACCTGAAATCTCCCAGGGCCCAAATTACATGCCATAGGACAAAACCTCGCAAGAGCATCTCAGGATGTTACGGGTACACAACTCCGACCTGAGATCTCCCAGGGCACAAATTACATGTCCTCCCATAGCAATGTCTCGAAAGAGCATCCCAGGATGTTACGGGTACACAACTCCGACCTATAGGATCTCCCAGACATGCTCATCTGCACAACCTGATCCACGGCCACAGAGTATCAACCTGATACTCACCATACATCATCCTGATGTACTCATGATCGTCCTGATCATCATCACTGCAACGTCCTGCTGCATGTCATCTGGAGCAACATCCTGAAGCTCACCATCCATGATCATCCTGATCATCATCACTGCAACGTCCTGCTGCATGTCATCTGGAGCAACATCCTGAAGCTCATCATCCATGATCATCCTGATCATCACTGCAACATCCTGCTGCATGATCCACCTGATCATCAATGCATCCACCTGATGCATACCAAGTATCTACCTAATACATATCATCATACATGATCCTCCTGATCATACAATGTATCCACCTGATACATGATACATATCACCATACATGATCCACCTGATCATACAATGTATCCACCTGATACATATACAGATACATGGTCCAAGCATCCAACATGATGCATATACAAAAATACATACACATGATCCAACTGATCATATCCAGCATCCAACATGATGCATCCATACATAAATGATCCACCTGATCATATCTAGCATCCAACATGATGCGTACATATATACATAAAAATGATCCAACTGATCATATCCATCATCCAACATGGTGCGTACATACATAAAAATGATCCAACTGATCATATCCAGCAGAAACCAAAACATCATCCTGATGCCCATCATCCAGCGCTTACATCCACAGCCATGTGAAGGATCCTCCTTCCAACATGCTTGGAATGGCTTTAGCAAATGTGTCCATCACTTCTTTCTCGAAGTGTCCTCGATCTGAAGAACGTCGAGCCTCTCTCTGAAGTACTCGAACTTCACTCTGGATAGTGGCTTCGTCAGCACATCTGCAATCTGCTCGTCCATCGCAACATACAGGAGCTTCATAGCTCCTCTTTGCACCATATCCCTGATATAGTGATATTTGATCTCTATGTGTTTCGACCTGTCATGAAACACTGGGTTCTCGGATAGCTTCACACAACTCTGGTTATCACAGAAGATACCAGTAGCCTCCAACGGGAGATCAAATAACTCAGACAGTAGTTTCCGTAGCCATACTGCCTCACAGCTAGCTAAACAGGCTGCAACATACTCTGCCTCAGCTGTACTCAGTGCTACGCAAGACTGCTTCCTACTAAACCAAGAGATCACACCTGATCCCATACTGAAGCAACACCCAGATGTGTTCTTCCTATCTGCAGCACTGCCAGCCCAATCTGAATCAACATAACCCTGCAGGTTAAACTTTTGATTCGCCTCATACCTGAGCCCATAATCCACTGTACCCTTTAGGTACCTCAGAATATGCTTTACATCAACCAGGTGAACACTCCTCGGATCTGTCAGGAACTGGATCAATGTGTTCACAGCAAAGCAAATGTCTAGTCTCGGTTTGTCAGGTACATCAAGGACCCAATCATCTGGCGATACATAGAGACATCAATCGGCTCAGATGAAGCATCACATAGAAGCTTTAGATTTGATGCCGTAGGAGTGGCCATGGCCTTGCAATCCATCATCCCGAATCTCTTCAGGATATCAACTGTGTACTTCCCTTGACCAAGGAAGATTCAATCTACACTCTTCCACACCTCCATGCCAAAAAAAAATAGTGCATCATCCCCAAGTTCTTCATCTCGAACTCGGTAGTAAGCTTCCGCTGCGTGTCAGCAATCAATCTATCTTCACCTGTAACAAACAGGTTATCCGCATACAAAAGTAGTATCACTGGATTTCCTTCCTCAACCTTGTAGTAAAGGTTGGAATCCGCTTTATTCTTGGTAAAGCCCAAGATGGATAGAAAGCTGTCTATCCTACCATATCAAGTTCTGCACACATATATGGCTACACCATGCTGTCTTGAAATCCATCTGGTGCATCTTCTATTTCATCACTTTTGTATTTCTCAATGCTGCCATCTGCAACATGCTTGATCTGATAGTTCTATTTGGAGGTTACAACAGACTTCCCTTTAGCTATTTGGGATTGCATCCCAAACATCATTCTTCATGATCGACGGATCATGGCATTCCATTTCTTCATCCCAGATCCTGGGAACTTCAATAACTTCAATAGATATCTTTTTTGCTGGAACAAATGTTGTAGTTCTTCTTTTGTAGGAGATGGCATACTATCTTTCCTACACAACAAGTTAAATTGCATTATTAGAAAACATCTCATAGTTTTCAGACCAAATTCTTACACATAAAGAAATATGTCATACAGTCATGCAATTATCTTATCCAATGCTTCAATACAACATTTATCCATATCCCGTAACTTTCTAGATGCCTTCCAATCTCTACCAGAACATTGTTAAGAGTGTGCACAACTCCCAACATGTCAGCAAAGAGGTTTCATTCTAGATAAGTAGCAATGGAATGTTGTACAGTGCCATAGGCCACTTACCCATGTGTATTAGTAGTATACTGTTCATTAATGCAACTATTCTAATATGCACAATACATATCCTAAGTCTAGGAACATGAGCATATACATCATTGAACAATTTTATTTAAACAAACAAATATGCAAGAAATGATGATTAAAATACTTATCTTTCTTTGTTCGTTGGGTGGACTCCCTCTGAGTCTTTGCTTCCTTGCAGGAGCTGCTGGAGTCCTAATCTGAAGTAGCTTCTTCTATACCTTTCTGTTGTGGAATGTAGAGAGATGGACAACTCCCTCTGAATATCTGCATCCTTGCATAAACTACTGAAGTGTGCTCCTTTTCTTTATTGCAGGAACAACTAGAGTGTGCTCCTTTGCTTTCTGGTAGGAGCAACTGGAGTGTGCAACCTCTTGATCTTTGCTTCCTGAATTACCTGTTCTTGAACTCATATTCATCCTTGGTCCCTATGCATGCTTATTAGTATCATGATTCATATAAAATTATACATTCATTAGTATACTATTAAAACACAATAATCTCAAGCATGTATACTCATGATCATTTCAATCAGAAATAATAAGCATTAGCATTCAAGGTTTATGTAGGATTCTTATGGTTAGTCAAATCATAAGAAGCATAACATGTCTAAACCTATAATTACTCAAACCTATGACTCTTTGCGTTAGTTGAATCATCAATTAAGATAAGAGATATAATGTGCATAAAACCTGTTATTATTCAAACCTATACCATCATGAATAATCATTATCAACAACACGATAGTATAAGATCCTAACCCAAGGTAGGAATCTAGCTTGATATAGGAAAAACATACCTGGATTATCATGTTAGCTAGTTATGTCTAACATACCCGTATAATGTCTTTTGGTTCTCTTCAGTGACTTGTGCTACTAACCTGCATGTCTCATAAGTTAACCATTATAAAACCAAGTTATACATACCTCGTGAATGGATCTTGTATGAGATCCATGACAATGGATGAATCTTTGTCCTCATGTTATCATGATCATATGTTCTTGGACCAGAACATGATCTATCTTTCTTGGTGTACCTTTCATGTTAGTAGACAACATAAACCTCATACAACACCATAATGCATTAGTACAATCATAAGTGTCAACACCCTAACCAATGAATATCTTCTATCATGCATTCATAATTTTGTTAAGGTGATACAACAAATCTAAAATCAAAATTGTACTAACCGTAATAACATGAAGACAAACATACCATAAACTTAATCATGGACAAATATTGAAACATACCTCGATGAGTCATACCTGTCTAGATCGTTTGTAATCTTCTTATGTAAGGCCTTATCCTCATCTCCCTCTGAGACAGGAACTTCTTTCACTTATGCAGGTGATCAATCCATCTTCTTCTAGGATTAACCCAATCCACTTGATTTGCAAGAACTGGACCTTGAGCTGGATATGGGTTTGTCAGAGAAACCCCAAAAATTCAAACTTTTAATTTCAACCTTCTGATAGGATAGGAATATGCGCCTTGATGAACTGATCAAACTGGTATATTCAGAATTTGAAAACTGCAAAGTTTCACTCATCAATTTTGCCTTTGAAACTTCCGGATTCACTGGACGTGACCCTGAACTGG